>CM042179.1:45720320-45832820 GCA_023376005.1 Doryteuthis pealeii
GAGGAGAGAAAGAGAAAAAAGGAGAAGAGAAGAAGAGGAGGAGAGAAAGAGAAAAAGGAGAAGAGAAAGAAGAGGAGGAGAGAAAAGAGGATTTATGCACCAGAGTTTTGACGGGCAAAAAAAAAAAAAAAACAATTAAAAAAAATTCAAAATGCTGAATTAAAAAAATTTTTTAAAAAATAGTGATATATTTAAATTTTAGTATTCATGAATTTGAAACAAAGATTTTAATTTTGGAATTAAAGAAATATCAAAAAAAAAAAAAAAAAAAAAAAAATTTTTTTTTCTTCAATAAATTACCAAGATTTTCTATTACTACTTATTAAAATCTGATGTTTAAAAATTCTGCCAGCTAATTGATGCAAGACCAAAGACCAATAATAAAATCGGTTGATTTGTTTTTGTTTTGGTAATTTTTTTTTTCTCTATAAAGAAATTTTATTTACTAGTAACCCCCCCCCCAAAAAAAAAAAAAAAAAACAACTATCAAAAAGACTATTTAAAAAAAAATTTAAATCACTTTGAGGGAGAAAACTGTGGGTTGGGGTGGGGCTTTGGGTAGGTTATCTACAAACCTGATAACTGAAACAGATTCTCAAACCAAATAAAGAATAAAACAAACTAACAAAAAATACCAATATAATAGTTTATGTTGGGTGATTTTTTATCTTATACAATCTTTGTACAATTGTTTTGAATTCAGTATTTTTTTTTCCTTCTCATAGAGGAGTTGCCTTACCAGGGCTAAAGAGCTAAGTTTTTCCAACTACCATACACATACAAAAAAAAAAAAAAAATTAGTTTATTAAAGATTAACGCTTAATGTCCTATACCGCCTCATTCCACCTGGCTAGAAGTCACATTCATTTTCCTAATCTGCCCCAAATACCCTTTGATTAAATGTAATATTAAACATATATAGAAGTCTTTGATTTAAGGGAAATAACAGGTAACTTTAAATGAAAAGGACATTTTTAGCCATTTTTTGATAAATCCTTAGAGAAATGGAGCTCTGAACTCTCAACAGGATCTTAAGAGTTAAAAATAAAACTTTACAGTGTTTTTTTTTTTTTAAATAAGGGTTGAGATTATCTCTTTGTGATCCCCACCTGGTAGAATAGGGGAAGAATTTAATATCTACATCTGGACTTTAGACTCCTGTTGTTATTTTCTCCTAACATCATACTAGTTAACTTGAATATAACCGGACGAATATTGTAAGTAAGTAAAGATCTGCAGATTTTTTTTTTTTTCACAGGGTACACGGTCAAACACTTTACGGAAATCGACAAATATTAACATTACTGGTAGATTCTTCACTTCAATATTCTTTCAAGTGATTAGTTATGACTTAATTTGAGAAATATTACGATTAAAACATACATATGCATACGTATATAAAAAAAAAGTCGTCAAGGCGGCCAAAAGTGGGTATCAGCCAATCAGTGAGGGAGTCTATCCCCTTTTCACTAGCGCTAGGCCAAGGAGATTATTTTAACGCCCGAAGTGGAACGCAACACCTACCATCAGCTCCTTACTTTACTGCACAGATACCTGTGCTACTCATACACCGAGTTGGCGAGGGCTGGTATTGAACTAGAGACCTTGTGGTTTTTAGCCGATTGCTCTACCGACTGAGCTAAACTGTTCCTGTACATATGTATATAGATACATTAATAAATCTGCAGTCAGATGAGCGTAAAAAAACCAAAAAAAACAAACTGACATTAGTTATAATTTTGAAAAATTAAAATTAAATTTAAAAAAACTGATATTAGTTATAATTTTATTTAAAAACCTTTATCTTTATTAATAATTTTATCATTACTTATTACAAATGTACTAAATCACCCAACATAGACTAAAAAGCTATAATTGGTGTTAAAAAATGAAATATAGATAATTGTATTATTAAATCAAAACGGAACATTAACTCTTAACGTCCTATACTGCCTCATTCCACCCGGCCGGAAGTCACATTTCCAAATCTACCCCAAATGATAGCCTTTGTTTAAATGTAATATTAAAACATATTTAGAAGTCTTTGATTTAGGGGAAACAACAGGTATCTTTAAATGAAAAGGCCATTTATTGATAAATCCTTATAGGAATGGGGCTCTGGACTTTGTTTAAATGTAATATTTAAACATATTTAGAAGTCTTTGATTTAAGGGAAACAACAGGTAACTTTAAATGAAAAGGACATTTTTAGCCATTTTTTGATGAATTCTTATAGGAATGGAGATTTGGACTTGGGAAATTTTGAACAGGATGTTTAGAATTAAAATAAAGAAGGAAACACAAAACTAAAAATGATAGGTAAATAATATTGTTTAATCAAAACACTTAAAACTCAAAACTAAAGACATGGTTGATTTTTTTTTTTAACAGATAACTTAAGAAAACTGCCAATATTAGTAACACAGCAAAAAAAAAAAAAAAAAAAAAAAAAACACTAGTTAAAATGTAGATAAATCATATTCATGTAAAAATTTGTTAATTTTTTTTTTCTCAGAAAAATTTGGATTTCTTTTTTTAAAATAAATGGTTGCCCACCCCCCCCAAAAAAAACCCCACTAGTTAAAATGTTGGTAAATCTAATTTATCTAAAATTTATTAACATCCCCCACCCCACCAAAATTTTCATTTCTTAAAAAGTAAATAGTGGTTATCTTAATTTTGAGCCTAAAGGTTTTAAAATCCCAAATCCCTTGGATCATCTGTTTAGGAAGAGCAACATAAATCCGAATAAAGGATAAGCTCTTAATGAGAATTTAAAGTCATGTCCCCCCTTTTTTCCTGGGCAGAGGGGGGGGGGAAGAGATCCTGGTTAAATGCACCAGATACTCTAAAAACTGAGTTATAAGGGGGCCATTTGCCTGCAGAGGCTAAAAAATCAAACCTATCAACTCATCCCTTGTTCTATCTCTAAGTGCCATATTTGTTTGCTTTTTGTTGTTGTTTTTTCAAAAATATTATTGAATTTTTAAAATTATTTTTTTTAACACTAGAAGCATTAATAGCACTTGAATTTTCAGATTTTCACATAACATTTTAAGTACTCTTTCATAAATATATTGGTTACAAATATATATATTTTTTCAAATGGGAGGATATATATATATATATATATATATATATATATATATATATATATATACACACACACAGGGGTGTGCAAAAGTAGGTATACAACAGTATCACACAGATGAAATTAGTAGCATATTATCTTAAGTGTCCTCATTTTGTAAAATGTTGGTGTCATTAGCCATATTTAATTGGGACTAATAATTAACATGTTATTAATAGTAATAATGATAATAATAATAATCATTAATATTATTACACGTATATGTAACATTTGTTTGTTTACTAAATGCAATGAGTATTGTATGTGTTTTCTTTTGTAACTATACACCTACTTTTACACCCCTATATATATATATATATATATATATATATATATATATATATATATATATTATTACACACACACATATACCAATCAAAGTGTATACTGGTTAGCAGGTCAAGACTTAATTATGACAGTAAAATGATTTCTTTATGAATTGCTTTATATCAGAGACACAGCAAATCTAAAATACAAACATAAAAAAATACCTTCTACTTAATTCATATTTTCCAGCACTGTAAGCAACTAAGCAAAATTTAATAAATAAAATAACAATTTGAGAAATGTTATTTATTTACTAATTATAAATATTATTTCATGATTTAACAGTCATTATTAAGTATTGTTTGTTTCCTATTCCAAAGAATGAAGTGGTTATTTACTAATTATAAATATTATTTAACAGTCATAAGTATTTTTTGTTAGTTTAGGCATTCCTAAATTTAAAAAAAAAAAAAAAACACTTTTCAAAATGAGGGATTATCTCCCTTGAAAATTGCCCTTTTTTTTCTTTTTCATTTAATTTTTGATGATTATCCTCTGAGATTTGCCAATAAAAGCTTAAGGACTAATAAATTGTTTTCTACACTTTTTAAAAACTTTATCAGCATGTTAAAATCATAAGTATAAAAACATTAAAGGAAAAAAATAAAAAAATAAGCATAGAGTTAACTCCGGATACATAAGAAAGATGGAAAAGAAAAAGATACATTTTTTACAGTTCTTAATAGAATATATATATATGAAAACACACAATGCTGTTAAAATGAAAATATTTTATATCATATTCATAGATAATATTGAACAATATTTCGATTTATATTAGCTATGAATATGATATAAAATATTTTAATCTTAACAGCATTGTATGTTTTCATATCCTTTTATCTATACTTATACCGTCCGATTCATTTCCTTACTCTTAACTTTATATATATATATATATATATATATATATATATATATATATATATATATATAAGATATTTATATACATAAATGTCTGTAAAATAGGTATTTATTAACCTCAGTTTGATCAGGACCAATTCAAGGCAATTTTCATACATGCCAAATAGAGATAGGTAGGTAGGTAGGTAGATATATGGGTAGAAAGAGAAATATATAGATAGATAGATAGAAATACTGAAAAATAGAATCATTTGTGTATAAGTAGAGCGATATCCCCCTGTGTGTAGTTTGAATAGACTGATCTGCTCTTGGGAGAATGGGTATAAATAACGAACCGGTAAGCAGCAATTTACAATCCGTCGACCGACATTTGAACTGCTGACCACGTCTTCCGTACTTTATATGGCGCTGTGAACAGGGACTTGGACCTTGGACTTCAAAAGTGATAATGGCGACACCACAGGTGAACATTGACCACCAATATTTGCAGCTTATGAGGCAACTGGTTGAAAGGAAAACCCAAATGGGCAGCTACACACATCCCATGTTAGGAAACTGGATAGACCCTCTATAGGACTAGATGCAACAGACAGCGACTGGGCATATTTCATCGACACCTGGACCCGATACAATGACATGTGCGGATTAGAAGAACCAGCAATTATCAGAAACGAGTTATGAATGGCCTGCACACCCAAAGCAAACAGATAGCTACTCGAGTTGATAGGACCTGAGGTACTCAACTCTGCCACGGAGGAACACCTATTGCAACAAATAACTCGTTGCAGTGAAAGGATTGCACAAAGAAGTGCACAGACAGAATTTTCATTCCATGAGGCAGAAAGAGGGTGAGCCAATCACACATTTCCTTGCTCGATTACGTGCCCAAGTGAAATTTTGCGAATTCAGTTACCTGCCTGAACGAAGTGAACTGTGGGTGACAAGTAGACTATTCTGGTGATATGGTGGCTGGGTGTTAACAGCTGGAGACACAACAAGCCGTGTATGTGGCAGACAAACCGGTTTTTACCCACTTGGAAATTGGCAGCTGCTACCCCTGCAACTTCAGACGGGGGTAGTTGAGTCACTATTCTGCACCTCAAAGTGTTAATGGCAGGCAGACTAGAGCCCAGTGCCGTACTTGCAACAAGATTGCGCCATCTCAGCCTAGGGAGCCCTTGGTGTCACCAGCAGACCCAGAATTTCCTTTCCAGCTAGACTTTGTTAACATACACGGAAAAAACTACCTTGTATATGCTGATCTATATACCGGATGGGTGGAGGTGGCCCTAATGTCATCAGGAAAGGCTAAAACGGTATGAGACACATTAAGAACTTGGTTCTGTACGTATGGCATGCCAGAAGAACTCTCCTTGGACGGGGGACCACCATTCGAGTCCCAGGAATAAGACTCATTTTTGAAAAACTGGGGTATACGGAAGCAGACGTCATCCACCTATTACCCTCAAAGCAATGGTCGTGCAGAGTTAGCCATAAAAACAGCAAAGTGTATACTCGCTGACAATACAGACAACTGCAGTCGCCTAAACCATGATTGTACTGCTCGGCCATTGCTGACCCATTGCAACACCCCCGTTCAAGGCCTAGACATGTCCCCAGCTATAATGCTGTTTGGACGGATTATTAAGGACCACCTTCCAGTCCTATGGGACAAGTACCAAACACAGAAGCGGTGGTAAGAAATAGGGGAGTTAAGGGAGGTTGTGATGGCTGAGAGGCACATACGGAATGAACAGTTCTATAATAGGCACTGTTGTATGCTTCCGGAACTATAGATTGGCGACTTTGTCCAGATCCAAAACCAGGATGGTCACTATCCACGTCGATGGACAAAAACGGGGAGGATCGTGGAGACGTGTGGTAACCGACAGTACCAGGTACAGGTGGATGGGAGCGATCGGATAACACGAATCTCCCCGTTTTTGTCCATTGACGTGTGGTAACCGACAGTACCAGGTACAGGTGGATGGGAGCGATCGGATAACACTACGTAACACTACGCAATCATTGCTTCCTCCATAAAATATATCCAGTGGTTGACGGCCCACATTGTTCCACACCAGAAACTTTACACCCACCCATGGATTCTGAGCTCCCACAGATGAAAACATCAATGTTGCGTTGCCTGGCATGCAGCATGAGCCCGAGAAGGAAATGGAGGTTGACAACGTCACAAGTAGGGTTGAGGGTAATGTAGGAGATTGCCTACACCCAGTTGAACCTCTGCCGTTGAGACAATGCTTGTGTCGCAGGATATGTGCACCAAGAACTGTCCCTACAAATGTGTGGACAATCACACGAATACATAGGCACATACAAACCACGATGACCAGGTCAGTTCATCCCTTGGTCACGGGGGAGGGGGGGGCACGTATAAGTAGAGCAATATCCCCCTGTGTGTAGTCTGAATAGACTGATCTGCCCTTGGGAAAATGGGTATAAATAATGAACCATTTGCAATCCATCGACCGACGTTTGAACTGCTGACCATGTCTTCCGTACTTTATAGTTAGGGGTTAAATATTATGTAAAAGATATCACATTAAGAAAAAAAATATTTTAAAAAAAGGTTGGGTATTTTCTCACTAAAATTTAAGCCAAAAATTTAGTATCTTAAAATTTTAGAAAAAAGAAAAAAAAAAATCTTTTAAATGAAAATAAAATATAACCTGAATATTAAACTGGAGAACATTGAAGTTAGTCAGATATTAAAAAATGAGAAATAATTTTTTTTTCTTCTGTATTAGAAAAATGTTAATTAAACTAGAGCTAAAAATTCCCAATAATCTTGTACCAGAAAGAATTAGTAGAGTACAAGAATTCCACTAACATGGAAGTACTATAAATTACTCCATTATAACATAAATTTTTTACTGATATTCAAGAGAAAGGAGAGAGAGAAAAAAAAAGGAGGGGCGTTAGTAACCAGACCTAGATATTTATTAATCTATTATATTATGACATACAAGATTTAAAATTCTCGTATTTAAACTTATTTTTGTTGTAATTTTTACAAAAATTAGCATATTATTATACTCAAAAACAAGTGACAATATATTTAAATATTGTTCTCATTCTACTATATAGCAGCTACACCCATAAGAAAAACACTGTCAGATAAAAAAATATATAATATTGCTGACTATAGCCACTAGTATCACTGTAAGTACTACAGCTACTGTTCTAAATCAGTGTTAGATATATATCAATTCAAACTTATTACAAAAATATTTCAAGCTTGTTTTTTTTTGTTTGTTTTTTTTTTTAAATACAAAAAACAAAAAATGCCCATTTTTATTAGGAGAGATTAAAAATTCTAAATTAAAAAAAAATGATGTTATGAAAAGAAAGCAAAGACAGTATGGAGGAAAAATTTGCACAGAGTTGTACTATGTGAATAGCATCATCGGAATTAATTTAGCAATATTTCATTCTGATGATATAATCAAAACAACAATCTGATTTTCCATAGTTTCTTCCTTTTCTTATATATATATATATATATATATATATATATATATATATATATATATAAAAGGGGCTCCTGTATGTTTATAACCTGAGAGTTAATTAAACTTTATAATAAAGAATATTACAAATAGCAATGACATATATAATATCTAAAGCTTATCACTTTAGGGATTTATAATACCATTCTTAATCCTTAAAATAAAAAAAATAAAAAATAAGTTTTATTTTTATGAAAGTTAAAAAAAAAACAAACTTTCAGATAACTATTAGGTGATATTACCAAAGTAAACACACATTATTTTGGAGGTAAACTCTGCACTATATACAGGCAATCCTGGTTTTATGATGATTGATGATGAAGATGAAAATGCTGATTTAAAATTTACACAATATATTTTTTTGTTTTTCTTTAAAAAAGAAAATTTTTTTTTTTGTTGCAAATGTGGCTGTTAAAAAAAGAATGAAAAAAAATGAATTTCTTTTAAAGTGATTGTTTCTAAGAAAAGGAAACGAGTGATAAGCAGAACATCTTGAATAAAAGAGACTGTGTGCGTTGTGAAGATTAAAAAAAAGAAAAAAAAAAACAAAAAACCCTGTCATCTTTAGATAATATCTTGTTAATAATAGTAACCCTTTGATTGAAAAAAAAAAAAAAAAAAAAGAAAAAATTGTCCGAGTGTGAATGACTTTTGTAAAAAGGAGTTATACAACAGAAACTCACGCAGTTAGCTGTAATCAATCAATATCTTGATTAATTCAGTGGATTTAACCCTGAAGATCCTTATGGTTAAACTTGAGTAGGTTATTTTTGTACACATTAATATATATATATATATATGTGTGTGTGTATGTTGAGTATATATATGGGAGTGAAATAGGGAATTAAATGCAACCTTCATCAGGACATTGCATAAATCGAAACTTTAAGTATTCACCATCAAGAATAAACTCATCTTTTGGAATACTTCGGGATTTTCTATTATATATATATATATATATATATAATGAAGCCTTAGCACCTTATGAAATTATTAAGGAGAAGAAAATTATGGCCAACAATTTTTGAAGGTGCATAACCCTCAGGCCAGCGTAATGGACGGCCCCTCGTAAATCAGGACCATTGCAAAAATAAAAAAAAGTAGCATCCAGTGCCAATGTTGAATGAATTCAACAAAACGGTGCAATAAAAAGAAAAGGGAACAAAAAATTATCAAAGTATCCTATGAATTATTTTTGTAAATACAGAATTTATTTACGCTTTTACATTGCAATAGCAATTCATTTTTTTTTATGTATTGAAAATAAATTAAATTTATTAATATATATATATATATATATATATATATATATATATAATATAAAGAAAAAAAAAAACAGGGTAAAAAAAAAAAAACACCAAAAAACAAAATTTTAAAAAAAAGTTATAAACTTAAAAAACTTGTTTACATGCATAATTTTTTTTTTGGCTTAAAAAATAAAGAAAAAAAAAAAAAAAAAAAAAAGATGCGTGGGTGCATCATTCAATTTATAATATAATGAAAGATTGATTTATATGCCAATTTAGTTTTCATCATCTTCCCTAAGACACATATCCCTGGGATAAAATCAGGACAGCCTGTATACATATATGAAATAAATACATAAGTATACATAAAAGATAAAAAAAAAAATTGAGACAAAACTTAATGATGTAAAAAAAAAAAAAAAAAAAAAAAAAAAGATTTCATTATACCAAAATTAGGCAGAGTCAGTTGGATAATGGAGGATTTTCATATAAAAAGTTTTGGTTATTTAATGATATTTACATTTTATGATTAAGTCTCTTTTGGACCCCCCCCCCAAGCAAAGTAGACTTATAAGTCCAGATGCTGATCAGAACTGGTATAATGACAGTAAAACAATTCCTTAGTTTTTATTTTATTTATTTTTATCTATTTTTAAAATTTTTTTTTTTTTATGGTGAACTGGTAAGTGTGGTCTTTTTCATAGTCAAGTTGTACAAAAGTTTTTGGATATAAGTTCTGAAGTCAATGATTTTTCACAAAACTTCTAAGACAGTCCAAGATGACATAGTACGACCATCCCATAACTTGACTGGTGGTAGCAACACTTATTCTAAATACAAAAGGATATTATATTAATGCCATTATACCCTAGGAATAAGGTATAATATTAATTATACCATTATACATGTGTGTGTGTGTGTGTGCATGTGTGTGGAGGGGGGTATCAAGTATAGCTTCCTGTAATTTGACAAAACTATACCTGATACCCCCCTCCACACACACACAACACGCATGCATGCACATTATTACTGTACACTATTCATGTTCCTGACATTAGTACATTATTCTATGTTACTATACTTAAGACTTTGAGGATGTAAGGTGCTCAGGTGCACCTTACACATACATATTATTACTGTACGCTATTCATGTTCCTGACATTAGTACATTATTCTATGTACTATACACGAGAATTTGAGGAGTAGTGGCGTACCTGAGCACTGTACTCAATAAATTTTTATTATTACTTAGCCTCAAATCCAAAATTTGACCTATGACCTTGTGTGGATAGTTTTTTTCAGCTAGCATAAAAAAGTAACAGCTAAATATTTGCTATTAAAAATGATAATAATATGCTATGGATTATTTTCTTCATATCTATTTTTAAAATTTTTTTATTTTCATTTATTTTATTTGTTTTACTTATGCATCATTTTTTTTGTTAGTCAAAAGTAAGTAATAAGTGCTACGTAATTATTTTTAAATCTCCAGATTTACTTTAATTAGTAATAATTAATTCTGAATTATTCATTTTTGTAAGCAGGAATTTTTTTTTAAATGTTAAAAATCTTTTGGGTCTAATATACTGTGTATTTCATTTTGTTATAGAGTACAATAGATTTAAGGTGTGATTGTTACCATTGGTTTCAAAGCAGCGTGTTAGCCACTTATCATCAAACAATCGCACCTTAAATATATTGTACTCAATAACAAATAAATACAGCTCTTACATACCTAATTGAGCACTTTATTTTCAATTCTACAATACTAAAAAAAATAATATATATATATATATATATATATATATATATATATATATACACACACCAATTTGATAGCTCTACCTGAAACCTTTTTACTATAGGACAGAACATAAAACTTTTCTCTATCATGAAGAAGAAAAAGAAAAAGAAAAAAAAAAAAAGAAAAAAAAAGGATTTTCTATTTAGTAGGAATAAGAATGGAAGGAAGAAAAAAAAAAAAAAGACAGAAAGATCTAACTAGACATAATAAACTCAATGATTTGCAAAAAAAGTTATATTTCTTCCAGTAAAAATAGGCTTAAAAATATGTCATAATTTTGATTTAAAAAAAAAAAAAAAAAACTATCTATAAAACTCTGTAGCTGCCTGATGCTGATTATCTTAGTATATTTTTGTTGTTGTTTTCCTTCAGCAGCAGGAATTAAAATAGACAAAGGAAAAGAAAAAACTGTACCATTTCTTTTTTTTCTTTATATATATATATATATATATATATATATATATATATATATATATATATATATATATATATATATATATATATATATGCGCGTTACATATGGTAGATGTAGCATCCAAATATGACGATTTATTTTTTGTTATTATATTTCCCCTTTATGAGACAGCCTACATATACACAGAAATGTTTATACATACAAAGACCTGCTATGCACCAGTTTAAAAAAAAAAAAAGAAAAAAGAAAAAGAAAGTTTTTATAACTCTTTGCCTACTTTAAGCCACTCACAGAGGCTCTTCCATACCACACCCGAGCAAAGTACAAAAACTGATGGTCAGTTCATTATAATTGTGCAGAAGGACTCAGATTACAGTAATAATAATAAAAATAATAGGACATTATTTGAATAGAATGAGTTCTGAGGGGAACTTTGAAATATCCCATTATACAGGTAAAAAAAAAAAAAAAAAAAAAAAAAAAAAAAAATCAAAGACTATTTTGGTATAACTGTATGTGTGAATGTGTGTGTGTGTGTGTGTGTGTGTGTAAAAATTTGGTAGGCAAAGAGTTAATTTCCTTAGAGTTAATTTGAGAAGATATTAAGCAGATGAAAATTAACTTCAGATTTTTTACTCGTGTTGTGCTGTCTGAAGTTTTGAAAACACTGTCTATCAGTTTATAGGACAGAAGAGAGAGAGGAAGGGAGAAATAGAAAAAATAAAAATGAAATATAAAAACTGATAGAAGAAAAAGGCACTGGAAAAAAAAAAAAAACAACATGTTACTGTCATATCCCGACTATTGTCTTAGCATCTAAGGCTTTCAGAATATCATTTCCATGGAGTAGTCCATTTGACGGTACCGGGGCATTTACGTCACAGTCGGATTGAGTGAGACGTGGCAGTAATAACTTGGTTATTATTGGTGGTCGTTGTTGTGGTTGTGATGGCAACGGAGACAATGACTTTGGGTCGAAAATTACCAAATCGTTCTAGAAAAGAGAAATAAATAAATAAAATTGGGGAACAAAAACAAAATGAGAGCACAAAAATAAAAAATAAAATAAAATAAAAGTTAAGCAAATGAAAGTAGTAAATTTTGGAATAAAATTAATTCATATAATCTAATTTTGAGGCAACCTCAGTACATAGACAACCAAAACAATTTTAATACACAAATTTCAAAATAATTTAAATAACTGAATCGTCAAAACTTAAATGCATGGGTTCCAAAACAATTTTAAAAAGATGGATTTAAAAGATAATTCGAATAAATAGATGAAAATTTGAATGCATGGATCTCGAAACAATTTTTTTTTTTTTTTTTTTAAAATAAAAAAATGGATCTCAACAATTCAAATACATGTTTTTTTTAAAATAATATAGATTGAAATAATATAGATTCCAAAAGAATTTTAATGCATGAATTTCAAACCATTTCAAATAAAGAGAACCCCAATTTGAATATATGAATTCCGAAAAACAATCTAAATAGTTTGTGCTTAACTCTTTGAAGCCTTAATACCTCAACCCATAAAATTACACAAAGAAAAGAGCACAAAACAAATTTTACTCAAAAGTGCAGACATTTGTTTAAAGTTATCCCATCATTTCCATTAAAAGAAAATGTATATTTGTTTATATTAAACCTTTTATTATTGTAACTGACATGATCTTCATGATCCAGAAATAATGGGCTTATGGTGTAGAGAAAAATAGTGCTCAGCCAGAAATAATGGGCTTATGGATTCAATGAGTTAACACCAACATTAAAATGGCATTTATACAGAAATGTTTAAAATTTTTTATTAAAAACCCTGAAAATTTAGAAACATTCATCATTAACATTTATCAGATAATAAAACCTTGCAGTATCCATCTGTCCCATTTCTTTCGGCTAGAAACCACAGGGTTCTTAGTTTGATACTGACCTTCACCAACTCAGCATATAAGTAATACAGGGATCTGTGCAGTAAAGTAAGGAGCTTATGGTAGGTGTGGCGATCCACCTCAGACTAAAAATCAATCTCCTTGGTCTAGCGCTAGTGGAAGGGGATAGACCTCCTCACTGATTGGCTGATACCAACTTTAGGCCACCAAAACGACTTTACTTTTTTTTACTTATATTACATAAAAAAAACAACATAAAAAAACAGTACCAAGACTGACATGAATTCAGCCCTTGCCCCTTTGAGACAGGTGATACTCGAGGGGAAAGTCTCTTGGAACCAAGCAAATAATCTTACCTGTTATCCAATATGAAGCACACCTTTGAAACTTTTCTGTTATCATTCACCATTAAAATGTGATTTTTTTTTTATATAATCAATCAAACCTGTTGATGGTTTAATTAAAACCAAAACTCTTTAGTGTCGGCTTTCTAAATGTCAATCTTTGACATATTTTCTTGTTTTTTCAAAAACTTATATTCATTCACATTGTTGTTTATATCCATATCTTTCTTCATATATATATATATATATATATATATATATATATATATATATATATATATATATATATATATTTAGTATATATTTATTTGCATGGGAACAAGTCTGATACCATTGGTTTTATGCTATGTAAGCTTAATTTTTAAAAGCGGGGAAATCATTGGGCAGAAAAACTTTTTTGAAAATGAAAAAAAAAAAAAAAAACAAAAAAAAAAAAACACACACACACATATATATATATATATATATATATATATATATATATATATTATATATATATATATATATATATATATATATATATATATATTATATATTATATATTATATTATATGGTATAGTGATTGCCGCTTCTTGACAGAATAAGGCCATTTCTTCAAGTAGTTCAGTTGTGAGCATGCAGGTGGCCCACGGATCCAGCTTGTCTTTATGTACCCTGTTACACATATGAAACGCTCGACATACAGGCCCTGCCACACAGGTCAGACTTCAATGTAGGAAATGTTTCCATGGCGTCCGTCATGTGTCGCTTCAGGATGGAGGGCTCGAGTTACCTTACCTCAAACTTCTTACAGCTACCATCAGCCTGTCTTTCCATGAGGATGTGTATCCAGCCCCCCCCCCCCCCCCCGTCAATTGGTCCTTATAACTGAAACTACTTCCGCGAGGGCATTGATGTCGGCCATGAGATGCTCCCGTCACGATACCAGTACGTAGTTTGGGGTTTCCCAATCTCTCAATATCGGGAGGTGTCGAGACATTCCAGGTGGTTATTCTTAGCCTTGTTTTGTGTTGTAGTATTTTCGCACCAGCTAATGTGGACATCTGTCGAAGAGCTGGTTTCTGGCCAGCTTGATAGGTGAACCGGCATTTGTTTAGGTCACCTTTTCTAGATAATTCCCAAATGGCTGGGTAAACAGTGTTAACCAAGGGCTGCTCATTCACCCACAACCCCGCCGAGGCACGTTGCTGTTCAATCAGCAAGGCGGTGACGTTAAGTAGGTCACGAATCACGCAGTCAGGCCTGCACACCTCACCGTTCTTCCATCACTCTGTACTTGTAGAAATATCTGCACATGTTTTTTGTTTTACATGTTGCGTGCTTGTGCGACACGCACCGCATGCTCTTCTTCCCCAAAGTCAAGTATCAGTGACAAGCCGAGGAAAGGTGACTGGGAGACTTTGTGGAGCGCAGGTGGATGATCTGACAAGATCTACGGGTCCACCACACAAAAAACCAAAAAAAAAAAAAAAAAAATAAAAAAAACTAAGTTTTAACTTAGTAAAGTCCACAGGTACCATTTTAGATATCGAAAATCAAAATCCGTAAGCAAATTCAACTTAATGTTTTCAAAGACATTGGAGTTAGGACTATTAGCAGTAAACAATGGGGTAAAAAGATATAAACATGAGTAACACTGGAGTTAAGCTGTGAATAAATTCTGTTAGTCAAAGATAAAAACGTAAAATGCTGGCATAAAATTCCATATATTAGCCTTTCTATAAAGAAACAAATATTAAAACAGTCACATATAAACGGAACCTACTAGCCACACACCCCATCAGAGAGAAAAAAAATAAAGATAGAACTACCAACTTAAACACTCCTAACACCAGCAATTGACACCCCTCCCCTATTCACAACCTCCCAACTCACCAGTATGGAAATGTCCACTGTTGAAGCAAGAACTCAATCCAACGTACTGAAGAAAGTCTAATAGACCAAAACTTTATAACGTCGACATCACTACCTACAATCAACATCCATCTTATACAACATCTTGTGTTTGTCCTACCTTTCTCCAGATATATATATATATATATATATATATATATATATATATATATATATATATATATATATATATATATATAAGATTTTTGGATGTTTGTTTTTTAGAAGCATTGTTGGATAAAGTATATATTATTATTTATATTTTTGCTTGAAGGCAATTACAATGCGTATATCGTATAAAATTCAATAATTATAGAAAATAACCATGACAAGTGAATTTCGCAAACGATTATGCGATGCTAGAACATTGTACAGTCTGTTTCGACTTTATTAAGTCTCATCAGCTATGTATACTAATGATTTCCCTCTTTCCAATGGTCCGCATGGCCGAGCGGTAAAGTCACAGACTTTGCCTGCTGGACTACCGGTTTCGATTTCTGTCAGAGGGAAATTGTTAGTATACATCGCTGATGAGACTTAATAAAGTTGAAACAGACTGTACAATGTTCTAGCATCGCATGATCATTTGCCAAATTCACTTGTCATGGTTATTTTCTATAATTATTGAATTTTATATACGATATACGCATTGTAATTGCCTTCAAGCAAAAATATAAATAATAATATATATATATATATATATATATAAAAACCATTATTTATATATATGAAGAAAGAAATATGAAAGAAAATTGTGGAGTTCATATTCAAATAGTGATGATGAACCACCAATTCCAGAAATCGTTGGTGTTTTGTCATTTTGACTCAAAACTTTTTGATTCTGGTAAAGTATTATTGCAGGGGAAAATGCACTTTTGTTTGAGAATGGTGTCCTGCTTAAAGAAAAAAAAAGAAAAGTTTAATAATGAGCAACAAAATAAAAAATGAAAATAAAAATGTTTCTTTTATTTTATTCTTATAAACAATTGAACTTTCCCCTGCAATAATACATTACCAAAATCAAAAGAATTTGAGTCAATACATACCTAACTATGAAAAGTATATTAAAAAATGCGTTCTGATCAAGACTAGTGTTTATAAAATGTCTTTTACAATTGTTTTCATTTTAATGTTAAAATAATTTCAATTGAATTACATTTTATAAACCCCATAGAGTTGAAACAGGCACTTGTTAACATTATATCTAATAGTTTTTCTACATTTATACCTTATACCAAACTATATAAAACCAGCCATAGTCTTAAACATTTTAAACAGATATTATCAAATATTTTTATAAAATATTTTTTTTTTAAATGTTAAAAATTCATATAACAATTTAAAAAGCTAAACATATGGAAATATGGAATGAAGAGATGAAGAGAAATTTAAAAGACACAACAGTATAGATGGAGACTTCTTTGATTAGACCATTAACTCTGGACACCCGAGTCCAAATGCTCAGAACTTTTATTTATTTAATTTAATTTTATTTAAATCCCCACAAACATCTTAATATATTTTATCAAATATCTTTTCATTTATCATATATCTCAAGGATGACTTCAGAACAGACCACAAAACTTTTTGTGGATATAAATACCAAGTATTATATATATATATATATAAGTTTTTCAAAATACCAAAACCCTTTCAGTTTTTAGTGTGTTAGTCTTATGAAAAAAGAAAAAAAAAAAAAAAAAAAAAAAAAAAGAAAAAAGAAAATCCAAAATCCTTAAAGTTTTTAGCAAGGGGTGTTGATTTACTAGACCCTTATTTTGTATCCAAGTTAGCTAAACTGAATCTTTATCTTTTAGTATAACCATATAAAGAAGACATCTTTATGAAAATTTATTATCCACAAACCAAAGTTAAGACCTTTTTTTCTCAATAATTTTTCTGATCACCAGAGAAAATAAGAAAGAAAAAGTTTATGTTTGTAGTATGAGCAATAGCCACCAGGGGGTGTGGGGGTCATAAATGTTAATGCCTCAAACTTTTGCTGGGTAGGAAATTCTTACAGGAAGCAAAAGAACAGAACTTACAATTTCAACAGTTTCTATCCAAGAGTCGTCTTGTCGATTAGAGTTGAATTCAGGGGGTGATTTCACAAAAGGCTGCAAAGCATTCAGATTTTCAAATTTCTGTATTTTAAATTTCAAAAAAAAAATCCAAAATTTCCCCCCAAAATGATGTGAGTACTTGTAACCTTTTGTGAAATCCTCTGCCCACCATGGATATTTAATTTAATTAAAATCCAACAGTTTGTGTTGGTTATAATTTCCAAATAAGGTTTGATGCAATAAATACAAATTGATAGTCTCTTATTATAATAAAAATAAATACATTCTTAATATGGTCAATTATTATTATTGACTAGAATTTCCTTTAATTTTCCAAAATTGATATCTTATTTTCCAAAATTGAAATTTTCCAAAATTTAAATTCACTGTCATTTTATGATAGTCAAGAATATTGAAAATTAGAAATTAAAAATAAAATCTTAAACTAATATTTGTTGGTGGTGTGGAATAATGCTCTACTGGTTGAACCTAGATGAATTCCGATTTAAATAAAAAATAAATAACAGTGGGGGAAAAAAAAAAAAAAAATTCTAGTAGAAATTCATTAGGTTTGACTATACTTTAAATTATTTTTTGTAAATTGCTGCCTTTTTAAAAATTAAAATTTTCAAAAATTGAAATTCACTGAAATTCATTTTATAAGGAATATCGAAATTTAGAAACAGAATAAAGTCTCAAACTTACATTGCCTTGTGCCATGGCAACATGCATGGGGAAATGTTCTACTTGGTTAACCTGAGTGGATTCAGATTTAAATACAAAAAATAAATAAATAACATAGGAAGAAAAAAAAAAAAAAAGAAAATTTCAAAAAAAGATTTGATGTCTTAAAATTGAAAATTTCAAAACTTGAAATTCACTATCATCTAAGAATGTCATTTTGGTCAGTAAGGAATATCGAAGGTTAGAGATAAAAAATAAAGTCTCGAACTTACATCCCTTGGTGGTGTGGGGAATTGTGCTACTGGGTGAACCTAAGTGAATTATGATTTAAATTAAAGAAATATAACATAGTAAAAAAAAAAAAAAAAGTGAATTATGATTAAAATTAAAATAAATAACACGAAAAGAAGATTTTTTTCATTTTAGTTTTTTTCTAATTTTAATTTTCAAAAATTGAAATTCAGTGAAATTCATTTTATGATATTAAAGAATTTCGATAATTAGATATAGAGAATAAAATCTCAGACTTACATTGGTTTGTGCCATGGGGAAATTCATGGGGTAATATTCTGGGTTAACCTGAGTGAATTTTGATTTAAATAAAAACAATAAATAACTGGGAAAAAGTTATTCTCGTCAAAATTCTTAAGCTTTAATTATACCTTTATCTAAAAAAAAAAAAAATCGAAATTTTTAAAGAAAATTTGCTGTCCCTTAAAATTGAAATGTTTAAAAACTGAAATTTTCTAAAATTGAAATTCACTGTCATTTTATAATAGTAAGTAATATTGAAGGTTAGAAATAAAGAATAAAGTCTTAAACTTACATCCCTTGGTGGTGTGGGGAATTGCGCTACTGGGTTAGCCTAAGTGAATTATGATTAAAATAAAAAGAATAAATGAAATGGAGGAAAAAAAATGTACTAGTCAAAATTCATAAGCTTTGAATATACCTTTATCTAAAAAATCTAAAATTAAAAAAAAATCAAATTTCAAAAAATTAAATAAAAAATAAATAAATAAATGTGCTGTCTTAAGATTAAAGTTTTTTTCAAAAATTGAAACTCAGTTATTTAGAAATGTCATTTTTGGTCAGTAAGGAATATCGAAGGTTAGAAATAAAAAATAAAGTCTCGAACTTACATCCCTTGGTGGTGTGGGGAATTGCGCTACTGGGTGAACCTAAGTGAATTATTATTTAAATAAAAAAAAATAAATAAGGGGGAGAAAAAAATAAAGAAAAAAAAAAAAGAAAACTAGTCAAAATTCAGAAGGTTTAACTATACTAAAAAAAAAAAAAAAAAAAAAAAATTTTTTTAAATTTTAGACTTTTGCTAATTTTAATTTTCAAAAATTGAAATTCAATGAAATTCATTTTATGATATTAAAGAATTTTGATAATTAGATATAGAGAATAAAATCTCAGACTTACATTGGTTTGTGCCATGGGGAAATTCATGGGGTAATATTCTGGGTTAACCTGAGTGAATTTCGATTTAAAAAAAAACAATAAATAACAGAAGAAAAAAAAAAAAAAAAAAAAATTTTCAAAATTCATAAGGTTTGACTACATCTTAATAATAAAAAAAAAAAAAAAAAAAAAAAAAAATTAAAATCGAAAATTTTTTGAAAAAATTTGGTGTCTTAAAATTGAAAATTTCAAAACTCGAAATTCAGTCATTTAAGAATGTCATTTTGGTCAGTAAGGAATATCGAATGTTAGAAATAAAAAATAAAGTCTTAAACTTACATCCCTTGGTGGCGTGGGGAATTGCGCTACTGCGTTAGCCTAAGTGAATTATGATTAAAATAAAAACAATAAACATGGGGGAAAAATAAATAGGAATAGTTAAAATTCATAAGCTTTGACTATACTTTATCTAAAAGTTGAAATTTGTTAAAAATTGCCGTTAGTTTTAATTTTAAAAAATTGAAATTTACTGAAAGTCATAAAATGACTTTCAGTTTGATAGTAAGGAATATTGAGATTTTGAAATAAAGAATAAGGTCTTAAACTTACATCCCTTGGTGGTGTAGAGCCATGCACCAATGTATAAACGTTGAGTGAATTTTAATTAAAATAAAAAAATAAATAACAGAAAAAAAAAGAAGTACTATTTGAAATTAATAAGCTTGGGTTACACTTTATCTAAAAATTGAAAAAAATTAGAATAAAAATATTCTTAACATGGAGATCTAAATTTTTAAAATTAAAACTTAAATATATATTGAAGTTGTAAAGTCAGTAGATTGTCCTAATGTTAGTATCAGTCGGACAGTGACCCTCAACTCGCCACTTTACCACACAGATCAGATTACCCAAGCACTGCTACTACTATGCTGTGTTGGCAGGGACTTGTATTGAACCCAAAACCTTGCAATTCCTATGCGGATGTTCTACTTACCGAGTTCCTACTCAAACAATACATATCACATATATATATATATATATATATATATATATATATATATATGATTGATTGAAGAAACACTCAAGAGGTATGACGTGTTTTTAGGAGCTTTGTAAAACGGATTTTTCTAATCTATTTTTTAATTTTTTTTTTTAACGTAATTTCATCGTTACTTGTTTTAATTTTGATATTTTAAATGTAAAAATTGATAGTAAATATAATACTTTTGATTTGCTGTAATTTGATATATTGTAACATTCATGAAATATAATTTTAATAGTCTAATGTATAAAAATTAGATACAGATTTAATTCTAATATATATCACTCAAATTTGTTTCATAGGCATATGTATCATTTATTATCATTAGCATTATAATTGTTTGGTTTTTGTTTTGTTTTACGGCATATCAACCTTAGTGGGTCATTTAATGCCGACAAAGTTGTGAAATAAATTCATTCTTAATGCATAATACAATTTTGTTTATAAACTCATGTTTTTCTATTTAACCCATAGATGGGACCAGGGAGCAATGGTGATGAAGGGGTGCTCCACATTCCCCAAACCTCCAAAACTGGAACCTTACCATCAGATAGAGTTTAACGTCATTCCCAGGACATGTAGACCCTCAGTCACCGCCTTCTAGCACCCATATGATAAAAAGGGGTTGGTGTTTGCCATAAGGGGCAATAGGGTTGGGAAAATCATATAGGTGCTAGGGCTTGACGTGACCAGCCGATTGATCGGAGGGGGCCTCTCCGACCGCCCGTCTAGCCCAAGATAGGGCCAAAGTGGAGTATTGCATGTCATGAACTGCTCATCCACCTGGGTTCTATCCTTAAGCATGGGTCGCCACCCACGGCCAACAGGTGGCCCCATTGGGGGAGTCTTACCCATCTGCAGAGGTGCAGTCTGTGCATTCTAACGCCCCACCGACAGGGCGGCATTAGCATTATAAATTAATTAATATAATAATATCCATGAAGAAAACCCTAACCTAGATATACATGATCTATAACTGATAAGTACTTTTTATTTATAAATATAGCAAACTATATTACCTCTCTCTTCAGCCAATAAACTATCAGCCTGGACAGAACACCATGCGACCCCCAACAGTACAGACCAAGAGAAGGAACAGTATTTTAAAACTTTGAAAAGGTGGGATGAAACTTGCAATATTGGTAAATAAATAAGATTAAAAACACAATATTCATTTTGTTTTTGATCTTCAATTTTTTTTTTCATGCTTCTAAAACAACCAAAATTTCCCCCCTATAATATATATACACACACAGCAATAGCATAATCTTTACAGATCATTGCTGTCCCCCACAATCCTATAACTCCACCACCAGAACCTTTCCTCTCATGAGCCTTGAAATGACTTATCAAACGCACTGTAGATCCACAAAGTTTGATGCAAATATGACATAGGAAGGACGTCCTTCCCATTGTATCATATATATATATATATATATATATATATAATTTAGTAGTTTTTTTTTTTTTTTTTTAAATCTGCATATGTAAAGCCTTTTCATGTTTTTCTAGATACCAAACACACGAATTATATGTAATCTGAAATAAAAATTTCATAACTGAGTAAAATTTAAAATGAAAAAGACAATTTAAAAAAAAAAAAAAAAAAAAAAATCAAACGGCCATGTTTTGGTAGTTGTCTAAGCATCGTTAGAATACCCACGAAGTTAATAAAAATAAAAAATAAAAAAAAGGTCTATATTGCAAGGGAGATAACCGTGACAATTGGCAAACTATGTCAGTCTGATTTTCTAAAGTGTCTTTCTCACTTTAATAATTGTTGACTACAGCTACTTATTAGTAAACCAATTTCTTACCATAAAATTTGGTGATGTTAAAGGTCTTTTGACACTATAACCATTGTTCAAGTCTTCTCCATTCACAAGTAGATTGCGTAATACGCTGTCTTTATTCGGTTCGTCTAGGGAGAAAAGAAAAAGAAATCAACAATTAATTCTTAGCATGTTTTTATAATTTACAAGTATATATTTCTGAATGATAACGTTGTAACCACTGCTTTAGACTCCATGATTTAAAATCCTGTGCAAGGATAAAAATTCACAATTTCTATGATGATGGTGGAAGTAAACATTGAAATATTAACAAAATCAAGTAGAGACTTAAGAAAAAAAGAAAAGAGAATGATAACAAACATGAAAATATTAACAAAATCAAGAAGACTTGATTATTAATCAAATATTCATTAGCTACAAGGATGTTTTTCACAGTTGCTCACACAAAGCCAAAATTAATGGAGTAGTTGCTGTTTAAACTGAATTTTCATATGTGTATACTATTACTGGAAATATGAATTTGTGGTTCTATCTCTAATCAGGTATAGGGACCACAGTTTGAAAACCACTGATATAGAGGATGTACAAGATAGGTGTGTGTGTGGGGGGTCTATGTGCAAAGGGACATGGGGATTATTTTCAATAACTTCAACTTAAAAAAGGGGGACCACTCTGATTGACTGATGAATTATTTATTTATTGGTCTACTAGGAAAAAAGAAGACGGTGTTAGGGTTAGTTTAAACTCTTAACCTCCTATAGCACCTCATTCCACCTGGCCAGAAGTCCCATTTGTTTTCCTAATCTGCCCCAAACGATAGCCTTTGTTTAAATGTAATATTAAACATTTAGAAGTCTTTGATTTAATGAAAATAACAGGTAAATTTAAATGAAAAGGACATTTTTAGCCATTTTTTGATAAATCCTTATAGGAACAGGGTTCTGGACTTGGAAAATTCTCAACAGGATGTTAAGAGTTAATGGGAAAATAATGGGTAGATTAATTAACAGATAAAATTCATTCAGAGTGGTTCCCCTTTTTTTTAGGTTGGAGTTATAGGAAATAACCTCATGTGGGTCTATGTGCAAAGAGACATGTGGGTCTATGTGCAAAGAGACATGTGGGTCTATGTGCAAAGAGACATGTGATGTGCAAAGAGACATGTGGCTATGTGCAAAGAGACATGTGGGTCTATGTGCAAAGAGAATGTGGGTCTATGTGCAAATGTACAAAGAGAAATGTGGGTCTATGTGCATACTCACCAACTATTAAAGAACTCAATGAGTCTTCATTGTAACTGTCAAAGAATGATGATGGACTTGAATCTAGTTTCATCAATTTCTCTGGTGGTCCTTTCTCTAAACAGCTTATATCAATTGGCCTTTTAGCGTGTGCCAATCTTGTGCCGTCTTGTTTAAGCAGAGTCGTTGGATTGTTCTTAGGTAAATCAGGGTCTGGAGATTTCTGTGGACTTTCAGGACTGCTTATGCTGTAAACCAACTCATTTTTAAAATACCTGTTATTTGATAATAAAAAAAAAAAAAATACTATAAGCAAAAATGAATATAATTTTTTATCTATATATTAATGTGTGTGTTCCTAAATCTTCCATCTGTTATCCTGCAACACCCTCTGGTTAAAAAATGACACCATTCAAATTATCCAAGATGCAATGCAAAAATTTGAATACAAATTTTTTGTAAAATCCAAATTTTGAATTATGATTTATATAAGTAAGATTTATATGTAAATATCATTGTTTCTGGCTTAAATAGCTGCTCTTCATTTTTTTATTTTTTGGAAATATCACGGGTCCGGTTAGTTAAAAATAATTGATGGATCAAATAGTAACCACCCCAGAAAATACTATAAAGCAAATAATAAATCTTGATAGAAATGATAAAAACCAACAAAGCCGGGTGGTATTCTAAGGTACTGCTGGGTGCTCTAGATTTTAGTGCTAATGTTGATTGAAACTTAAATCCCTGCCAGACACTGATGCCATTTTTTTTTTGTGTGTAAGTGTATGAAATTATATTTTAGAAGTACATTAATAGTTCAACAAGCAAATGATGAGGAAAAAAATTTATGCTACAAATATCTATTTTTCAACATGATCTCCTTTGCTGGTGCACTTAATTCAGAGGTGACCAAGCATTATACAGTGAACATTTCAGATAAAAAAATTAGCTAATAATAACATGTTACAATATGGACATTGATTTACTTGTTGTAATTGAAGTATCAGAATTAACAGAGAAATAATAGGAAGAAACATAATGTGTATTAAGAATAGGGAAAAAGGTTTACTAAGCAAAGATACAAGGTGAACAGAGTAATTAGCAATTGCTATGTTCAATTAACAAGCTGTTGTAACTCAAGTATCAGAATTAACAGAGAAATAATAGGAAGAAAACACATTGAGTATTGAAGATAAGAAAAAAGGTTTACTAAGCAAAGATACAAGGTGAACAGAGTAATTAGCAATTGCTACGTTCAATTAACAAGCTGTTGTAACTCAAGTATCAGAATTAACAGAGAAATAATAGGAAGAAAACACATTGAGTATTGAAGATAAAAAAAAAGGTTTACTAAGCAAAGATACAAGGTGAACAGAGTAATTAGCAATTGCTACGTTCAATTAACAAGCTGTTGTAACTCAAGTATCAGAATTAACAGAGAAATAATAGGAAGAAAACACATTGAGTATTGAAGATAAGAAAAAAGGTTTACTAAGCAAAGATACAAGGTGAACAGAGTAATTAGCAATTGCTACGTTCAATTAACAAGCTGTTGTAACTCAAGTATCAGAATTAACAGAGAAATAATAGGAAGAAAACACATTGAGTATTGAAGATAAGAAAAAAGGTTTACTAAGCAAAGATACAAGGTGAACAGAGTAATTAGCAATTGCTACGTTCAATTAACAAGCTGTTGTAACTCAAGTATCAGAGTTAACAGAGAAATAATAGGAAGAAACATAATGAGTATTAAGGATTGGGAAAAAGGTTTACTAAGCAAAGATACAAGGTGAACAAAGTAATTAGCAATTGCTAGGTTCAATTATCCTTGTAACTCTAGTATCAGAAAAATAATAGGAAGAAACATGTGTATTAAGGATAGGGATAAAAGGTTTACAAAGTAACAATATAAGGTGAACAGAATAATTAGCAATTAATGCTAGAATGCATTAATAAGTCCAATGAAATTTCATTCTCTCCAGAGGCTTAAGATATTATTCATAGGAAAACATGAATCCATTCTCCTTATTTAGGTACTATATGACAATACTATTTTGTGTGTGATTGTGTTGACACAAGCATACTTCCCCTCCCCAGAGAAAAAGTAATGTAAATATATATATATATATATATATATATATATAAAAAAAAAAAAAAAAAAAAAAAAAAAAAGAAAGAAATTTACTAGAATTATATATATATATATATATATATATATATATATATATATATGTTTTATACTTACGGTTCAGGTTTGCAATCAGCAAATGCATGTTCTAATTTCCATTCATCTTGAGTGTAAAAACTTTTATCTTTTTCAAAGACATCCTGAAATAATAGAAACAAAGCAAACATTAAATATATTTTTTTTTTGTTCTGGTTTTTTAAATTCTCTGAATGACTCCAAGAATTCTTTCAATCAAATAATTCTCACTGAAAAATATTTTAAAAAATCTGACAAAATCTCATTTGAGGACAATTAAAAAAAATCTGAAAATTTGGAACTAATTTTTGGAGTCTGGAAGAAAATAGTTGCAACCCCACCCCCCATTCCATAATATGGGAACTTGTTGAGACTTGTAGCAATGTTTATATTTGGCTATAAAAGCATAGGTGTCACATTGTGTGTGTAATGGTTAGCAGGTAAGTCTTGCAGATTTATTTCTACTGAAGATTAAGTTTGATACTAGCTGGATTCCTCATACTTATGACCTTGTGTCATATCCTACTCATGGTGAACAGGTATTTGTATCAACATTGGCCATCCCATCATAGTGTAATGGTTAGCAGGCTAGTCTTGCAGATCCATTACAACTGAATAGAGAGTTTGATACTTGCTGGTTTTTCCATACTTGCAACCTGTGGCGCTCTTTGTATAACAGTTAAAGTAATAGAACAAACTTTGCAATAGTCAATGATTTAAATTATAAAGCCAAGATGACAGTCCATTCTATAAGGACTTCTTTAAAATTATTATAAGTGCTATTTATGTACAGGTGTGGGATTTAAGGTGTCAGTTTATTTCTTGTTTGTGACAAGACTTGTTTTCTTTTATTTGAAGAAAAGAAAACACCCTCATTAAAAAAATGAATAACAAAAAAAAAAAAAAAAAAAAAAAAAAAAAACAACAAAACATGCACACAAACAAACAAAATATTAAAGAAAACCCTCTCGTATTTAAAAATAAAATAAAATAAAAATTGAATAAAGAATTTAAAAGACAAATCAAAAACAGGCCTAACCCTAACAAGTTGAATTCTTAAGTACCATTTTAAGGAATTATCTTTTAGATAGATTGTTTTAAAGTCTATATCATAGAATTGCACAACAACTACTTTTTAAGAAATTACCTTTTAGATAATTCCAGATGGCTCGTGAACAACTATTTTAATCTTTTACCTTTCAAATAGTTTGAAATATATTTAAATATATTTCAAATATATTTGCTGGCAAAATAGCCAGTGGTCTATTTTACTGGGACCGGTAAAATAAGCCTAAATGCAGGTCTGTTTATTTTACCAGAACCAGATAAGTAGCCTTTTTGAAAAATTTATATAAATGTATAGAATTAAGTTAATGTGAAATAAATGAAAATATTTTTTCTCTATCAAGAGATTTTCAGTCGTACGGTATGGCAGACATATCTGAGCATTTGTAAAGCTGACATTGTTCTCCGTACTGGATAGAGCCATACCATAGCCATACCAAAAAATTACAACCTTCATTTTTGTGTCTATTCTCAATAAAATCCATCTTATTTGGACAGTTTTGGAAAACTTTAAATTAACAAAATATTATCCTGTGATTTTTGTCAAAAATCTAACCCGAGCTCAATGGTTGATCCAACAGGCCACGTTTTTCTAGTATATATATATATATATATATATATATATATATATATATATATATATATATATATATCCAATTAATTCATACTATATGAATATAAAATACTAATGATCTTTGAGATTAAAATATATTTTATTGTAATTGAATAGTTTGCTTAGCTTCAAAAAAATAATTTGGGATGTTTCTGTCATACCAATATTTAAAAAAAAAAAAAAAAAAAAAAAAAAAAAAAAAAAAAAGGAAAGAAAGAAAAGAAAGAGAAAAAAAAAGAAAAAATATATTCTAGTATTTACACCCTACCCTAAAAAAAAAAAAAAAAATTGTGTATATTAATACCAAGTATTGAACATATTAGTTTTTCAAAATACCAAAACCCTTTCAGTTTTTAGTGATTAGTCTTATGACCCCCCCCCCCAAATCCTTAAAGTTTTTAGCAAGGGATGTTGATTTACTAGACCCTTATTTTGTATCCAAGTTAGCTAAACTGAATCTTTATCTTTTAGTATAACCATATAAAGAAGACATCTTTATGAAAATTTATTATCCACAAACCAAAGTTAAGACCTTTTTTTTCTCGATAATTTTTCTGATCACCAGAGAAAATAAGAAAGAAAAAGTTTATGTTTGTAGTATGAGCAATAGCCACCAGGGGGTGTGGGGGTCATAAATGTTAATGCCTCAAACTTTTGTTGGGTAGGAAATTCTTACATGAAGCAAAAGAACAGAACTTACAACAAAATTTTCTATCCAAAATTCTTGTGGATACGAGATGAATTCAGGGCGTGATTTCACAAAAGGCTGCAAAGCATTCAGATTTTCAAATTTCCATATTTTAAATTTCAAAAAAAAAAAAAAAAAAAAAAAAAAAAAAAAAAAAAAAAAAAGAAACCTTTTGTGAAATCCTCTGCCCACCATAGATATCTAATTTAATTGAAATCCAACAGTTTGTATTGGTTATAATTTCCAAATAAGGTTTGATGCAATAAATACAAATTGATAGTCTCTTATTATAATAAAAATAAATACATTCTTAACATGGTCAATTATTATTATTGACTAGAATTTCCTTTCATTTTAAAAAATTGATATCTTTTTAAAATTTCTATTTTCAAAAATTGAAATATAGTGAAATTTATTTTACTATATTATGGAATATCGCAGGTTAGAAAAAAAGAATAAAGTGTCAAATTTACTTTACTTGGTAGCGTAGGGGATTGCGCTACTGGGTTAGCCTAAGTGAATTTTGATTTAAATAAAAACAATAAAAAAAAAAAAAAAAGAAAAAAAAAAAAGAAAAGAAGTTCTAGTTAAAATTAATGAGCTTTGATTATTCCTTTATCAAAAAAAAAAAAAAAAAAAAAAAAAAAAAAAAAAATCGAAAATTTTTTGAAAAAATTTGGTGTCTTAAAATTGAAAATTTCAAAACTTGAAATTCAGTCATTTAAGAAAATCATTTTGGTCAGTAAGGAATATCGAATGTTAGAAATAAAAAAAATAAAGTCTTAAACTTACATCCCTTGGTGGCGTGGGGAATTGTGCTACTGGGTTAGCCTAAGTGAATTATGATTAAAATAAAAACAATAAATAACATGAAAAGATTTTAATTTTAGTTTTTTTCAAATTTTAATTTTCAAAAATTGAAATTCAATGAAATTCATTTTATGATATTAAGGAATATCAAAAATTCGATACAGAGAATAAAGTCTCAGACTTACATTGGTTTGTGCCATGGGGAAATTCATGGGGTAATATTCTGGGTTAACCTGAGTGAATTTTGATTTAAATAAAAAATAAATAACAGAAGAAAAAAAAAAAAAAAAAAAAAAGGTTCTAGTCAAAATTCATAAGGTAACTCTTAAAGTACTATACCACCTCATTCCACTCGGCTGGAAGTCACATTCATTTTAACTAATCCACACTAAATGATAGCCTTTGTTTAAATGTAATATTAAACATATTTAGAAGTCTTTGATTTAAGGGAAATAATAGGTAACTTTAGATGCAAAGGTAATTTTTAGCCATTTTTTAATATATCCTTATAGGAAAATCTCAACAGGATCTTAAGAGTTAACTATACCTTTACCTAAAAAAAAAAAAAAAAAAAAAAAAAATAAAATTGGTATTTTTTAAAAATTGAAAATTTCCCTTGGTGGTGTGGGGTATTGTGCTATTGGGTTAGCCTAAGTGAATTTTGAATAAAATAAATAAAATTGTGGGGTGGGGGAAGAAAGAAAAAAGTACTAGTCAAAATTAATAAGGTTTGAATATACTTTATCTAAAAATCGAATTTAAAAAAAAAAATGTTCATTTTCAAAAAGTGAAATTCACTGAAAGTCATTTTATGATAGTAAGTGATATTGAAGGTTAGAAATAAAGAATAAAGTCAGAAACTTACATCCCTTGGTGGCGTTGGGTATTGCACTACTGGATAACCCTGAGTGAATTTCAATTAAAATAAAAAGAATAAATAAAATAGTAAAACATAAACTAATTTGTGATGTTTGTCATACCTATGTTTGAAAATTTAAAAAAAAACAAAAAAAAACAAAACAAAAATAAAAATGACAAAAGGATGCTATTCTACTATACCCAGTGACATAGTTTTGGTTACAGACAAACAGACACCGAATCTCCATTATAATAAGAGATATACATATTTTGTTTTGACCACATTTCTTTGAATAATAAAGTATTGATTTCAGTTAAGAAAACGGTGAAATACCAGAATATTAGCGGAGCATTTTCTTTTTTCTTCCCTTTCTTTCAAAGATATGACAGAAGTATCAAAGATCTTCCCTATGATACAAAAAACTTCACAGACCTTTTGAGTCATTGAGTTATAAGAATTTCTGCCAGTGAAGTTTAACTTTGCTTCCATTGTTGCAAATTTTACATAAATGTCATCATCAAGTGAACTGTTCTGATGGTAATCAGAGGGACTGGTCATCTGTAAATTAATTTGAGGAAAGAAAAAAAAAGAAAAAAAAACAAAGAAATGAAATAAAATATTTATATACATCTTAAATCCCAAATATGAAAATTAGAAAGTGTTTGTTGATCATCCTAACAGTTTGATGTAAAGATAACAAATTTCCTATACATACTTATTGGTTTGGTTTGATGTAAAAAGTAAAGTCGTCGGGGCGGCCTAAAGTCGGTATCAGCCAGTCAGCGAGCGAGTCTATCCCCTTTTCAATAGTGCTAGACCAAGGGGATTGTATTGGCGTCTGAGGTGGAGCGCCACACCTAACATCAGCTCCTTACTTTACCGCACAGATTCCTGTGCTACTCATACGCTGAGTTGGCGAGGAGCGGTATCGAACTAGGAACCTTGTGGTTTCTAGCCGAACGCTCTACCAACTGAGCTAACCCGGCCCCTTTCCTATACATACTTATCGGTTTCGTTTGATGTAAAGATACCAAATTTCCTATACATACTTATCGGTTTGGTTTGCATATCAACTGCAGTGGATCATTTAATGCTGACAAAGTTTTGAAATAAATTCATTCTTAAATGAATACTCAATTTCTTTTATAAAGTAAGTAAGCCAAGTCTTCGGGTGGCCTAATGTCGGTATCAGCCAATCAGAAGTTAAGGAATAATATATGGTATATGTTTATATTTACACTTTGGTAATTAACAGGTTTAACAATATGTCTAACAAACAATAGTTCATGGAAGGCCATACTGCTGCAAGTAATTGTATAGAATTTAAAACTATAACCTTGAAAAAAAAGAAAAAAAAAAAGTAAATACCTACATTTAATTAAATATAACCAACCAGATTTATAACTAAGTATATGAAGTTGCATTACAGACTGCACTAAATGCTCTTTACTTTCTGTCCATCGAGTTAGCTAAACTGAATCTTTATCTTTTTCTTTAACTGTATAAAGTTGACATCTCGCTGAATATTTCCTTGCCAAAAATTGATGGGTTTGATTTATGAAGTAAATATAATGCTAAACTGGACCCTTACATATAATGCTAAACTGAATCTATCTTTTTTGTAATTGTATATAGTAGACATGACTTAAAAATCTAATTGCAGAATTAACAAGGGTCACAAGGGAGCTATAAATGTCGATCACTTAACAAAACCTATTAATATTTCTAGAACTTTTCAGGACTATACATATCCAGCAGTGTTTTGAATAACCCTACTCTAATGGAAACAACACTAACCTGCTCCTTATCAGTACTAAGGAATAATTTTGGTGATATAACTAATTATGTTCCAAGTCTTTACCTCTTACCTGGGGCATATATATATATATATATATATTTTGAGAGAATATGTGCTTAATTGGAGTCGTACCTAATTTTGAAAATTAATTAATTAATAATGAATTAGGCGGGAATGCCTATTTAAATGTATGGCTAAACAAATTGTCGGCAAAAAGCCATTCCAAACACACCGTGTTTACAACTTATCATATCGTCGTGTAATAAAAGTCACTAGAAGAGGAATATTAACCTACTCTAAACAAATCGTAAAATCTAAGAAGTCCGTTTGGTGTAGGGGTTATGGTATCGGCCTGTCAGCTTGGCAGTCCGGTTTCAAATCACGCACAGGGCGGTCTTCCTATCTATAGCTCTGCTGATGAGGCCTAATAGTCCGAAATGTACATACAGAGATTGATTTTTCTCGATTTGTTTAGCCATACATTTAAATAGGCATTCCTGCCTAATTCATTATTAATTAATTAATTTTAAAAATTAGGTACGACTCCAATTAAGCACATGTTCTCCCAAAAAATTGTCGGCAAAAAGCCATTCCAAACACACCGTGTTTACAACTTATCATATATATATATATATATATATATATATATATATATAAACAACAAACAAGCAAACACAAACACAAACAAATAAACAAAAGAAGCAACATAAATATGCATATAGCTAAAAAAAAATCAAATTTAGCTCAAGACAATTTTTCTTCAAATTTGACTTTTTATCTTGACTATTTTTAACTAATTCTATAAATATTGTCCAAAATGTCATTTTATTAAAAGTATCCAACTGACTGGTATTTAGGACATAATTCTATTTGGGACCCTCAATATCTCCTGTACATGCACATTACATGCCCATGTTGATGCAAACCTATAGATTTATACAAGGTTTTTTTTTTTTACAAACCCCTATTAATGTGTAATAACTAATAAATTAATTATATACAGAGCAATATTCATACTTTCAAAGAAAGAAAAACTTAAACCGTCATTTCGCTATTATGAATGGGCTCTATTTGAGTTCTGCTTAAAATAAATTTATAGTAGCCAAATAATGGTTTGTTAAGTTTTTCTTTCTTTGAAAATATATATATATATATATATATATATATATATATATATATATATATATATATATATATATATATATATATATATATATATATATATATATATATAAAAGGTAAAATGGATATGAATCCGACAATATGTGTAGAAAGATTGTAGAAAAAACAACAAGAAGTTAAAAGTTTTGCTGACAGAAATCTGTTTCGACCATATGAAGAGGTCTTTATCAAAGCAACATTGTAAACGGAAAGACGAAATAAATATATCATTAATCACGAGGCACAGAACGCTCTCGATCAGTACCAGAATTATATATATATAAAATAAACAATGCTAGGCACTATATCATAGTCAGTCTGAATAAATAAAAAGACTGGGTAGGATGCCATGGAGTCATCTTGGATTTCTTCATGCCAACGAGACTTTTGTTTGGAAAGCCAAAAATGTTGGGATTATCAATTTGTACATTGCCCCCTCTCTCCTAATTTCTTCATACTACATGTTTTTTTTCTTCTTTAAACTTGACTTCCAAGTCCTGTAGCAATGAAGGGTAGAGAATGAGGGTTGGCTGTTTATATTGGCTCACAGTCCTCACCCCTAAACCTGGTAATGGAATTCCACACCCCACAAGTCATTATGTAGTTCACAATAATAGATTACAGGGTTACACACCATTAAAAAAAAAAGAACATATTACTTAGAGCAGACTGATTGTGGGATGACTGTCCAAGTTGTCTGAGAATTAAAAATTGGCATGATTATTTGGTAGGAAAGGGAATAAATAGTAGCAATAATTTCTTTAACTTCCTATACCGCCTCAATCCGCCCAGCCGGAAGATATTCATTTTCCTAATCAGCCCCAAATTATAATCTTTATTTAAGTGTAATATTAAACATATTTAGAAGTCTTTAATTTAAGGGAATTAACAGGTAAATTTAAATGAAAAGGCCATTTTTGGCCATTCTTTGATAAATCCTTATAGGAATGGAGATCTGGACTTGGAAAATTCTCAACAGGATGTTAAGAGTTAAACACTGGACCCTTTTTCTTTATTCTTAGGATTTCTTTTACAGAAAAGGGGGTGGGGGCATACAGTTGTCATTGGAATTGGACACAGTGGGCAATGTTCTAATCCTAGACAAGACAGATAAAAGTATGAAGTTATGCTTTGAATTCCTTTTAAATATAAACCTCCCTGTTTACAGTGTTACCTGTTAGTCAAGTAACATTGGTCTGATTTTCAATCATGTTTATAAAACCAAATGACAACCTAATTATATAATATGTAACATACTATGAATTTAAGTTTGCATATTTATGTTTCTGAAGCCAACGAAAAAACAATCAATGCCATAACAACAACAACAACAATCCATAACAAATATACAAGAGAAGTGTTAGATCATCATTGTAGTCATCATCATCTGGACAGACAGTTATGATGGATGAATTGTACCTGATTGATCTAATTGTAATAAATTAAAAAAAAACAAATAAAAAAACAACAACAACAATAGTTATCTTAACTCTTTGCCTACCAAAAGTTCCCCCCACAGCTGTACCAAATTTTATTTGTATTTTTTTTTACCTGTATGATGGGATATTTCAAAGTTCGTTATCCATTCACCCCAGAACTCCAATTCAAATAAAGTCATTCTACTTAATTATAATAAACTAACCATCAGTTTTCGTACTTTACTTGAGTGTGGTATGCTCAGTGGTGGGAGAGATACTGTAAGCAGTTTTAAGTAGGCAAAGAGTTAATAACTTGTGGAACAATATTTTATGTCACATAATGAAATTCTTATTTTGTAAATTTAGGTTAAACTTTTCATGAGGATAGTTTCTTGTAGTTATTGTAAATTTAAAAAAAAAAAATTCAAAGAAATTATTCACTGATATGTTAAAACCTTCTGTTGGTTATTATAGTTACATTTTTGCCATTACCCCTTCCAGGTATCTGTTGTAATTGGAAACTTTCAGACTGAAGTTTTTATTCAATCCACATGGCTTCATATTCAGAAGATATCTGGAATCAATTAACTAGATTTGGTTTGGTTTGTTTAATGGCATATCAGCCCTATGGGTTATTTAATGCCAAACATTGTTAGAGTGTGAGATAAAAGTTGGTACTCTAGTTTCCTTTACAGATGTATTTTTGTAGGTAGTTACGTGGATGTAAATTGACTGTCAATGAGTTGTCAAATGTTTGGGATTTTTTTAGTGTAAATTAGCACAGATAATGAATCAGAAAATATTATAAATTTTGTGTTTGTATTTATTGAAATAATAATGAGTATTAGATCTATGGCACATGCTTCAGCATTGAAGATGGAGGATTCACTTGGGAGATGTGTAAGTAACTAGAAAGAACCCTTGAATAAAGGGTTTGCCACCAAAAACAACAAATATCTGAAGAAGGCCAGAGAGTACAGTAGTCGAAACATTGTAACTATAATAACAACCAATATGAAGACAGTCTGAGCACATCAGTGAATAATAATAATAAGGGAAAAAAAAAAAAAAAAAAAAAAAAAAAAAAATCTTTCTGTAACTTTCTGAATTTTTCTTTCTTTTCAATATGACAATATTCAAACATAGAAAAAGAGAGTAATCTCAAATGGATTTTTCTATTCTCGAGGATTTTAAAAGCATTTGGCACATTTCTTTTTTTTTTAAAAAGAAATATATATTTTATATATAATAGAAATTTGGTCTCTTTTTGTCTGTAACCGAAATTATGTCACTGCATATCACAGTAATATCAGGAATAAAGTAATTTCATCAATGAGTATTCAATTTATAGTCAATATCATTATTACATAAAATAAAGAAAGGTAATTTATGAGGAAGTGCGTCCCAGTCTCATGCCTCAAGAGTTGCTGCCCGGTGACTATTAAAATAACAACCCAGCTCAGTCTATTCAAAACTATCCATCTATCTCAATTTGATTATATTTATCTATATTACTTTAAACACTAAGATTTTTTTTATTCATGTTTGTTTAAACTAAAAACAAGACATTAAACAAACAAGAATTATGACAAAAAAAAGAACCAACCCCGCCCCCAAATACATTTACTTGTCGAAAATATCTATATCTCCATTTGTTCGTATCTATCTATAGTATTTTGTTTGTTTATCTATCTATCTCAGTCTATTCAAAACTATATATCCATCTTCATATCTAAACAAGAATTACGACAAATTATGATAAATAAACAAGAATTATGACGAGCTGGGGTTGTTATTTTGATAGTCACCGGGTAGCGGTTTTTGAAGCGGGAGACCGGGACGCACTTCCTCATAAATTACCTAAAGAAACACTGTATTATGCACAGAAATTAGTACCCGACAAAGAATGGCCCATGGTGGTTTTTTTTTAAAAACAAGTTTGAATAAATTCATGCCTGGTATAGTTTGTTTTATTTTAATATATAAGTTATCTAATGTATAGATTTTTATGAGAAAATTATTTACAAACAAGAAATTGTTATATTCTCCTTTGAGATTAAATTTAAAAAGGTTTGTATATTTAACTGTATCCTGTCTACGTTTCTGTGCATTTCCAACATTAAAGATTTGTTTAGATTTTTACGGAAAATAAATAAATAATTTAATAAAATTTTGTAGAATTATGTAAAAATTGGTATATAAAAAAAAAAAAAAAAAAAAATCATTGTCATCTGACCACCAATTTGATGCGTACCCCCCCCCATATTTAACACAATGAAACTTTGAATAAAAGTTCATAAAATTTTTTGGATCGTTCAAAAAAAAAAAAAAAAAAAAAAAAAACTCTTGATTTAAAAAAAAATTTTCAGCTTCCGGAAATAACGAAAATTATGAAGGAAAACAATGTTTACATTTTTACACCATTATTTCAATTGAATTTTAACCTAACCAAATACAAATTTACGCTTACAGGCCTTTTTAAAAATTATATGAAAAGAACCAAGTTTTCATGAAAATTTCGATACTTATTCACCTGAATTAAAAAAAAAAAAAAAATAAAAAATTAATGTTTTATTTTATTTATTTAACTTCCGACCTCACTCATATTTCAAAAATTAATTTTTACCCCCCCCCCCGCCTTTTTTTTTTTTTTGCTAGTTAAGATAAAGAAATTAACAACAAAAATTAATACAACACTAAAAAGAATTAATAATCACAACATAGACACAAAAATAAAAAAAGTGTTATTTAAAACAAAAATATGCATTTTTTCTTTCTTCCTACCTTTGTAAAATCTTGCCCTTCTGAATCACTGCTCTGAAAATTTAAAAAAAAAAAAAAAAAAAAAGAGAAAAAGTTATTAATTGATGATATAAAACGTTATAGATTCAAAACTAATTACTGCAAAATTCTAACATTTGTTTAGGTTTCTTTGTTTAATGGCATATCAATCACCATGGGTTATTTAATGCTAAAGCCATCATGTAGAATAACAGTAACGGTAGTATTTAATTCATAGCTGGAGGGATAAGGGGGTTCATAACTTTTTCAATGATCATATAGGTGCTAGGACTTGACATGACCAACCGATTGATTGGAGGGGGCCCTCTCCAACCACTTGTCTAGCCTAAGTAAGGGTCAAAGTGGAGTGTTACATGTCATTGACTGCTCAGCCACCAGGATTCCGTCCTTAAGCATCATGGGTCATGGACCATAGAAGGAAATTTCCTTTGCAATGTGTGTGACCGTATCTGCAAGTCCAGAATTGGACTAATTATTAGTCATCAGAAAAAACTAGTCATCAACATTATCTAGTTAGTTGGTTGGTTGGTTGGTTTTATGGCATGTCAACCCTTGTTGGTTTATGTTATGCTGAAGATGTTTTAGTTTTATTCATTGTTGATGGTTACTCAATTTCTTTTAAATATATTATAACCCATAGATGGTATCCTAACATGTACTACCACTATGTCTGCAAGAATGATCTCAGGTGCTTTGGCATTGCCCCTGCCAACTGGGAAAATTTGGCTCAGGACCGCCCTCGGTGGCGGCAGGCTCTCCATAGAGGACTGTTCATGTCTGAAGTCACCCTGGCACAACACCATGAAACTAAGAGGTCCAGAAGAAAGCAACGGCAACAAAGGACTGGCACATCAGCATCTTCATTTTTCAAACATCGGACTTCACAGTTACAGGAGGCGCTGTAACTTCAGGGGGCACAAAAACTATATTATAGTCTTCTGAGACTGAAATGCCAATAATAATATTTTATGCTGAAGATGTTTTAGTTTTATTCATTCTTGAGGGTAAGATTTTTTTCTATTTAACCCATAGATGGGACCCTAACATGTACTACCACTCCGGATCAGAGTGAACTTGGGAAATTAAGACTCACAGCCACCGCCCTCTAGCACATATGATGAAAAGGGTTGGGGGTTGCCATAAGGGCAATAGGGTTGGGACAATTATATAGGTGCTAGGGCTCGATTCGACCAGCCAATTGATTTGTCGGAAAAAAAAAAAAAAAAAAAAAAAAAGAAAAAAAAAAAAAGAAAACTACTCACCTGCAATCTCCTGAGGGAAGAAAGCAGGAATAAAGATTGTGTAGTAATTTATACATGTGGTTGGTGTCTACCTTCCTTTTGATTGGTCGAATTGGTAAATAAATACCTTGTCACCACTCACGAAGTACTACGTTTTTTCTGGACTAATTCTACTAGACCTAAGGTTACGATTCCTTTTTACCCTCTAGCAAGGTCGCAACAAGGTTTGTTGCAAGCTTTTTTCCCCCCCATTTAAACTTGATCAGGAGGTCTTTATTTGTATCCTCACCCAAATTTACATGAAAAACTTATACGTATGGATTATATTATAAAAAACTTATAAAAAAAACTTACTGTTGGTGTAATTCAGAAAATTAAAAAAAATAAATAAATAAATAATAAAAAAAAAAAACAAACAAAAAACCCCCAAAAAACAAACTTACTGTTGGTGTAATTAAGCCAACATGCGGGCTTTGTCGAAAAGAGTAATCATTCCAAAGAAAGATGTCTTTATCATCGGTCGCTTCGTCTTTTAACTTTATGTCTAAACTTGGGTCAAGCAATTCCATTTCACCAGCATCTTAAAAAAAAAAATAAATAAAAAAAATAAATAAATAAATGCACACAAAATAATGTAAAATTGAACAGACCAATATAACAATAATAATCTTATGAAGATTATGTGTCTAAACGAAACCACATTACCACCAATGTCACAATTCCCTTAGATATTTATGTTATATTCTCCATGGTTATTAAATAATCATTATTTAATCTTAATTAGCATCTTATTTATCAACAATGTCTCTATAGGTCTAGCGGAGATAGACTTGCCTCAGAACAGCCCATATTAGTAATGTGTTTAAAATCCTGCAATGTATGATAAATACCATTAAGAAATAAATGTTTACTTAGTATATGGTAAGACTAATTTGCATACTAGTTTTAACAAATCTGGGTTTAATAAATAATTACTTTGTGTAATTGATTTCTAATATTGTTTTATTCTTAAACATTAAAAGCAATTTCTATACATAATTTTATATTGAAAAATCAATCAGAATAAGGTAAAAATAAGTTTAATCTTTTTTGTGTTTGTATTTAATTTCATTAGTCTTTCTAATTCAATATAATATTTAATCATTAAAATTTAAATACTTGTGCCCAGCGGACAATTATTTTAGCAAATAGCAATAATAAATAAAATAGTCATCAAAATCTTTTGGTGAAAATTAATGCCATTAAAATAAATAGTGGTTATTTCCTATAACTCCAACCTAAAAAAAGGGGAACCACTCTGAATTAATTTTATCTGCTAATTAATCTACCAATTATTTTCCCATTAAACTAACCCTAACCCAGTCTTCTTTTTCCTAGTATACAAATAAATAAATTTATAAAATTCATTCAGAGTGGTTCCCCTTTTTTAGGTTGGAGTTATAGGAAATAACCTAAATAGTTATAAAAAAAAAAAAAACAAAACAAAAAACAAACAAACAAAGCAACTGTCATTTTTCATTATTTAAAATAAATTAACAGCTAAATCTTAATGAAATTAATGTATCATAAATTACAAATAAAATCAGTCTTTGCTAATTATTTGCTGAGGAGGTACACTGCATAAATTACAAATAAAATTAATTGCGCACAGTGCACCACATAGTCAGGTAGATATGAAGGTGGACCAGGAAAAATAGTTACCAAGCTAAATTTGATATTTTTTGAAAGGTTAGGGTATCCTCTTCTGAAATTTTAAAACTCCTCTTGGGGAAATGTTTTTAAAATTTTACATATGCCAAAAAAATGAAGAATTTGGAGTAAAAAAGTAATTTCACCTTTGTTAGTTGGTATTACAATTATTTAAACAAAAATAAAATACAAAAATGACAGTACATCACATGAGTAGAGTCAAAATTACACTTCCAATGATACCAAACATGCCTTTGTACCCCCCTCCTGCTCTATTACATCTCTTTTTGAGGCTAAATCAACTACATTATTATATGATCATTATATATGTAAAACAAAAATATAAAATTCAATTCTATTGCAGTAGAACATTTTACAACTACACCCTAGTACAAATTAATTGAAACGGCTGCTTTAGTTTCTTTTCTTTCACCATATGGTCAGTTTTAGACCCACTGGAGTGACAGGGTGTAACCAATTTCTATTTTTTCCACATTTTAAGTCATTTGCAATGGTGTGCAGTAATACGAATCTATTTTTGTGGTGTATGATGAGATTTATTTGGCCTTGAAAAATATTGTGTCATTTGTTATTGCATCAGATTTTTTATCATATGTAGACACTATTGTCTCAACTATTAATTAGTTGTCCTACAACCATTGTCTGCGATGAACATTAACATAAGGGAGCACACAAAAATTTTAATGCTGCACACTGGGAAGCCTTACAGAGAGATTGTGGATATTATAATGAAAGATATTGTGTCATTTGTGATTGCATCAGATTTTTATCATATCTAGACACTATTGTCTTGACTGTTGATTAGTTGTCCTATGGCCATTGTCTGTGATGAACATTACTCCAAGGGAGCATACGAAAATTTTAATGCTGCAGATATTATGACGGAATTATTAATTTTGTTTCACTTAATTTGCACAGGGGTATAATATAAATTTATTTTGTCATTTTTATTGCTTCAAATATATTAACAACTAACTTATACAAAAAAAAAAAAAAAAAAAAAAAAAAAAAATATATATATAAGTTAAAAATGGAAGCAAATCTGACGATATGTTGAAATGAAAAATAAAGGAAAGAAAATGTTGAATGAATAAAATAGGATTTAATTTATTTTACTGACATGTTTTGGACAGGAGTTTATCCATATATACGTGTATTCTATCTATTATTATTTTAAATACAAAATAAAATAAAATAAAATAACAATAATAGAAAAAACTACAGAAATGTTTAGTATACAAAGAAATAACGGCCTTCGTCAGAGTAAATCCTTATTGTTTTAAATGAAATCAGTTGAAATATGGAGAATTTCCGAGATGTTAAAATTCCACCTGACTTTGTTCCTTATATTCTCCAGCCATCTTCTCTCTGTTTCAAAATCCGTCGCATGCAACGATGACGTCATCATAACTGTTTTCTCCATCGCGTTAGAACACTTTCTTCAAGCGATTTAAAAAAAGTTATTTTTTTCTTCGAACATCTCTGAAATTCTTGGTATTTCAACCGATTTCATTTAAAACAACAAGGATTTACTCTGACGAAGGCCGTTATTTCTTTGTATACTAAGTAGTAGTTGTACATGGATAAACTCCTGGTCGAAACACGTGTCAGTAAAATATAATAAAAGAAATCCTATTTTATCCATTCAACATTTTCTTTCCTTTATTTTTCATTTCAACATTATATATATATATATATCATAAAAAATAAAAATAATTTCAATTATTTAGTAAAGAAAGATATGATTAATTTTTAGAAAACCTTTCACCAAAATTTCACTGATGTTAATTTCAAATTATGTAAAGAATTAAAAATTTCAAATCCAGTGACCATAAGAAGACTTGAAATCAAACCTGAAAAGTTATTTAATATTAGATTTTGGAAAAATCTACTGACTGAAAGAAAAAGAAAATATTTTGATAAAGTTTTTCACTTCCTTTTATGCAGTTAATAAATATTTTTCAAATCAAAATTCATAAATATATTCAAACATTATCATTTAACTCTTTCCCTACCTTGAGCTGCTCACATTGCTTCGCAGTAGTGGGAGAGCCAAAGTACAAAAACTGATGGTTCGTTCATATATATCCCATCATACAGGTAAAAAAATACCAAGAAAATTTGGTACAGTCGTGGTGAGATATTTGGTAGGCAAAGAGTTAAGCTGCTCACAGAGGCTCTCTCACCACACCCAAGCAATGTACAAAAACTGATGGTTAGTTCATTATAATTGAGCAGAATGACTCGGGTTACAATAAATAGGACTTTATTTGAATAGAATGAGTTCCGAGTTGAATAGATAGTGAACTTTGAAATATCCCATCATACAGGTGAAAAAATACCAAGAAAATTTGGTACAGCCATGGGGGAAAGTTTGGTTGGCAAAGAGTTAAATATATCGAAACAATGATTTTTCAACATAATTATTGGTAATCTGAACATTAACTACATAAATGAGAGTAATCTCCCCTTGTTTGTTTCACTTTGAGGAAGATGTTATGTTTTGGTCGACCATTTTCATTACACTGTAAATCTACACTGAAAATACGAATTTGCTCAAATCAATACAACTTAACATGAAAAATATAAAATACGTTCTTGATTGTGCTTGCGCATTATTTGAAATGAACTTAATTGTTACATATTTTATGATATTTTTGTTATAAAACATGCAGTTGTATTGATTCGAACAAATTCGTAATTTCAGTGTAGATTTACAGTGAAATGAAAATGGCTGACCAAAATATAATGGCTTCCTCAAAGTGAAACAAACTAGGGGAGATTACTCTCATTTATGTAGCTAATGTTCAGATTACCTAATTATTTTCTATTTTGTTAATTTCATCAAATTTCAAATTTTTAAGTGTGAATTTTTTTTTTTCACATTAAAATAAATTTCTGAAGATTGAAGAGGAAATGAGTTTTTCTTTATCATCCATACCCTAAATATAGAAAACATTGCACAGAAAGAGGCTTGATAATTTGTATTATTCAAACTATTGTCCTCATCTTTATTATCTGCACAAGGTTTCACTCGATGTGCCCTCTGGCCTTCTTTAGGTTTTCTTGTTGGAGAACCCCACCTCGAACTTGGGAACCTTTTCTAGGCCCGCAGGTTCAATTCTGGTCAAGGGCGACAGCAACATAGAATTATTAACACAGTTTAATGTACTCAGTCATGGTTAATTGAATGAGAACAGTCTACCCCTGTGGATTGAATAAACTGTTAAGTTTGAAGTTTGTGAAGGCTCCTGATTACGTCAAGAACATTCCTGAGTTTGAAGAAAGTTCCCAAGTCCGACAAGAAATACCTGAAGAAAGCTGGAGGGCACATCAGCTGAAACGTTGTACAGATAACAATAAGATGAGGACAATAGTCCAAATAATGCAAATAATACACATTACTCAGAAACATTAAATCTATGTCTTACTGATAACTATAATTAATTTACTTTAATTTAATATTACTAATAATGGTCTATTATTCAAATTTTTTTTTAAGCTAAAATGTATTGGTAGACTTTTTTAAAATTTTATAAAATACATTTTAGAATTTACACACGAAGTGCACCAACAATGTAAGATTAATTGCAGAAAACTGAGGAAAAAAAAAAAAAAAATACTCACGCGGGAATGGCAAGCTGATACAAACATCCCCAGCACTGGGGGCACGGTATGTCAGATCTGACAGACGTTCATTAACTGCAAAAGAAAATAAAGAAAATTAGTTGACAATTAAAAGCAAAAGAATAATTTTTAAGAACCAAAATATAATGGAGATTTGGTGTCTTCACTGCGTAGGTCACAACACCCCTAGGAAAAGTGTAAGTTTATCAATGCATATTTAATTTATAGTCAAAATCATTAATACAGAGAATAAATGTTATTTATTAAAAATGTCTATGAAAATCTTAAGTTATTTCCAATAATTCCCACCTAAAAAAGGGGAACCACAGATAAAATTTATCAATCAATCAGAGTGGTTCCCCTTTTGTTTAGGTTGGAGTTATAGGAAATAACCAAATCTTAGATTTGCCTTAAAACAGTCCATGTTATTAGTGCGTTTAAAATCTTACAATGTTAGTCTCACAGATTCATTGATTGTTTATATTTTTAATCAAGAATGTTGCCAATGACTTTCCCTTCTTTTACTATTCAAATTCTAATTCTTAAATATCTCTGGTGATAGTGATTGTGTGTGTGTGTGTAATAATCTTCATACAATGACCAGCATTCCCAGATGATTTTTTTCATTTGAGGTAATTGTTATTTAATCACATTAGTTATATAGAGCTGTGTAAATGGAGTTCAGAACCGTTTGAATTATGTAAATATCCCCAGTGGTTCAAAAGTTATGAGAATTTAAAGCCCCGAAATTGGGGGTACAAATGTGGACATGATTTTGTTTCAAAAATATGTCAAATCACGGACCATTAAAAAAAAAAAGAAATTCAGTGATTTCTTCACGGTTTCTTTATTTTTGGAGCAATTTTTATAAAATTTGGTATTCTTATGTAAAATTGTATGTTCTTTCTGATTATGCACTCAAATTGTATGTATCTCTATGCTTTAACCCATTATTTAGAGAATAAGAGATACAGATAGCAGCGTTTTGGGGCTTTTTAAAGTTTAACACCCAATTATTCAACATTTTCATTATAATAGTGCATGTATATACATGTATAGTATTAAGTCAAATAAATAACATCACTTTGAAGAAAAATAAAACATTTATTGGAAAAACACGGACATAAAATGAGGGTTCAGTTTATTTTATGGTAGGAATTTACAAGGAAAAAGTTAAGGATTACTGACTTTAAAACATACCTAAAAAAAGTTCAGAGAAAAAAAAAAAAATAAAAAAATTTCCATAAAATATGATAATTATCAAATGTTTTTACATGTGAATCTGAAAATTCTCATGCCAAAAATTCATGTTAAATGAATATTGGGTAAAACTTGCAAATCATACTCAAAATCCCATGATATTACAGGGTGACCCAGAAAAAACAGAACCCAAATTATTTATTTTCCCATTAAACTAACCCTAAACCCCCCTAGTTAAAATTAATAGTTTTATTACAAAATTTGTGGGTTCTGTTTTTCCTGGGTCATAGTTAGTTTTGAAATATACAACGTTTACGATTTATTTGAAAAGTACATTGTACGTTTACGAATTTTGCACAGGTTGATTTTTCAAAGGTAAATATATGTATACACATATATAATATTAATTCAAATATATAACATCACTTTGAATTTAAAAATACATCTCTAAATGCTTATGTTGAATTACATAAAAGAAATAGATTACCTATTTATTTACATGTTTTCACACAAACCCGGTTAGTGTGTGTTTTTGTTTACATTTCTCGTAATTTCAAGTTTTTTTTTTTCCAAAATTGAAACGGACATAAAAAATAATTCAATTCTTAAAAACACATAAAAATTAAATATTTAGAAAGATTGTTATTTAATTTTCAAAAATGAAAATATTTTAAAAATTGAACAAGAAATAAGCGAAGTTAAACTTTGTGTGCATAAACAATGCTTAGCTGAGGAGACAGGTGTATGTCGTACGCCTATCGGACAAATAAATTTGAGTTTTTTTTTTTTTCAAAATACAAACTTTCAAATCAAATCCCGAAGCACTTAGCAATCTTTAAATTTTACAAATTATATATCAAAATAATTTTTGAAACTTTCTAATTCTACAGACAAAGTGCGTCTTTTTCGCTAATCATCCTCATTTTGAACAAATAGTCTTGGAGTTTGCACTATTGTAATTTTACTTCCACGGGTCCTAGAAAAAAAAAAAAAAAAAGAAGCCCCCTTTTGTACTTCCAGGTGTCTTCTAATTGAGTGCAAAATTTCAAGAATATTGATAAAGATTAGCCACTTTGATTTTGAAAAATAAAACAGCGTGTAAAATTTATCAAAAAAAAAAAAAAAAAAAAAAAAAAAAAAGTCATATTTTTGTTTCAGCTGTTCGACCGAAAATACGGTTTTAACTCACTGTAAAAAATAATTCAATTGATGAAAACCGATATAAGCTACATATTAAGAAAGATTATTCTATTCTCTTTCCAACCGTATAATTTTTTTAAAGATTGGTTAAGAAATACTTGAGAAATTGCAAATTGAACTGATTAAGGTCGCAAATTTGAAAATGTCAGTGTTTTTCAGCTAAATGCTTGTAATGCTACAATGACTGCTATTTACACAGTAGCATTGCAACCAACAAAGCCTTCATCAGATGATGACTCTGGGTTCAGGTATGGTTTCGGGGCCGAAGCATCATTACCACTAACCCCAGAATGCCCCAGCAGTATCTCACGATACCACCAGACTTTGTCGGTTTGATGTCACAATATAGGACTGCCATATCCACGCTGATGCAGTTAGAGCTTTCTCCTGAATCTTTTTTAAGTATTTCCTCTTGTCTGGTGGAGAAAGTCTAAGTTTAGACAAAAACTTATGTAATTTCCTAGTTGACTAACATAATCAAAGGGAAACCACTCTTGACTGATAAATTATTTATTTATTTTTCCATTAAACTAACCCTAAACCCCAAGCCCATTTAAACTTTAAAAATAAAATAAATAAAAATAAAATAAAATTAAGTTTTATTACAAAATTTGTCGGTTCTGTTTTTTCTGGGTCACCCTATAAAATCATGTTATTCAACTAGGAAATAACCAAAACTTTACATACACACACACACATTTTATATATATATATATATATATATATATATATATATATATATATAATATATATATATATGTGTGTGCATATAAATTGTTTTTTTCTTTTGGCCAAAGTATTGTACTAATAAATCATTTTTTGTTGGTACGATTATCTTGGTCTTTTCTTTTTTACAAAAATTTTTTTCTTCTCGGTTGATGTTTGATAGTATATTTTTACAATCACACTATTTGCTGGGTTTTTTCTCACCGCGAGGATTTACCAACAAGTTTGGTATATATATATATATATATATAATATATATATATATATATATATATATATATATATATATATGTGTGTGTGTGTGTGTGAGGAAAAAATGAGTAAAGAAAAGAAATGTAGATGGATAAAAATTAATTTTATCGATATCACTTTTAATCGATATCACTTACACGTGTTTCGGTCTGTTTATCAAAATGTATACGGATTTACGTTATTATTATTATTAAAATAATCAGATGGAGTTGAAATGATGATGATAATAATAATAATAGGAAAAATGCATAAAATGTTCCGTAGACAGATTTTTAATATCACTTTTAAAAGTGATATCGATAAAATTCATTTTTATCCATCTACATTTGTTTTCTTTACTCATTTTTTCCTCATTGTTGGATTCATTTCCCATTCTCACACACATATATATATATCGTTAATTGCTTTATTTTTGTAATTTCCTCTGGACATACAAATCAGTTGGTCTGTATGTATGTATTTAAGTTTATATTTATAAATAATATACAGAAATAGGAAAATCAAAGTGTTAAAAAAAAAAAAAAAAAAAGATGAATTTTATTATGTAACACTTTGTTTTTCCTATTTCTATGTATTGTTCAATTCATTTCCCTATTTTACGCTCCCCCCTCCCCCGGAATTATAAATAATGAAATAAAAGATAAAATCACCTGGAATGGCTGTACTGGTTGGTGAGAAGACATCATCATCCATATCTTTAGTCTTGGGGGCAAAGATCTTTTCAGTATTAAGCTGTGGACCTTGTGATAAATCTTCTGATGATGGGGATGGAATACTTTCCAAAATAATCTCCTTATCTTCTTTCACCACTTCAGGTATTTCCTCTTTAACATCTTCCTCTTCATCACATCCAACCTGTTGCACTATTGATGTAATTTCACCACAATTCTGAATCTCACTGAAATATAAATAGAAAAACAAATTAAGACATACATACACAAATTATATATATATATATATATATATATATATATATATATATATATATATATATATATATATATATATATTGAAAAATAAATGAAAAAAAAAATTATTATGGATGAAATTTATTATTGTTATATGTTGACATGTGTTTCAACCAAAATTTTAATATTTCTTCTTAAAATGTAAAAAAAAAAAAAAAAAAAAAAAAAATCTTATGCTTGAAGTAATTAAGATTAAATAAAATGTAAGTAGAAGTATAATTATTTAATATCCCAAATAACAAAAATAAAAGTGATTCTTACTGAATATAAAAATCACAAATTTCTATTTTCTAAAGAAAGAAAAAAAAGAAAAAAGGTCTTTAACTAACAAAAATTCATTGATTAAAATATTCTAAAATATTTGAGGGGTAAGAAAACAAATAATTGCTTTTAAATGTTTTTGGAAATATCTAAAACTTTTCACATACATAACTAAGAGAAAAGAAATTAGAGCGGAATTTCTTCGTTTTGCACCAAGCAAAGGGAGATAATCTAGATTTTATATAGTCAAAACCGAGGATTGTTAACTTAAGTTTTCAAGGTCACATCTAGAATCAAATATTTGCAAAATATTCACTTTTAGAATTCTCTTTAGTTTATTCTATTTTGGAATTTACTTTTATGTTAAAAGTAAAATAAATCTTTAATATATTTTTGCAATTTTAATCCTGTCTTGTCATTTCAATTAAAAGAAAATGACAATATCTGAGAAATAATACCAATAAAATAAATCTATTATTTGATTTATTGATTTTTAACAGCACATCAACCCATATAGCAGTGATACCAAGAGCTTTTTGATTTAGTGTGTCCTGGGACACACATATTTGCTTTGAAGGAGTCCCTGGGAAACTTGATGGGGGTAAAATATGGATATGAATCCGACAATATATAGAAATAGGAAAAACAAATTGTTAAAAAAAAAAAAAAAAAAAAAGTGAAAAAAGATGAATTCATTATATGGTTTATAGACGTTTTGGTTTATATAAAACCTTCTTCAAGACATAATACCCTTGGGAAAGGTATGCATCTGACTACTCTTCCTCAAGATAAAAATTTGTTTTCTTGTTGTTCAATCCAGCACAAAAAAAAAAAAATCGGTTATTTCCAATAACTCCAACCTAAAACAAAAAGAAGGGGGAACCACTGAATGAATTTTATCTGTTAATTAATCTACCTGTTATTTTCCCATTAAACTAACCCTAAACCCAGTCTTCTTTTTTCCTAGTAGATCAATAAATAAATTATCAGTCAATCAGAGAGGTTCTTTTTTTTTTTTTAGGTTGGAGTTATAGGAAATAAGCAAAAAATCTTTATCTCTTTATCTTATTGTCCTGAAGAAGGTTTTATATAAACCGAAACGTTTAAATGTCAACATCTTTTTTTAAATTGTTTTTCCTATTTCTATATATCACATGGCATATTAAACTTAGCTTCAAGCATTTTAATCTATTTGATTGTAAACTTCTAAAACCTTTTTTAAAAGATTTTGATTTCATGTAAAAACCTGGAAAACAGTCATGAAATCAAAAAATTAAAACCGCAAAAATCTCCGTACCTTGAGTTATCTCCCTTAGATATTCAAACATACAGAACTCGGGTTATTTCCTATAAATCTAACATGATCAAAAGGGAACCACTCTTGACTGATAAATTATTTATTTTCCCATTAAACTAACCCTAAACCATAACCCTGTCTTTTTTTCTCTAGTAGGTCATATAAATAAATAATTTATCAGTCAAGAGTGGTTCATAGAAATTGTTTTTTAAATTTAAGTTTCGAATCTGTTAAGGAAAAAAAAAAAAAAAATTAAAATCAGTGACAATTTATAATTAAAAATTTTTGTTATAAAAGTTTAAAGGGGCAGGTACTGCCATAGCAAAATTTTGGTCATACCTAAAAAATAAATAAATAAAAAAAGAAAGAAAGAATAAAAGCAATTATCTCACCTTAATACATAGTGCACACATACAACGTATTGAGATTTATGTGATCGTGGATCATAAATAACGGTAGCCTGGGTGACTACCCAAATATGACCCCCTCTCTTGGCAAGAAATCTGTATTGCTCAGTCATTATTTGACCTTTACTCATTACTGGAATTAAAAAAATAAAAAATTATTGCATTTAAAATCAAAATAAGAATTAATATGGTAAGTAACAAACTAAAAGAATAGGAAGAATATAAATATTTGATTTATAATCAAGTTCTAAGAATTTCCATCTGCTGTATTGTATAACAGCATTCTAAAAAAATACAGAAAAATTTTATGCATTTCATTTTCATATATATATATATGGTGATTGCCACTTCTTCACAGAATAAGGCCATTTCTACAAGTAGTTCGGATGTGAGCACGCCGAGGTGTCCCCTGATTCAAGTTTGCTTGTTTTCTGTCACACATGAACCCCTCTCTAGGTCTCCACTTGCATGCAACCGAGAAGCCCAACCCTTGACAGGCAGGCCCTGCCACACAGGTCATGCATGTGGTCAGTCCCAGATGTAGGAGATGTTTCCATGCCGTCAGTCATGTGCAGCTTACCCAGAGGCCGCTTTAGGATGGGGTGCTTGAGCTGCCTTACCTCAATTCCATACAGCTACCATGAGGCTGCTTTTACAAAAGAATGTGTACCCGGACCCCACCTCTGTCAATTGGTCCTCCTCACTGAAGCACACTTCCGCAAGGCTCAAGATGTCTGCCCCATATCGAGAGTTCTTTGCCACTGTACCAGTTCATTGTCCAGGACCCCGGGAATGTCCAAATATTTCAGGTGGCTATTGTTAGCCTAGGTTTGTTGTAATGTTTTCTTGTTTTCATTCTGTTAATGTGAACAGCCACCAGCCAGCTTGTTATTTGTTTAGGTCACCTTTTTTATACCCTTCCCAGATTTCTGGGTGGGCAGTACTACCCAGGGGCTACTCAGTCACTCACAACTTTCAAAATTAGGTACGACTTCAATTAAGCATATATTCTCCCAAAAATTGTCGGCTAAAAAAAGCCATATCATAAATACATCGCTTGTGTATCTACTTATCATATATATATATATATATATATATATATATATATATATATATATATATATATATGTGTGTGTGTGTATTTAGGGGGAAAAAGTGAATTTACAAAACTTTGTGTTCTTTTACTTACAATCCTTGAATGTCTTCCCCACAACATCCCCATCAAGAGCATGGTAATAGTCATAAATTGGCCGTCCAATTATATCATCTGAATTGTAACCAACCAATTCCTTTATTCTAAAAGTAAAATAGAAAAATAAAATTATAAGTAAAATAGAAAAAAAACAAAGAAAAACAAAAAAAGAAAAAAAAGAAAAAAAAAAAAAAAAAAAAACAAAGAAAAAGAAAAAAAAGAAAACAAAGAAAAAAAAAAAAAAGAAAAACAAAGAAAAAAAAAGAAAACATTAATGTGACATCAATAAATATTTTGTTAGCTATAATATCAAACTTTTTAGCTATTTATAAAGGACAGAAGAATAAACTATCCAATTATTAATATAGATATATAAGATTTTTTTTTTTTTTTAATAAATGGTTTTATTGTATGTTGGCTCATTTAACTAATTTTCTTATTCCAATGTTTATTTCCATCATCCTCACAACATTATTTACATATCGAAAGGATGAAAGCAACTATGAAAAACATCCTTGTGGCTAATGAATATTTGATTAACAATCAAGTCTCCTTGATTTTGTTAATATTTCCATGTTTATTGCCATGATTTTCACCAATATTATCTACATATAGAAAGGATGAAAGTAACAGTGAGAAAAAAAACATCTTTGTAGCTAAAGTCAACCTTGAGCACCTTTTTGATCTCCATGTTTCTAACACACGTGGGCATGCCTACAAAGTCAGAAAACAGCATTGCTCACATGACTTTTGGAAACATTTTTTCACGCTCAGAGTTGCTGAGGCATGGAATAAACTGCCTGCATCCATTGTAGGCTGCCGAAACACTGCATCTTTCAAAGCCTCCATGTTTCCTGTAGTCCGCTAACACTATACCCGATACCCTCATCCGCACACATACATGTATATTATTACTGTATGCTATTCATGTTCCTGGCACTAATACATTATTCTATGTACTATACATGAGACTTTGATGAGTTGTGGTGCACCTGAACACTGTACACATACATGTATATTATTACTGTATGCTATTCATGTTCCTGGCACTAATACATTATTCTATGTACTATACATGAGACTTTGATGAGTTGTGGTGCACCTGAACACTGTACACATACATGTATATTATTACTGTATGCTATTCATGTTCCTGGCACTAATACATTATTCTATGTACTAGACATGAGACTTTGATGAGTTGTGATGCACCTGAACACTACACAATAAATTTAATTATTATAAACCAATGGACAATAGTAATAAGTTTTCATCTATAAATTTAAAAATGTTTATACATTTGTAGATACAAATTGTTTTACTTATCTAAAGTTAATTAATATTTTCTTAAAGAATTGATAACTAAATAAATAAAATCGTCTTATACTCCACATTTGAAATCCCACAATATTTAAAATGGATTTTATTTTTTAAGTGTATATTCATGATGTGATATGTATATTTGTATACTAAGAAGTTGTTTTTTCTTCTCCACTCCAAAGATATTAAGAATAATAAGCTTCACTACTGTATCTTAAAAATAATAAATAAATAAATAAAACACACACACACACACACATTCCTGAATGTATATATACTTAACTTACTTTTCATCCCAAATAGTGAATTTCATGTCCATACTGTGTTGACTGAGGAATGTTTTCTGACCCAAAGGCACTTCAATATTTGATGGATGAGGGATCTGTTCCCCAAAGGCAAACAAATAAGTTGAAGCATTGCCATTTTCATTTTGGGTGCTTTTCGATTCCGGAGGGGTGATTAATTTGCCAGTAAACTTTATCACCTGAAAAATAAAAATAAAATAAAAAATAAAAAAGTTAAAAGGAAAATATATCATTTCAGATTTGTGGCTTTTATATTTTTAGCTATTATTGATTAAAAAAATAAATTCTTGATTCTGTTAATATTTCAATGTTTATTTCCATCATCATCCTCACAATATAGAAAAGATGAAAGTAACTGAAAAAAAAAAATCTTTGTATTTGATATCAATGCTTGCTTAGTTAAAAATTAAATTAAAATAAAATGAAATAAAAAAAGTATTTTTGTAATTACATTGCATCTTTTTTATCTTTTTTTCCTCATAAAGAAAAAAAAAAAAAAAAAAAAAAAAAAAAAGAATCTATTTTTCAGACTAACATCACTATCTTTGTATTAAACACTTTAGCCTTTTTTTTTTAAAAGGCATATATTATATTCTATACATTTTAGAAATCACTCCATAGCTTAAAAGAAAAAAATTCCTTTTAACAACAAGTGCACCAAAATTAAACAAGGTAATGAAACCAAGTTTTGTTCTGATGGAATAAATAAAATTCATCTGTTTAAAAAAACAACAAAAATCAAAAAAGTTTTAATTCAACTTCAACCTGATAAATACACAAACTGAGTTTTTTTTTTTACTCTCTAGCAACACCAGGGGTTTAATTGTATGAATGGGATGGTCAGATGTGTCTCCCCCCCCCCTCAACCCCCCACACACCTCATTTTTACTGTCCTAATCTGACATTCTCAGACATTCACTTGTTCACAGTCAGATGAAGAAAATCTTCAAAGGACAGTGCTTCAATCATAAAAGGTGAAGTGGATATTAGATAATATCAGATGATGGACTAGGGTGTGTCCAAAGTGAATTTAACTAGATGGTTTTTAAAAAGGTAAGTGTATAACAAGTGCTTAACAGTGTATCTGGTTGGTTGGTTGGGTTTTATGGCGTGATAACCCATTGGGTTATTTTATGCCAATGACGTTTTTGTTTTATTCATTTTTGATGGTTACTCAATTTGTTTTAAACACATTTTTTCTATTTAACCTATAGGTGGGACACTAACAGGTACTACCATTCCAGGTCAGAGTGGACCTGGGAGTAATGGAACTCCAGAACTTGAACTTCATTAATAGATAGAATTTAATGTCATACTCAGGACATGAAGATCCTCAGCCACTGCCTTCTAGCACCCATATGATAAAAAGGGTTGCAGTTTGCCATAAGGGTATTTGCCTCTCATCCCACTTATGAGGGCATGACACAAAGACATTTTTATGTGGGCCCACCCACAAGCCGAAACTCATGGGTGGTAGGCACAAAAAAATTTGCCGATCTCGTTGGCACTCCCCCTCAAGGGGGGGGGTTATTAATTTACTTTACTGGTCCAGTGGCTGAAGTTCACTGGACCCCCAACGAAGCCAGGTAAGTAGAGGTTTGCCATAAGAACAATAGGGTTAGGACAATCATATAGGTACCAGGGCTTGAGATGACCAGCCAATTGATCAGGGCCTCTCCAACTGCCTGTCTACACTAAGTAAGGACTAAAGTGGAGTGTTGCAGGTCATGGACTGCTCAGCCACCAGGATTCCATCCTTAAGCATCACATGTCACCAACCACAGCCAATAAGTGTCCCCATTGTGTGTGTGTGTGTGTGGGGGTATCCTTACGTCTTTTCAGAGGTGCAGTCGGTGTATTCTAAAGCCCCAGCCAGCGGGGCCAAACTAGATGTTTTTTTTTTTAAAAAGGTAAGTGTATGATGAGTGTTCAGCAGTGTATTTGGTACTGTAACATTTTATCTTGTCCTTTCAGTTCAAAGCTGATGAATTTTTTCTTTAATGGACTTTTGTCCATTAAAGAAAAAATTCATCAGCTTTGAAATAATGAAATATGAAATAATACTGTCAAAATGAATTTAACCACATTCACATGGCTAGTTTAACAGTTGTATCCCATGCATGGACAAGGTTCAAAATAGCTCCAGTCTATGTGACCCCTGTTAATGCAGTCATCAGACTCCTCTGAAAGCCCCCCCCCCTACCCATCACCACTTTGGATTATTGGGGAATATTGTATTTTCCCAACCCCTCTGCAACAAGCAGGATGTGAAAAGGTAACATTTTTGAAGTGGAGTATGGAAGGTTTGCAATTGAGGTTTTCAATTATCTTCTGGTTTTGCTTTAGCAAAGATAAAGGACCCAGTCTGCCCCCCCCCACTCCAGACTATTTACCCCATAGATGGGGTAAGGAGAAGAGATGCATTCTTGCTTTTCCCAAGGACATTAGTGCAAAAAAAAAAAAAAAAAAAAGACAAGCAAAATACAACCCCCCCCCCCGCCCTAAAAAAAAAAAAAAAAAAAAAAAAAAAAAAACTCATCCAGAATTTGAACGAAAGTGTGCCTCCCATATATTAGGAAAGCTGCTGGGATAAAAGACCAGCCTATTGGGGGTAAGATGTTGCTCTAAGTTTAGAATTCCCTGGACCAGACTCATTTCAAATTCAGTTAAGAAAAAAAAAAAAAAAAAAGAAAAAAGAAAAAAGAAAAGAAAAAAAAGGAAAATAATCTATTTATAAAAACTTATTACATATACAGTAGTTACTATGCAGTCTAATTAGTTCCACAGGCTCTTTTAGTCCTAATGTTTACACATGACTTTTATCCTGGGTCAGTGGATGGTAAACTACTTATACATCAGTCTGATAAAAATCACTATCCACAGTGTTTGAGATCTTATCAGTAGTAAGTCACATGTTTCACTATTCTAAAAGGGAACATGTGCACAATTTTCTTTAAGGTTTCCTTTATATAATTGAGGAATAAACAAATAAAATAAAATAAATAGAAAATAAAACATCTCTATGCTTATATTCTCATAACAAGATTTGGCAGTTTTAATCTTCATTGAAATGTTATTTTTAAAATGTCAAAAACAGTTTACTTAACTGAATATAGACTGGTACAAGGACACTTTTTAGTAGGTAAAAGATTTGGTTATTTCCTATAAGTCTAACATAAACAAAGGGGAACCACTCGACTGATAAATTATTTATTTTCCCATTAAATTAACCCTAAACCCATCTTTTTTCCTAGTAGATCAATAAATAAATAATTTATCAGTCAAGAGTGGTTCCCCCTTGTTTATGTTACTTATAGGAGATAACCAAAGATTTTTTTCTATTCATTTATTATTTTTATTTAAAATCTTTTTTCTTTTTAAAAAAAATTATATCCTTGTTTTTTTTGCAAGCATTTTTATTCATCAGAGAAAGACTTAGACTTTAAAGAAAATGTTTCATTTATTGTTCAAATATATATATATATATATATATATATATATATATATATATATATATATATATACACACACTAAATACACCATTAGTCAATACTTTTGGAACTCATCTATCTATAAATATATAAAGGACAATTGTATGTATGTATGTCTGGCTAAATCCACAAAAATAAAACGATTAACTATATTGTTATTTGAGATGTCATTCCCAAATAATATATATGGTACAGCTCCAATTTTTAAATCTTTTTTTTTTGGGGGGGAGGGGTGTACTAAATACAGCATCAGTCTCAATATCTTTTGAACTCATCTTATACACTGGTTTATATTATAAAAGAAATAGTGTTAAAAAAATTATTAATAAAATTAAACGGAAGATATTCAAGAAGCTATTTCCTTTTTTTGTTTTCAACAGGTTGGAGAGCACCATCCCATTGGCAAAGTTTGCAGTTAGCTTGATGCAAATATTCTGCAGTGCTGGGTTGGCCGCAAAGCATATTGTAACCCGTCCCATCATGGTGTAATGGCTAGCAAACTAGTCTCACAGATCCATTACTAATGAATAGTAAGTTCGATCCTCGCTGGATGCCACATACTTGTGATTTTGTGTCACATCCTATCTGTGGCAAACAGGTTGGGTAAATACCTAATTTATTGTCACTCATGGGTTGATGCAGCAATGAGCCTGTTAATTAGGTTGGGTTTGTTTTACGTCATATCAACCTCGATGGGTCATTTAATGCCGACAAAGTTGTGAAATAAGTTCATTCTTAATGCATAATACAATTTTGTTTATAAACTCATGTTTTTCTATTTAACCCATAGATGGGACCCTAACAGATACTACCACTCCAGGTCAGAGTGGACCAGGGAGCAATGGTGATGAAGGGGTGCTCCACATTCCCCAAACCTCCAGAACTGGAACCTCACCATCAGATAGAGTTTAATGTCATTCCCAGGACATGTAGACCCGCAGCCACCACCTTCTAACACCCATATAAGGGTTTGGATCTTGCTGTTGAGGCAATCATATAGGTGCTAGGGCTTGACATGGCCAGCCGATTGATTGGAGGGGGCCTCTCTGACCGCCCATCTAGCCCAAGATAGGGCCAAAGTGGAGTATTGCAAATCATGAACTGCTCATCCACCTGGGTTCCAGCCTTAAGCATCACGGGTTACCACCCACGGCCAACAGGTGGCCCCATTGGGGAGTCTTACCTCTCTGCAGAGGTGCATTCTAACGCTCCAGCCGACAGGGCGGTGTTAATTAGGTGAACACTTACACAATAGCAGGTACTGTAAGCAACCTGAGTCCTCTGTTTATCAAAAATGACTTGATTCAGCATTAAATGACTTGAAAAGGGTTGATATGCAGTAAACCAAACCATCATGAGTTGGCGGCCATGGTAAAGTTCAGATTTGACAGCTTTCAACATTGTTTTTAATCTGATGGTAGTGAGGGAGCCATATCAGGAAGAACATGTGTCCACCTTTCCAGTAACTTCCTGCTAATTTACATGACTTGCAATAATGTATATTACAGGAAATGGACATGGTGACCCCGAGTTTCAAATTCTGGACAAAGCAGTTTGCATTTCACATAGCCTAATAGTCCTGGGAAAGGTATGACTCCAACTATTCTCCCTCTAGCTATGGGTAAATAGTAACACAGACTGGGCTCTCTAACCTTGGTATGGCAACCAGTCAGAGAAATAAAACTGAATTCAAACATTTTTAACACTACTTAAAAAAAAAAAAAAAAAAATCCAACAACAAAAAAATGACATTGTTACATCCTGTGCCCGTGGTGTAATGGTTAGAGTCATAGAAAATGGACTAGTTGACATGAGTTCAATTCCTGGATGAAACTTTGCATTTCACATAGTGCTAATACCATTGGGAAAGGCATGAATACAATTCTCTCACCAGCTATGGGTAAATAGCAGGGCAGACTGGACTCTTTAACCATGGCTAGGTAACCTAACCTGATTTCCTTATAGCTAATGAACTTTATATAATGGTCTATATGGATTTTATTCAACGAAAGAAAGAAAGAAAAGAAAGGAAAGGAAAGGAAAGATTTTTTAGATGTTCATTAGCATATGGACATTGTGGCATGTTGGGAATTAATGTGTATGTTTATATGTTGGGTTGTGTTAGTTGATGTAATCTATCTGTCCTTTTGTGCCAGGCAACACTGGGGGGACTTTGTTTGTGTGTATATATGTTTATATGTGTGTGTTTGCGCGAGAGAGAGAGAGAGTGAATGAGAGTGTGTGTTCATGTGCATGTGCGTTTGCATAAAAAAAACATGCACACACACACCTGAAATCTATCTGCCTTAGTGTTCTGTACAACATCTTTATCAGATGATAACCCTGGGGGTCAGGCAGGGTTCGAAAGCAGAGACATCATCATTCAGGATAACCAAGCAATAAGACTCCCCTACCCAGCTCTCCATACCAGAAACTGTACAGACAATTAAGCCTCTTTATATTCTTGATGCTGTTGAACACCAGATGAAAGCAACCCTGGAAATTATCATCATCATCATCATTTCATATTGACAAGGGGATGGGGTGGGGGGGGTCTTCTGAATGGACAATGTTAAATTGACCATAAATTTCTGTCCTACTTTTTGTTGACGTGGTAACCATAGACATTAAGTATGCCTTTGTTAGGACTTATTCACTCAGTTGGCAGAGTGTTTGGGCTGGAAACATCAAGGTTCCTGGTTCAATACCAGCCTTCGCCAACTCAGCGTATGAGTAGCACAGGGATCTGTGCAGTAAAGTTAGGTGTGGCGCTCTGCCCCAGATGCTAAAAACAATCTCCTTGGTCTAGCACTAGTGAAAAGGGGATAGCCTACCTTGCTGTCTGGCTGATACTGACTTTAGGCGACCCCAACAACTACTTTTTACTTATTAGTTAATATGTTGTTAAGGGAACTATTTTTTTTTTAAATTTTTTTTTTTTTTTTTCAATCACTAAAAATATAAGGAAAAAAAATAGGAAAAAAAAAAAAAGAAAGAAAAAGTAATTAAAAAACCCTCACCCCCCCCCCAATTTTTGTTTCTGGCTTTGATATATTCAAGCAACATGTCTATTTTATCTTTTATGTCAATCTGTATAAAGATTTCTATTACTATGACGGACTCCACCTCTACCACCACCCCCACCTTGGCCTTCTAATTGGACTATTTCCCCCCCACCTTATCTATGTTATTTTTTATTTACAACATTTTGGTTGTGTACCCTCCAGCCTTCTTTCTGGTGATAGTGTGGGATTTATTCAACCGTTCAATGTCTATTTGAATTCAAACACAAATAAATTGAATGCTAGCTAGTCTCCATCAGAAAAAAATAGAGCATGGATATATAGACAGCAGTTGGGAACTATTTGAGAAATTATATATATATATATATATATATATATATATATATATATATATATATGTGTGTGTGTGTGTGTGTGTGTGTGGAATTTGGAATGGATTAATGTCATTTTAGTTTATTTCAATAGGGAAAATTGATTTGATATACAAGGAAATTGAGTAACAAGTATGAAACTCAGTCATGGTAGCATTGCATTTGAATTCTAACAGATATTAGGTATAAAAGCTGCCATTGATTAAATAAAGTCAACATAAACATCAAAACAAGGACAGGATACATGCATAAAAAAAAGGTAAATAAAAAGAACATGGATACTACTACTACTATTATTATTATTATTATGATGGAGACATATTTTCGTGTAACCAAAACTATCACTACTCAAATTACCATTTCTTTTGTTATTTATATCACATTATCCAGGATTTTATTTTTTATTTAAACTCAATTATTAATAAAATTGTTTTACATAATTAATACAGTTGGCAAAAATCTCTGGGATATTAAAAATGATTTCCCAGTTTAGATCATTACTATGCTTGGATACACATGAAACATCGGAGGAAAGTTGGAATTTGTATTCACAAGAAGTGCTAGATCATCTGTGTAGTCTGCATTTGTAATAGTTTTTTGTTGGACATTTTCTGCTCCCACCCCTCCATTATTTTTTTTAAATTTTTTTTTTTAGTGTGAAACCATTCTCCTTCATTAGATCAAATGATGTTTTATAATAATCTTCATACAATGACTGCTATTTACACTAAAGTAGCATTGCAACCAACAAAGCCTTCATCAGATGATGACTCTGGGTTCAGGCATGGTTTCAGGGCCAAAGCATCATTACCACTAACCCAGAGTGCTCCAGCAGTATCTCACGATACCACCAGACTTTGTCGGTTTGATGTCACAATATAGGACTGCCATATCCACGCTAATGCGGTTAGAGCTTTCTCCTGGATCTTTTTTTAAGTATTTCCTCTTGTCTGGTGGAGAAAGTCCAAGTTTAGACAAAAATACCGAGGTTGAGTAATAAATCCCCGGCATCCGACTATGGTATATAATCGAGGCAGATTATATACAGAAATGGTGTTAATGTGGGACTCGGTAAATGATCACGCATAGAATCTTTTCCCCATTTCTTCATTTCTTATATTCAAGATTTCTGAACATCTTCTGAGGAACAAGATTAGTGAATAAAGGGAAGTAACTTCTGTTTATCAAACAACTACACAAAAAAATGAATGTACAATGTACACAATTCTATAAAGTAAAATTCCTTTATTCTTTATCATTGGTTTAATGCCATATAAAGTAGTCGTCGGGGGCGGCCTAATGTCGGTATCAGCCAGATAAGGAAGTCTATCCCCTTTTCACTAGCGCTAGACCAAGGAGATTGTTTTAGCGTCTGAGGTGGAGCGCCACACCTACCATCAGCTCCTTACTTTACTGCACAGATCCCTGTGCTACTCATACGCTGAGTTGGCGGGGACCGGTATCGAACCAGGAAACTTGTGATTCCTAGCCGAACGCTCTACTGACTGAGCTAAGCCTGCCCTTTATGTCAGGAAGCCGTAGTGTAATGGTGACAGGAATTCAAATCCTGGATGAGGCCATTTACATTTCACTATTCTCCCTCCAGCTATGGGTAAATAGTATGTCAGACTGGGCTCTTACCTTTATATGGCAATTGGTCTAGGAGAAGGAAAACTTTGAATTTAAGTAGTCACCCAATTGCATTGAACAATAAAGTAGGAAGGACATCATTATTTTAGATGATGTAATAAGACGCACTGATGAGGCTAGTGAGGCCAATGAATAATTATTATAAACTAAACTATCATCCTTTTCATGATGACCAAATGAAAGTTTTAAGAAAAGAATTTCATATTCAAATTTAATAATGTTGAGATATATATATATATATATATATATATATATATATAGTGTGGGATTAGCACTGTTTCAGCTTTTACTGGAACGGTGTGCCAAAGTGCAGTATTATTGGAAGAGTGCTCAATATAAATAATATATATATATATATATATATATATATAAAAAAGATTCACTTTAAAATGTAAATTAACAATTAACACTGGGAGGTTTATTGATTACTCAATAACTTGGATATTTTTTCTTCCCATCTTTTGAATCTGGAAATGTTGGAACTTTGCAAACAAAATGATTCCAAACAATTGGTTCATAAGGTAAAAAAAATTAATCCACGATTAAAAAAAAAAAAAAAAAAAAAAAAATCATTTACTGTTAGGTAAATAAAATACTTACCTTATAAGATGCAGATTTTATATTAATATTTCTTCCTTTATTTGTTAATGTACATTTCATTCTTATTGAGAATGATCTTCTGTAAGGATCATGTTCATAAAGATGAAATTTCGGTGAAAGCATGTCTCGGAATTCATCATGATCACATGGATGGATGTATTCAAAGATATTCTGGCCAAGTAACTCAATCTATAAAAAACAAAAAGACAAAAGACATAAATAAATAATATCTAAATATAACAATGGATATAAGTTCAGGGCTTGACATTAATGCCGTCCTGTTGTTAATAAAAATTACATTCAGGACGATCAATACGTCATCCGGGACAGTTTGCCGGGACAGTAAAATTTTTTCCTAAAAGTTAGTACTACATTCCAATATTGGGCGTCCAGTGATCGAATGCTGACCTAAAAAAACGGTCTAGTTCTAAACTTAAAATAACTAATAACTAATTGCAACAACACTGAAGAAATTGACAGTCACACAGTATATATTTTTATGATTGGAAAATGTCCATATAAAGATGGAAATAGAATAAATTTTAGTTTATAAAATTTTTATTTTATTATTCTTGATTATATATAAATGTTTCTGTCAACTGCTTCAGCTTTTCTTATTACATGTTATTATGCTACTGATGACTGACAAGTATAGATGATGCTAATGAATTAAACAAAAATATTTTGATTTCGGGACGGTCCAAATCCCATTCAGGACGGTTGATAATTTTTGTTCGGGATGGTCATGAAAAAAGTTAGTGTCGGGGCCTGGTTGAGTTAATATAGTTCTAAGTGACAATCATCTCTAGGTTGCAGGTTCAATCCTGACCAAAGGCGATAATAACATAGAATGCTTAACACTTATGCCCGGGCATTAGGACAGTCTACCCAGGTGGATTGAATAAAGGGTTTGGTTCAAAGTTCCATGATGGCTCCCAAGTTTAACAAGAAACACCTAAAGAAGGCTGGAGGCACATTGGCTGAAATGTGTTCATAACAAAAATGAGTACAACAACATGTATCATTTTTTTATTGTAAAAGCATGTCTCAGAATTTCATCATTATCATATAAATGGATTTACTCAAAGAAATTTTGTCCAAATAACTATAAAAAAAAGAAAAAAAAGAAAAAAAAAGAAAAAAAAAAAAAAAAAAAAAAAAAAGAAAAAACCTGTAGTCTGCCAACACTATACCTGATGCCCCTCTCCACACACATATGCACACACGCGCACACATACATGCATATTATTACTATAAACTGTTCATGTTCCTGACACTAATACATTATTCTGTGTTCTTGACATGAGACTTTGATGAGTTGTGGTACATCTGAGCACTGTACACAATAAATTTCATTGTTAAAGATAAATAATATCTAAATATCACAATTTGATATATATATGAGAATTTAATAAAAAATATTCTTAGCCTCACTGATAACTATGGAATGTACATGGGATCCTACATTTTGCAGTTTAACACATTTAGCACATGTTTCTCAAGTTTATTTAACCCTTAAGAAAAAATTCCTCTCTTGGTTGGGCCAAGAACTGTTCAGCATATAATTTCACATTTTGATTTTGAAGTTTAATGCACTTGGCAAATATTTCTCAAGTTTATCCAGTTCTTAAAGAAAAAAAAATCCAACCTTGTTTGGGCCAAGTGCTTTTCAGCACTCTTGCTGTCTATATATATATATATATACACAACAGAAGTTTAATTTTTTTTCCGTTAATTCTAATACTGAAAGTTATGCAGAGGCCCAAAATAGATATTGGGGAAAAAAAAAAAAAAAAAAAAAAAAAAAAAAAAAGATATCTTATTATAATGGAGATTGTGTGTTCTGTCTGTAACCGAAACTATATTACTACTTAAGTCAATATTCCATTAGGTATTTACGTCACATTCTGCATGATTTTATTTTTATTTGAACCTCAATTATTAAAATTGTTTTCCATTATTAATACGGTTGACCATATCTACATACTATTAACATGCAATTGTATTTATATATACAACAAAATAGCGGTTTACAGTGTGAATGGGAAGGATAATTTGCATATTGAGATGAAAAGTTTGATTTTAATAAATATGTACTTAGTATTATTGATTTCTAATTATTTGGTTTTATCTTAATGAATATGACCAAAAATCTCTTCAATAAATCTTAAAAGGAATCTGTTAACAAGAAAGAATAACTTTGATTGTATTCTTTAGTTACTAAATTAAATAAATAGTTAAATTAGGAAAATGTAGCAATGAAAGACAGGAGTGATGAAAAATGATGGATGAGGTAGTTTCAAAGTTGTTCTATTTTCCGATTATATCCCCTCTGATTCAAATCATTTTATCTTCATTCTTATTTAGTTTCATTAGTCTTCCTAATTTAATATATTTTATTACAGTAAAACATAAATACTTGCCCCGGAGGGTGCATATTCTTGCTAGTAAAAATAAAAATATAAAAGATTCTTTCAAAAATAAACATTATCCATTTTACTTGTAACCACAGTTTGATTCTGTTAAAACTTTCACTGCTTATTTCTAAATAAAACTTTTCCTTTCTGAATCATAATAGGAAATGGATGAGAGATACAAATTTATTGTCATAAAATAGAAAGAAAAAAAAAAAAACAATAGAAAAGCATCCTAATAATAATAATAATTTCCTCTTCTTCCTTTCATACATTATTTTTTTTTGAAAGACTGAATAATATCAAATATCTCATTAATAATGGTTTCCACAATCATGTTTTATGAATGAATAAAATTAATAGAAATAATTCATATTAAAAAATGATGAATGAAATAAATACAATAAATTGCAACCAAATTCACCACATCTACAAAACAGGATATAAAACAAAATTGATATACACAGTGTTCATAAAGTCTATCAGCAGTTTTAAAATTTAAAACTTAATAACTCACATTGTACTAATGATAGAATCATTTAGTAAAAACCAAATGAAAGTCCAATCTTGGAGTTTTATTTTATGTACGTTTTGATTATTACGCATTTCAACAACACTGCCATTTTTGTTGTTAGGTTCTAAATTTGTTACAGGACTTTATAGACATCCTGTATTATGAAGTTATTCTTTTGTATATACAAGTTAATTTCTGTCATTTGAAGGGAGAATTTATTTTAATCAGCATATATTCTCTTGCTTGCTTTACTTTAAATCAATCAATTGATTTTAATGGCATTCAACCTGTCTAGGGTTATTCTATTCCTAGAGGTTAGAATTTTTTTTTTTTTTTTTTTTACAAGTGGATATGAAGATTTCTTCTATACAAAGACATTTATTGTTTATTAGAGATATTTTGCTGTTTTAGTGCATATAAAGTCATCAGGGTGGCCTAAAGTCGGTATCAGCTAGACATTGAGGGAGTCTATCCCCTTTTTGCTAGTACTAGACCAAGGAGATTGTTTTTTAGCGTCTGAGGTGGAGCACCACACCTACTATCAGCGCCTCACTTTACCACACAAATCCTTGAGCTACTCATACACACCGAGTTGGCGAGGGCTGGTATCAAACCAGAACCTTGAGGTTCCCAGCCAAAGATTCTACTGACTGAGCTAACCCCCCCCCACACACACACAAATGAAATTGGGCATTCCATTGGGGTGTAATGGTTATATTAAACTATTCTCACAGATCCATTACTACTGAAAAGTGAGTGATCCTTGCTGGGTGCCCCATACAAGCGACCTTGTGTCGCATCCTACCCATGGTGAATGGGTTGTGTAAATACATACTTTTACTGAAGTGAGGAGCTGATGGTAGGTGTGGCGCTCCAACTCAGACGCTAAAATAATATCCTTGGTCTAGCGCTAGAGAAAAGGGGATAGACTCCCTCGCTGTAAGGCTGATACCGACATCAGGCCACCCCGACGACTTTACTTTTTACTTTACTTTACAAGTATAAATAAAAGGATATGAAAACAACACAATATGCTGTTAAAATTAAAATATTTTATATCATATTCATAGCTAATATTGAACAAAATTTTGATTTATAAAAATCATCTTCAGAGCTTGTTTTTTACTCCGAACTTATTGAGAGAGGAGCTGAAAATTTACTTTATAACTATTAAGAATATCATGATACATCTCCCACTGATCATAATAAATATAAGTAATTATTATCGGTTATAAAAAAAAATTAAAAACATTTAATCTTACTATCATTAATAACAATAGAATAAATAAATAGAAAAAAATAAAATAAATAAAAAACCTAATGTGACTAATCAATTCTCTTGTCTACTTAGAGAATGTTCACCCCCCCTTCCCCTGTGTAAATAAAAAGTTTATACAACAACTAATGCAACTAGTCGTACCACTCTTTAGTAGAATAACCACTTATCTGATCAAAGTACAATTCAAATGCATGTTAACAAATGTAAGTATTTACCCAAACCATTCACCATGGGTAGGATGTGACTATTATCATTATTATTATTATTATTATATAATTATTATATTCTCATTATTTTCATTGTCACCATTATTATTATCATCATCATCATCGTCTATGAATAAAATAGAAGTCATAAATCTGAATTGTTTTAATGAATTAAGAAAAATTACTGGGTGATATTTAAAGGTTATTGAATGTAAAATGCCCAAATGAATATGTAAAAAGTAAAGTAAAGTAAAGTCGTCGGGGCAGCCTTAAGTCGGTATCAGTCAATCAGCCAATCGGGAGTGATAGACTCCCTCGCTGATTGGCTGATACCAACTTAAGGCCGCCCCGACGACTTTAATTTTGACATATTCATTTTAGGTATTTTACATTCAATAATCTTTTAAATATTTGCGCTAGACCAAGGAGATTATTTTAGCGTCTGAAGTGGAGCGCCACACCTACCACCAGCTCCTTACTTTACCGCATAGATCCCTGTGCTACTCATACGCTGAGTTGGCGAGGATCGGTATCGAACCAAGAACCTTGTGATTCCTAGCCGAACACACTAACGATTGAGCTAAACCGGACTCTCTAATGTAAATATTCAAAATAAATTCAAAAGAATCCTTTTTGATAAAAAAAGAATGCAGTAAAAGCAACAAAAAGAGATATTTAGTTTTTCTTTTAAATAGAAATAGCTATCTTTTGTTACAAAGTAAAAGTTATAGCAACAAGTTCACAAGATCCAGTATTACACCTACAATAATTTTCAAGGAGCTTTCATGGTTGATACAGGGAGCAGGAAGCAGAGGGGGGTGGATACCCCTCCCTCTGCTTCCTGACGAAAACTGATTATCTATCAATAAACTGAGATGTTCTATAAGGTATATTAATGAAAATGCTTATAAAAAAATTGATATTTATTCATCTTTGATGATGAGCTGAAAATTTTAAGTTTATATAAAGTGAGGAGGATTAATTTTGTTAATATTGAACAATTTATAAAATATATACTAGTCGAATCATCCATTTACGTTGGGGTTTCTGAATTGAAAATAAATGCAAAGATATCATTTATCTGTATTTTAACTTGATTTTATTCAACACGTGTTTGATCAACTGTCGAACTATTAAAAATTGATTTTCCAGGTTGGATCATTACTATGTCTGGATACAAAGGGAACATCTAAAGAAGGCTGGAGGATACAGCGACAGAAACGCTTTTTTTTTCTAATACCACAATATAGATGGACAACAGTTTGGGGAAAAAAAAAATTTTAAATAAAAAAAAATTATTCATAAAGATAATTTTAAGATATTTTTAAAAGTTATTTTTATTTTCAAACTCAAATTATGATAAAAATTATTTGCTAATTAATCATTCTATTTTCTTTTCTCACACACAATGAAATTATCAAAAACAAATAATTATAATTAATATTCTTTTAAATTTTTATAAATACCACAATAAAGATGAGGACAACAGTCCGAAAAATCAATTATTCATATTAAGTGCAAAGTTCTTTTAAAAAGTTGTTTTTATTTTCAAACTCACAAATTAGGATAAAAATTATTATTCACTAATTAATTGTATTATTTTTTCTGTCTCTCCCAGCCAAATTATTAAAAACAAATAATTATAATTAATATTGTTTTAAATTAACATTCATTAATAGAAATGAATGTGGCCAGTTCCAGTCGTAAATTCTTGACATTTTGTCACCCATTAAAAGTCATCTACTTAACATCCTGTTTACTGAGACTTTTAGTCTCTGTTTCATGGTCAACAGTTTCTATGTAGAGCAACATGTTGTATAGTATCGAGGCTGCTCGTTATTTATAGATGATAAAAGGTCTTTAAAAACACGACAAAATAAAACATATATATATGGCTAGAATTAGCTAAATTTGTTAATTTCTAGTTAACTTTATAGTTAAAAAAATTAACTACCTCATTTAAAGGTCATTTATATAAGACTTAAAAGAAAAAAAGAAGAAAAAAAAAGTACATTTGTAAAGTGTGGCTTGTCACTTATAGCTGATAAAGCCATACACACTATATATATATATATATATATATATATATATATATATATATATATATATATATATATATATATATATATATATATATATATATATACATACACACACACACAAACTATTTAAGGCTACAATTAACTAAATTCATAATTTTTTTTGTTAACTATATCATTTAAACCTTACTTATATAAGCGTTTAGAAAAAAAAAAGAAAAAAAAAAGAATTGTATATTTTACTTTTATTAAACTTACAAATTTGAAAATTATATTCAATTTTCAGATTATTAAATCAGCTATGTAAGAGGACGCGTCATTTAAAAAAAAATATTTTCTCAATATTAAATTTAAAAAATGGCACACACACACACACACACACACACACACAGAAAAAAAAAGAAATTGTATATTTTATTAAACTGTAGAATGACGTAGGTCGCCTTTTCTATTTCTTTTTTCCTCAATATTAAATTGAAAAAAGGGTTACAAAATTTCTACCATCAAGTTTTAGAAAACAAAATTAAAATTAGTTTTTTGTTTTTTGTTGTTTTTTTCCTAACCCTTTGAACTCTTATCCCACCCCAAGGCTTTTGGGATCAAAGGGTTAAAATTACCAGCATTCCAGCTATTAGATTTTTATCAGCTAAATTGATGGTGGTGGTTGGGGGATGGTATGAAATAAGCTGAAAAATGGCTAAGTTGGCAATACTGGTGAAGTAGTAGAAAACAGTTACTGAGTATACCACTTTTCTCCCTTACTCATATGTATGTTAAATTTGGGTAATAGCAAAATATTTGCTGTTGCTTTTAATCATTGGTATATATTAGGGGGGAAACAAAGAAAAAAGAAAAGATTACTTTCTTAGTTTTGCCTTTGAATTTGAATTTTTTTAAAAAAGAAGAAAAAGAAGTCCCAACCTGATTAAATGTTATTTGTCTGTGCCAGAAAACGGAATGTTATATAACATTTAACAAATATAAGTTATTTTACAATATAAGTTACACAATACAAAGTTACCAATTTAATTTTAAAATATAATTAGATAATGAAAAAATAATTTGGAAATAATGCCAGTTTATATATATAAAAAAAAATGTCTTATTTAAAACTTAACAGAAATGGATTAAGAATAATTTCTTTTTTCCGGCTCTGAAAATGTTGATAAAACAATGATAGGTCGGCCGGTTGGTCTTTCTATCTATCTATCAATCAATCACACACACTTAGGAAGAAAATGAGATTTACATATAAGTACTTAAAAAAAAAAAAAAAAAAAAAAAAAAAAAAAAAGATTAAATAGAACCAAATAAATTAAATTTAAGTAAATTTTAAAACACAGAAGTTTATGATTAATAATTGTTTTGTTATGTAGTTATTTATCCGAGCAGTTCGCCATGAGTAGGATGTGACACAAGGTTGTAAGTATGGGGCATCCATACATAGTAATAGAACAGAGATTAACTTTAGCTTACTTTTTTTCCTTATTTTTATTTTTTTTAAATTTTTTTTTAATATATTAAAAATATTCTAAAATATATTATTGCTCCTTGTAGAAAGATAAAAAATCCCTCTTTACTCAGATTTTGCAAGTAGTTATAAGTTTAAATTTTTCTTTATTTTAGTAGTTAACTATGAATAATAGAAATCTAGTGTCTTCAATTTTAAAAATTTTTTTTTTTACTGATGATAGAAATGGTAAGTTGAGAACTAACCATAACAAGTTTACTATGGTAAAAACAAATTGAGTCAAAATAAATGAAATTAATGTCTCTAAAGGAGCCCAAGAACCACCGAGATTTGAACCGCAAATTAATTTGAGTTTAACTTGATGAATAGATTAACTAAGACAAAAGTCAGCAATAATTTATAAAAATTCAAACCTAATGTCAGAATTTTTATTTCATATACAATTCTATCATATATCTTCCAGAAGAAGAAGAAATAGGTTGACCTAGCTCAGAAGAGTACATATTAGTCAGGTGGAACAGCAGCCTACTCATAAAACAGTTTATATATATATATATATATATATATATATATATATATATATATATATATATATATATATATATATATGTGTGTGTGTGTGTTTGGTGTGTAGTGTTTCTGAGAAAAAGGAGAAATAGTTTGACCTGGCCCCAAGGAGTACATGTTACTTGGCTGGAACAGCAGCCTATTCATAAAAGATCAGAAGATATTTTAACATTTTCAGGTAACCCCCCCCATATATATATATATATATATATATATATATATATATATATATATACCGATAGGTACATGTCTTGCATCCCTGATGCATAAACATCTAAAAGGATGCAGAAAAATATCCATGCGTCCCAGTGTTTTTCTTTTTTCTTCCCCCACCATTTCAAGCATTTTGTAAATACATTTCAAAATACTTAGAAACGAATTACACAGGATAAGAATTAGACGGCTTTGTTTCCCCAGATTATAAATAAAATCCCTTCAATTTATTAAGAAACTTTAGTTGGGACCCATCAAATTTCCCAGGTACCCATTCAAAGCAAATATGTGCGTCCCAGGATGCACTAAATTAAAAAGCTATCAGCATATATATATATATATATATATATATATATATATATATATATATATATATATTAGTAATAGTGTATGTAAAAGAGTCAAGGGTCTACCATGATCTCATCAGGACCCTACCTTATACTTAACCAAGTCAATGTCATTCCTTAGTTAAAAGGAGATAAACTGAGAAAAGTTTTTCTCAGTTTAACTAAAGGACACAGACTTGAGTATAAAGTAGAGTCCTGATGAAATCATCTAGATCGAAACCATGGAAGACCCTAAAGCTTCCCTCTACTAGTATTAATATTATTATTGCTCTATGCACTTTTGGATGATTTACTAGTGCTACAGCAACGAAAAAGTTAAAGGGGCAATTGGATACTATAGATTAATATCTAATATTTATGTCTGAGTAAATAATACATATTTCTCTAATAAATAATTGAAGATCTTTCTTTTTTCTTTCTTTCTTTCATTTTATTCATTTATTTTTACAATTGTAAAAGTTATTCAAAATCTTCCAGTTAACCGTTTCTATCTTAAATTCAAATGTATACATAGTTGCAATTTTTACCAGAAGTAGAACAGACAAATAGAAAAAAAAAATTAATTATTTCTCAACAGAACCTCACAGAGGTAAGACACATTTTATCTTCAATTAAATGTTGTTATGAGTCCAACGGGAGAAAATTAAATATTTTTATAAAAAAGAAGGTTCGCAAAATGGATTATATTTTTAGAAAAAATTTTTTTTGTTAGATAAAAATAAAAATTCTTTTCCTAAAAAAAATCCATTTTGCGGACCTTTTTTTTTTTTTTATAATATATAAATATATATATTATAAAATTAGTATTTTTAAAACAAAGTTCTTTGTTGTGGAGTTCCTCTGTCTGAGTAAGCACTGATATAAAAGTTCCGGACAGAAGTCATCAAACAGCAGAATTGCTGGTGTTCAAACACAAAAGTTGCACCAGATCCGGGTTGAATGAGAAAAGTCATCAAAAAACTGCTACAGTAGACAGAAGACCAGGGAGGTGGGGTGTAATATAGACAGACACACAATGTCCAGCTGTTAAAATCTACATCTTTAACACAACTCAGTTTCGGGGAGAGAAAAAAGTGAAACTTCTCAAACATCTCATAAGTTGGTGTCAGATGTATAAAAAAAATAATAATCTTAGAATGCAAAAGGCTTTTATACTCTTTTTTTTTGCTTCATCTTCAAGAGTTTAGTTAGTGATTGTTTATAGAAATGAGTTAAGAGAATTTTTTTTGTCTGTTTATAAAATTAAAAAAAAAAGAAAAAAGAACAGATGATTAAGTAGTGAACCATCCTTCATTTGTTTTTGCTATTGCCTCACCTCTTATTGTAAACTCTTCAGTTACTTTGACAACAACAACAAAAAAGAAAAAAAAGACAAGCCCTTCTAAGAAAAAAAAATGAAACAGGGGAGAGGGAGTTGTTAGGGAGATATAAACAGGCAGGATCAGTCTTATATCTTAAATAAGGAGGTGTGTGGTGTAAGGGTTATCGTCATAGGAAATAGACTCTTTGACATGAGTTAAAATACTGGCCAACTGCATTTCTCATAGTGCTAATACCCTTGGGAAAAGTATGAATCCAACTATTCTCACTCCAACTGTGAGTAAATAAGAGGGCAGACTGGGCACTTTAACCTTAGTTAGGCAAAAAGTCTAGAAGGAAAACTGATTTCAAACTGGTTAAAGCTCGCTTAAGAAATTGACCTTGTATTATATCCTACCCCTGTGGAAAGGGTCGGTGTGTGTGTGTATATACAAGTTGTCAGGGTGGTCTAAAGTCGGTATCAGCCAGACAGCGAGGGAGTCTATCCCCTTTCACTAGCACTAGACTAAGGAGATTGTTTTTGGCATCTGAGGGATGGGACCCACACCTACCATTAGCTCCTCATTTTACTGCACAGATCCCAGTACTACTCATATGCTGAGTTGGCGAGAGCCAGTATTGAAAACAGAACCATGTGGTTCCTAGTCCGACGCCATACCAACCAAGCTAAACCGGCCATATACTCCCAATTTTGTTGAGTTCTCTAAATAGGGATTTAATTGTAAAATTCACCGTTCTGGCATGTAGCTAACCCTCACTTTGCTTACAAAGTTCGAGGACTCTAGTGAATTCATTTCCACTTAGAAATGTATCAATTAAATATTCTCCTATATTTGACAGCCGCTACTGGCGGCATCGGTAAGAGACTTGGCGAACGAAAATTCATTCAGGTCTCAAACCCGGCCAGGGGTAGCTGTTAAGGTGTAGCCACACTGATGAGAGGTGAAACCTCAAAACACGTGTCTGTGGATAACTTATTTTATATATATATATATCTTCAATAAGGCATAAGTGTAATGATAATTTATTTCAGTTTATTCTTATTTAATTTTTAGATGTAGCTTTTTTTTTTGTTTACATTATTATTACTGCTACTACTACATATGATTATCATACCAAATATTAATCTTATATTAAATATTCACAAGATATGATATAAACATAACAAATATTAATTTTTAGATGTAGCTTTCTTTTTTTGTTTACATTATTACTACTACTACTACAATAACAATAAGGATTTTATAATTTATATTATTTATTTATATTATTTATAATCATTATTACTACAATAATAAGGATTTTATAATTTATATTATTTATTATTATTTATTTATTTATATTATTTATAATCATTATTACTACAATAACAATAAGGATTTTATAATTTATATTATTTATTATTATTTATTTATTTATATTATTTATAATCATTATTACTACAATAACAATAAGGATTGTTTATATTGGTTTGGCAGTCACATCATCAGAAGATTTCTGAAATCATGGAGTCCATTTTTTATCCAGATATATTAAAATAAATCAAAGGTAAACAAAACAAAATTATAGTTAACTCATTTTTCTTTACACTTGCATTGTGACAGCCTTCAAAACCAACCACCAAAAACACAATATAGACACAAACAATGCTTCAAGCAAACTCTTATGTAACGAAAATTAAGATAAAGGATAACATTAACAATAAAACATTTTTAACCGTTTTAGATGGACTTACAAAAATAAATTTTATTTAAAAAAAAAAAAAAAAAAATAATAAAAAAAAAAAAAAAAAATAATAATCCTTAATTTCTAAATGAAAATTTAGTAAACATCCAGTTTATTAAAGGTTTGTAGAAAACAAAAAAAAACTTGAGAAGTAAAAGAAAAGTACATTTTCTCTGAGACTAAAGAGAAATTAAACTGGAACAGCAGATTCTTCAGATATGCACATAACAAACATCAAATTCAGGAAGTGAGCCAACAGCAGACTTAGTGCTTAACTGATGCTGACCTAATTCAGAAAATTCTTTCTTGGATAAAATAAGAGGAAAACAAAAAACAAAAAAAAAAAATGAAAAATACATATATGTACATACACACTAATTATATATATATATATATATATATATATATATATATATATATATATGAGTAAAGAGTAAAGAAATGAATCCAACTGTATATGTCTAGATAAAAGAGTATGAAAATAACCTTAATTTCTTTGGGAATTTTATTTTATTTACAATACACAGAACATGTATTACAAAACATGTATGTATAAATAGGTATATATATTGTGTTATTTTAGATATTATGTTATATTATTTGTTTTTACATTATTCATTATTATACTAATATATATGTTGTATATTTCATAAATATTATAAAGGGTTGGCATTATATAACCCATGGGGGTTGATATACCATTAAACCAAACCAAATATACATAAAATGCATAACTGTTCTCTGATTTGGTGTCCATCTTTACGACAACAGAAGTTCAGTTTATAATGTAAACTAAATGTAAACTGGACCCTGATTTTGTGTCCGTTTTTATATAAGTAGCAGTTTTTTTAATTTATTTATATAGTCCATAACATCTCTAATTTTAAAGTATGGAAGCTTAAAAATAAAAATATAACAAAAAATAATTTGCCTTTTATTTTTCTGTGGCTAGGTATTCAATTAATGGTCTGATGAAAATTCTAGCCATTATCCATATCTTCAATCCTAAGTAATTATCTTGATAAGATAAAATAAACATCAATTCTCACTGGTTAAGAAATTTTGGTCTTGTTTAGGAACAATAAAAAAGACCATTAGCATTTTGAGTCTTTGTGAGAAATAGAAATTTAATCTTTTTTTCTATAGGGCTCAGTGTAGCATTACATGTTTTAAAGGGCCTAGTTTAGCATTATATCTGCTGTAATTACCTTTTTAGGTTTCTATAGGGCCTAGTTTAGCATTATATCTGCTGTAAATCTTTTAAGTTTCTATAGAGCCTAGTTTAGTATCATATTTTTAGGTTTCCATAGAGCCTAGTTTAGCATTACATTTTTTTAGGTTTCTATAAGACCCGGTTTAGCATTACATTTTTTAAAAAAAATAAAAGAAGTTTTATAGGGCCTAGTTTAGCATTTTTTAAAGGTTTTATAGGGCCTAGATGAGCATTTTTTTTTAAGTGCCTAGTTTAGTATTATGTCTGCTGTAATAATTTTTTTTAGGTTTCTATAGAGCCTAGTTTAGCATTACATTTTTTTTTTTTTTAGGTTTCTACAAGTCTTACATCTTATGTAATGAATATGTACACAAAGTCAAGGTCCAGTTATACATTATACATATATTGTAGATCGAACCCCCCACTTTATAACCACTTGTTTCCACTTTTGCACATTTTTACTCTGAGAATAATTAAGTTTTAAAGTAGGACAGAGTAAAGTGGCTCTAAAGTGGGAGTTTGATTAATAAAATATATAACTTGACCCCCAACTGTGTCCATCTTTATGACACTGGTTATTCAATTTTACAAGTTTTGATGCAAAACTTTAAGGAGTTCCATTTTATTTATTTATTTTTTTTTTTTTTAAATACTACCTCACCCCCCAATATTTTACTTTATTTCTTAAAATCCTTAAGATTCATGTTTCATATTTTGTTTAACTCTTAACATCCTGTTGAGAATTCTCTAAATCCAGAGCCCCATTCCTATAAGGATTTATTTTTAAAAAATGGCATTTTCATTTAAAGTTACCTGTTATTTCTCTTAAATCAAAAACTTCTAAATATGTTTAATATTACATTTAAACAAAGGCTATTGTTTGGGGTGGATTAAGAAAATGAATGTGACTTCTAGCCAGGTGGAATGAGGTGGTATAGGACGTTAGATACCTGCTATTTCCCTTAAATCAAAAACATCTAAATATGTTTAATATTACAAAGGCTACCATTTGGGGTAGATTAGGAAAATGAATGCGACTTCTGGCGGGTTGGCGGTATAGGACATTAAGAGTTAATTACCATGAAGTGAAAAGCACAGAATTAATGCGTGTGTGTCTGTATCATTTAGATTTTTCGGACTGTTGTCTCATCTTTATTGTTATATACATAATATTTCAGCTGATGTGCTCACACAGCCTTCTTCAGGGGTTTCTTGTTGAATTTGAAAACCTTCATGTTGTAGTTGGAAGAAATTTCTTAAACTCCTTAGAAGTTCAGTCTCATCAGACAGGAGTCTGTTACGTTCCATCAAATGATAGAACTTTTGGAATATTCTGAGAGACTTGCTGACGCCGGGAGAGGAGGGGGAGGGAGAGTCCCAGAATGTGACCCTAAAACTTCGCTTAGCCGGCCTAGCTAAGAAGAGGAAGGCACACGAAACGAACGACTGATACTACACTCGTTGCTTTACCTACATACGCAAAACGTACTGAGACAGGTGACATCACGAGTTGGAAGGAAGGGAAAGCGATCCCTGGTAGTCAGTTTCAGCAGTTTATACAGAGAGCCAGTCAGTGAACATCTCGTGGGGGAGGGGAGAAAAGTTGTCTCGTGGGGGAGGAAAGACAAAGAATGTCTCCCAAGAAGAAAGTTATCACAATTGAAAATGCCAGATAAAGAACTAATACCGGAATAATCATTATCACGGAAAATGAATCACCTTTCTTTCAAAAGGTATGAATATAAAAGTAAAAAAAAAAAAAGAAAGTAAAAACAAAGTACTTACCTGTTGGATCCCAAGAAACTTGACAACTTGTTCCGAGAGAAAAATAATCTCTCCTTCTTTGGAAATAATGAAAAGAAATCCATCCAATGCTTTCGGATACAAACTGAGGGTTTTCTGATCCAGTTCCTCCATTTCTTGAAATTCCTTTGCACATGTCTCCTGAAGTTCCTTTCCAGAAACTACAACAAATAAACAGATGAAAAATAAAAATTAATTCAATGATACAGGGAAATTCTCAAAAGTTTGACAAATAAAGCGGACCATATTACTTTTAGGCACCCCTTTTTGATTTCGATTAAGAAAGGACATGTTTTTCATTTACACTGTCAATATCCAGTTGTTTGTTAGGGGTTAGGGTTGGGGGTTAGTTTTAGTTTCATAATTTAAAAAAAAAAAAAAAAAAAAATCTAAAAATCATCTGTTAAAACAACCGGATATTGACGGTGTAAATGAAAAACATGTCCTTTCTTAATTGAGATCAAAAAGGGATGCCTAAAGGTCATATGGTCCAATAAAGCTAAAAATCTGCTAATATAGCTAAAAACTTTTTTGTATTGGGATGTGTATAAGTTTGAAAATCTTGGCTCACCAACAAGTCATAACCTTATGCAAAAATATATATTAGAAAATAAGAAAAAACAAAGTATTCCAAAAATAAAATACTCCATATGGAGAAACGTAGACAAACACTATACATTACAATGGATGGAAATTTATTTCTGGTGATAATGTCAATGCTATAATGTTTCTGTATTTCAGACCTTCTTCAGGACACAAGCTGAGTTTTTGTATTGAAGAATTCAATTCTCTTAGAGATGAGTAAGTTTTTGTAATTATGGATCAGCCTGAAGTCATTAATGTTTAGAAGAAATGTGGTTCTCTTTCATGTTCTTTTGGTAGGACAGAATGGGAGTAAGTAGATATATGTCTGATTATATATATATATATATATATATATATATATATATATATATATATATCGCTATGGTAGACCTGTTTAATTAGGCGGGATTAGAGAAAAATCGATATGTACGCGTCATTGCTGATGAGACCTAATAGAAATATATATTCAATTTGTTTAGCCTCACATTTATTTGATGCTGTAGATTATCAGTCGAAATACTGATTCACATTTTCTACAGAGAGAGAGAGAGAGAGAGAGAGAGAGAGAGAGAGAGAGAGAGATTGTTTACTATGTCAGTTAAAAGTAGAGGAGTCCAATTATATAACATTGTCCATAAAGCAGGAGTGGATTGATATTCCAAAATATTGTTTATTTCTTTTGTATAATCTTAATTAATATAATTATAAAATGAATAGAGATTTAAACAAGTCAATATGGTGGGCACTCAATACTGTTTCTTTATTGTTCTTGTGTTTGGATAGTCTTAGGTCTAAACTTTAGGTTACCCTCATGAAAATAATAAAATAAATGAGGTTTTAAATTGGACAATATAATGGGTACTCAATACTGCACCTTTGTGCAATAATCCAGAATAACACAAATGGGGTCTTGTGATTTAAACTTTATGTTACACTCATGAAAATAAAATAGTGTTTTAAACTGGTCAATATGGTGGGTATCCAATATGGCCTCTTTGTTCAATCATTCAATCTAAAATAATACAAATATATTGCTTCCTGTATAGCATAATCTTTATCTTTCATAATTGGACTAGTAAATAAGGGTCTTGTGCTCTAGACTTTAGGTTACCCCTTATAAAAATGATATTTTAAACTGGTCAGTGTGGGGGTTACTCAATACTGTTGTTCTTATGTGTGGGTAGTCTTGTGGTCGAAACTTTATGTTACCCACAATGCTGCAGAGATATTTTGGTCAGTGTGGTGGGTACTCTATACTGCCCCCCTGTGTTCAATCATTTAATCTAGAATAGTACAAATGGGGTTGTGGGGTCTACCCTCATGAAAATGATAAAATAAATGGGGTTTTGAACTGAACAATGTAGTGGATATTCAATACTGCCTCTTTATTCAATCATTTAATCTAGAATAGTACATTGCTTCTTATGGCATAATCTTTGATGATTGAATGGTGGGGGGGTGTCATGTGGTATGAACTTCAGGTTACCCTCATAAAAATAAATTGGGTTTTAAATTGGTTAGTGTAGTGGGTATTAAACACTGCCTCTTTGTTCATTTCACCTGCTTTGAAATTTTAAATTAAGATCTGACAGAATAAAAACAGTATGTGCTTAGTCTTGTTGAAATTAACTCACTTTTAAAACAATTCAATAATACCTGGCCTAACTAATCTCTGAAGTGTGTAATAAATATATATATATATATATATAATTTACCCAACCCCTCCGTATGAGCAGGATGTGACACAAGGTCAATTCCTTAAGCGGAGTTTAACAGGTGTGAATTCAGAGCTTTCCTTCTCCTAGACTGGTTATCTAGCCAAGGTTAAAGAGCCCAGTCTGCCCTACTATTTATCCATAGCTGGAGGGAGAGTAGTTGGATGCATATCTTTCCCAAGGCTTATTAACACTATGTGAAATGCACACAGCCTTGTCTAGGATGTGTGTAGACCCTTTTTGCAAGGATGTACCCCTTATATACAAACAAGTATATTTATAAATAATCCTAAAGTATGTATTAAAAAGGTGACAATTTTTCTTTGTAATAATTATTGTTGAATGTGATAAAGAATGTCTTGGTAATTTCTTATTGAATTTTTTCTTCTTCAACAAATGAATAACATGAATAATTTGAGTGAGTGTGTAGCATTTTATTATTCTTTTCTCATTAACAAGATATAAGACAAAGGTTTTGTTTAGTATCAGGAGAAACATTATGATGTTGATTCTTTTTTCATATCTTTCATTTGTGGATATTTTGAATTTATGCTATTAAGTTCTTGTTGGAAAAATTATTGGTGTTTTCATCATATAAAAGTTTTGAGTTAGGAGTGTTGGTAGTTTGGAATGGTGATGTATTGTACAATAATAAAAGGTTTGCGGCCATGTGTTTACTATTTATAGTGTTTATATCATGTTAGTTATGTCTACCTCGCAATGTCGTAAAAAGCCCCGATGTCTACGTCACTGTATCGTAAAAAGCCCCGATGTCTACGTCGCTGTATCGTAAAAAGCCCCGATGTCTACGTCGCTGTATCGTAAAAAGCCCCGATGTCTACGTCGCTGTATCGTAAAAAGCCCCAATGTCTACGTCGCTGTATCGTAAAAAGCCCCAATGTCTACGTCGCTGTATCGTAAAAAGCCCCAATGTCTACATGGCTGTATCGTAATAGTCCCAATGTCTATCATATTACAATAGTCATGATATCTATATCATAATAGACAACATAACTAATAATATTATAATGCTATATACTAAGATGTTTAAAATGGTTTTCTTAGTTAAAGTTTTTTTTTTTTGTTTTTGTTTTTTTTAAATTCTTACAAAGACCTCAAGTATTTTAAGTTTGAATTTAAAGTTCATGTATAAATAAGATTTTTTTTATTCATGATTGTAGATTTTATATTAATAGTAATATTGTTGTTTTTGTAGATTATATGATAGAACATAGGGAATAACACCTTTATGAAATGTGTTTTGTGTTTTGGTGAAAAGAAAATTGCTTGTTAACTGGACCCAATCCTTTGACCTTCATTTTAACTGGTTGAGATTCTTGTTTTTCTACATTAGAAAAAAAATATCTTATTTTTAAATATAGAGCTATTTACTGACACAAATCTAATGGTTGTATAAGTTTCACTATGTTAAAAAAAAAAAAAATTAACTTAAATGATAGTTTTATACATTTTACAGGGTGATCAAAAAGTTTTTTGTTTTAACTTTCAATATTTTTTTTGTTTTATAATATAATATACAAGTTATATAACTATTTTACATCTTAAAAAAAAAAAAAGATGTAGAGGGTGACAAGACTTTCGGATCACCCTGTACATGAAACATGTACCTTCACATGTATGTAAAATAAATATAAAAACGCAGATTATAGTACAGGGTAGTCTGAAAGTCTTGTCAACCTTACATATTGTTATAACTTTCATTATTTTTTTGTTTTAATAATATAATATATAAGTTTTGTAATTATTATAATTAATTTAAAAAAAATAAAAATTAAAAAAAATGTAGGGTGACAAGATTTTCGGACTATCCTCTACAACAATGAAACTGGCTTAATTTATAGATCAAATCCATAGACATATACTACCAAGTTTAAATTCAAGTAGGATCTTATAGAAAGAAAGAAGAAAAACTACAAAACTTAAACCATTGGTACAAATTGTGGTATGAATTTGATATGATTACATCCACAGGATTGTAGGAAGGCATGAAACAGAAAACCTCTAGTTTACTATTGCAAGTCACTTTATTCAGAGGTTAAAAATCTACTAAGAGTCTAACATTATTTCTTTTCATATCACTAACAAAAATCTTGGAAATTAATAACGTAGTAAAAATTACTACAGTAATTTATCAAAATGACTTAAGATTTTGCTTGAAAATTAGTACTAAGTATTTTGCTAATCACAAGTCACTAATAAAAGTAATAATCTAGTCTTTGAGTAAGAAAGAAAAAATATTTCTATTTAAGTCATTCAAATTTTAATTCTGTTAATATTAATAATCTAGTCTTTGTGTAAAAAAAAAGAAAATATTTCTAATAAATTTAAGTTATTCAAATGTTCAATCTATTCATACACAATGCAATAAGTAAATAAATATAAATAATATAGATATTGAAGTTATTTCTAAATAATAAAAAAGAATCCTTAAAGTATTTCAAAACAATAAAAATCCTTTATGAATTTGATTGCTTTATCATATACAAATTAAATCAATCCATTTAGATATCTCTTTTTATAATTTTCTTTTTGTCATAAAATGCCCTAGCTTGATGTCTAGTTGGATATAAATGATTTCTTCAAATTTTTAAACATTAATAAAAACATGGCACAGAGCCAACAATTTATGAATTGTAAAGTTTAAGACATTTCTCATGAATGTAAATCTAATTTAACCTAACAATTAAAGGATTAAAACTCATTATACTATCAAATTCCTCTGGTATTCATTTCCTTTGTGATTATTAATAGTATTAAAAAAAATAAATAATAAAACTTACAAATTTCAACAATATAAAGTACACAATAGAATATATATAAAAATTTAGTGATCATTTAGTGTGAATACCAAATTGAATAGAATATTTTGAAAACCAGACAAATAGAATTTTAAACTGGTTATTGGGGGGGGGGGGGGGGGGGCTAAATCAGAGCCTTTGACAAATAATTATGAATTTGAAGTAGGTATTTACTAAAAAAAAAGAGAGAGAGAGACCTTATTTGGAAATCAGTAGCAGCAGTAGTATGAACTTTTGGGTCCCATTTAATTTAAATACTGTGGGTGGATCTCACAAAAGATTTTAAACTCACAAATTTGGGGGAATCTGGATTCTTTTTCTTATTTTGAAATCTTAAAATCTGGATAGTTTCAATGTTTTGTAGAATCATCTGATATTTCAGAGAGTTCTTCTTTTAACATAGCGCAAATACCCTTGTAGGTATGAATCCAACTACTTTCCCTACAGCTATGGGTAAATTGTAGGGCAGACTGGACTCTTTAACCGTGGTTAGGCAACCAGTCTAGGAGAAGGAAAACTGAATTCAAACTTCTTAAATCTCTGCTTGGGGTGGTCACTACTAAAATAGGCTCAGTCCTAATTAGTGATCTATTTCACCAATTAAGAAAAATTTAAAAAAAAAATACTAATTAAAAAATTATTTTTTTTAGTCAGAAGCGTATGGTCTCCTGGTGACCAGTGCTTGTCATACAAATTTAAATAACTCGATTCTTGATTGTTTGGTAACTAGAGAATAGTCATAACATTAGTTTCTATTTATTTAACCCTTCTGCCACCATCACAGGCAAGATGTGACACAAGATCAATTTCTAAACAAAATACAACTGGTTTAAATTCAGACTTTTTTCTCAGACTAATTGTTATACCAAGGATAAAGAGCCCAGCCTGCCCTACTATTTACTCATAACAGGGAGAAAAAAAATAGATTTGTGCCTTTAACAAGAGCATTAGCGTGGAGTGAAACACAAACAACTCCATACAGGATTTGAACTCGGGACACTGTATCCATTTTGTAAGATGTAACTTATGCCACATACATCTCCATGATATTAGTTTGTTGTTAGATTTTTTCTGTTAATTTTTAATTCATATTGGTTAAATAAAAATTTTAATATTCAGTTAGCTAAACTGCAAGTATTAAGTTTAGTATTCTACTTACTAGTGTACGTTTCAAACAAAAGCTTTGCCAGATATTTTTTGTACTTCCTGAACTTTTGTAAATAACTACAGGATCTAGCGGAATGATCTTCCGGATTTTAAAAATTACCACCATGCTACCATACTAGTTGCAGTAAACGGGTGGGTGTGAGATGTCTTTGAGCAGCAGTAGCAGCAGTGCAATTTCAGTCACCTCTGTGCACATAGCAAGGACAATTATGAAAGTTTTTTGAGAATTTTTTTTCTTCCAGGCACCCTGCTTCATCTCACTATTTGGTGTCATCCCATGGGTGCCTCGCTCACCAGATCTATTTCTCTGTGATTACTTCCTCTAGGGATACACGAAGGCTCTCAAAGTCTTTAAATAGAGCTAAATTAATTCTACCTTCATTTCTGTTGGAAAATTTTTTTTTTATAAAGTTTTAAACAGACCAAGTGCTGTCATAAAAATGGACACAAAGTCAGGGTCCAATTTGACAGTAGATGAGTGGTAAATCAAACTCCAATTTCAGATTGGTGGATTGATTTTAATGGCATGTCAACCTGTCTAGGGCTATTTTATGCTGAGAGGTTAAAGAATCACATTCACTGTACATTCATATTTGTACATTTCTTTTTATGTAGCTGTTTGAGATTTTTTCTTTTGCACACTGTCCTATGAAATACAAATTATTAGACAAATCTATCTGACCCATAGACAGGAGCCCTACCAAGTACTGCCATACCAGGTCAGAGTGGACATGGGAGTAATAGTAATGAAGAGGTATTCCACCTGCCCCAGAATTAGAACCTCACAACTTAAATCAACAGGTCTTTGTTGAGGGGGGGGGGCGAAAAGAAGCGAGTCAAACGCCTTCTCGCAGGCAAAAACACTGACTTCGTCATCGTTGATACAATCCTTAGCAGCTAATGTCGCAATACTCATTTCTGTCGTCACCCCACTTCTACTTATACACCGTTTCCCCCTATCATCTGAGCGTCTGCGCTCACATACGGGGCTGTGGCATCTCGACTCCGGTGCCAGCGCCAATGTCTCGCCCTTTCGCAATCTGAAGGATGCGGGTTCGATTCTAGATCGGTTCCACATGCTTAGCCCGCTTCCTTCGAGAATACGGCAACCCTTCACGCCTGCCACTCACCCCGGACAAATTTTTTGAAGCAGTGGGTGTCTTTTCTGCAGTGGATACAGCCAGCATATTCTAAGCCCCACTGACAGGGCATTGTAATCTTAGGGACACTTCACTTCATTAAGTAAGTAAAGTTGGCAGAATGACCTATTGTCAGTATCGACCAAACAGCGAGGGAGTCTATTCCCTTTTTGCTAGCACTCGACCAGGAAGATTATTCTTGCTGAGGTGGAGCACCACACCTACCATCAGCTCCCCACACTTTACCGCACAGATCAGATTACTCAATCTGTGCTACTCACACATCGAATTGGCAGGGGCTGGTATCGAACTAAGAACCTTTCAGTTTCTAGGCTGGTGCTCTACCAACTGAGCTAAACTAGTTCCTTCACTTGATTTACTAAATAGTCTTTTAGACTTTTTTTATTTTTTATTTATTGTAATCTGATAATTTTCCTTTGTCTAAGTTCCTTTATTTATGGTGTTTCTTTTTATCTACATTCCCTTCAGCTATTTTTTTTTTCTACTGGTGATGTTTATATTTATTTAACAAGTGGCACAGCAGGTGTCATATATTCATTTGAATTCTTTTAGACATTGGACACCAGATAAAAACAAGTCCAATATCAAAGCTTAGAAGAAAAAGGCTGGAGGGAACAAAGATGAAATATTGTAAATAAATTAACATGTTCAAGAGAAATTGACCAATTACAAAGCATCAATGCCTTTTCTTCTCTCTCTATAACTAAAAAAATAAAAAACTAGAAAAGCAAAAAAAAAAAAAAAAAAAAAAAAGAAAAAAAAAGCAAAAAAAAGAAGATAAAACAAGTAAATAAAAAAAAAAAGCAAAAAATGAAAGAAAAAAAGCAAAGACAAACAAGAATTGATTTTTAGGAATTGCTTTTTTTTTTTTCTTCTTTTCTAAGCAACTTTTAAATGATTACCAACTTGGTTTTTAGGTGTTGCTTAGTACCAGTGGCAGAATGAAGGGAGGGGGATCAAGTAGGGACAGCTACCCAGGGGTGTAAAAAAAAAAAAAAAAAAAAAAAAAAAATTTTTAAATCAAAATCACCCTAACCTATTACCCCCACCCCCCAAAAAAACCTTCGCATTGCTATTGTAACAATCCTCTGGCATAGATTTCTATATACAAGAGTTAACTTCAGTGGTTTCCTAAACACAGAGCTTAAATAGCCAGTTCTGTCACTGCCTTCCTCAAGGTGGCTGTTGATTGGTCAATGTCTGTGATATGCAAATTATCAAATAGTGACACCATTCTAACTATTCCTCTACTACAAACAGCCAATTCATCAAGAGTAGATAACTCAGTTATCCTAACAGCTATAACATTGAATTATATTGCCTGTTTGCATTTCACATAGAGCTAATACTCTTGGGAAAGGTATGCATCCACCTACTCTCTTCAGCTATGGGTAAATAGTAGGGCAAACAGGGCTCTTTAACTTTGGTTAGGAAACCAGTCTAGAAGAAGAAAAACCCTGAATTCAAACCTAATAAACTTTGTTTAAGAAATTGATCTTGTGTCACATCCTGCTTGTGCAGAGGGATTGGTAAATATGTATATTTACTAACTTTTTGAACTATTTTTGAACTAAATGAGTAGGTTAAGCTTTGAAAAATCTGAATCAGCATTGGCCAATGGAGGGGGTGCTGGGTCGAGCTCTTGCCCCCTGCCCCCATCACAACATTGGCACACCATTTAGTACATAGAGAAAAAAATTTTTTCCTAAACAACATTTAAAAATTTGATGATGTATTTTTGAGAAAGATGAAAGAACAAATTGGAAACTTAGTTTGAACACATGCACACTCAACAATGTAAATATTGACCGAAAAAGAATGTGCTTATTGTTGGATTATTTATGAGTACACCAAGTTCCCACTCATATTTATGAACTTTCCCAACATCAGCAGCATGTATTTCCAGTAAAAATTAGCCAACCAGAAATGATATAGAACACATTTAAGATTGTTGGTTTTTGTCCTGAAACAAATTGAACTTTCTGAAACCAAGACCTACAGGAGGAGGATTACAAGAAATACAGATTTTCGAGTACAAGGGGGATCTACTGAAACAATCTTTTTCTATCTAGGATTTCAAGGAATACAGACTCGGCTCCAAGGAGTATCTATTGAAACTCACTCTTTTCTATCTAGGATTTCAAGGAATACAGACTCGGCTCCAAGGAGTATCTATTGAAACTACACTCTTTTCTATCTAGGATTTCAAGGAATACAGACTAAGCTCTTTTCTACTATTCGACCTACCAACAGGAGAATTAAACACCTGAAAAGGCGACCAGAATCGTAACACTTATAACAATTTTTTTTTTTAATTAAGAAAAAAAAAAAAAAAACAAGAAAAAGAAATATTAATAAATAAAGCAAAAAAAAGGAAAAAAAGCCAAATATCATTAAACTAAAAATAAAAAGTTTTACTTACTTAAGCATCTGATTTGAGTCTGTTTTAATGTTGCTAAGGTCAAACGCATAATCGATGCTTTGTCCAGTTGAGATGATTTGCTTTCGGCAAGCGGGAGGTTTTTAGCCAATTCTGTGAAAACATTTGTTTCTTGTGTTCTTCGCTGCCGCGCAGCATCTCTGGATTTTTCTCTTCTTTTCTCAGAATTCCTGAAAAGAAAAAAAAAAACAATTCAATTTAGTGAAAAATGTCTAATATTTGATACTTTTTTTTCCTTAGAAGTTTCTGATGAAAAAAAAATAAAATAAAAAATTTAGTAAAGTAAAGTATGGAACCAGAAACAATTAAAAAAAAAAAAATAGTTTTTAGATTTATATTAGACACCAATTACATAATGTGTACACAGACATGCATGCATTTTAACTAAAAAGTTTTCTGTTACCATCTATTCCTTTAGACTTTAAAAAAATCTTTTTTCTTCAAAGATCAAAAAAAAAAAAAAAAAGTAAGTCCTTGTGGCTGATGTGTTTAACTTCAGCCGAACTATTATGTTCACTTTTGAACTAATACCCTTCGGAACGGTGAATCCAACTTATAGGTTAATAGTACCACTACTGTTCTTCTACAAGAATTCTTTGGCATTAAATAGCCCACAAAGGTTGATATGCCATTAAACAACAAAAACCAAACCTTAAATAGTACCACTACTGTTCTTCTATAGGGATGACTTTGGCATTAAATAGCCCACAAAGGTTGATATGCCATTAAACAACGAAATCTAACCATCAAAGGTCAAAAAACAATTGTTTTCTTCTATCTCCATAGTGATACAAATTTCTAGTTCAATATATGAAGATAAAAAAGAAAGAAAGAACAATATAAGATAAAAAAATAAAAAATTAAAAAAAAAGAGAAAAAAGAAAAAGAGTAAAAGCTACAAATATAAGTGACAATCTGTTACCACAAATAAGAAGATAAAACATAAGTAGAAAATGGTTGACAAGGTTATTTTATTTATCACTTGCGGCAAATGGTTGAGACAATGACCTACAACTGAAGTTGGTTATTGTTGTTGTTGTTATAGTGTTGATGTCTCTTGGATTTTGGAGACCAGATTCTAAAAGTGAGACATCATCCAACATGAAGGATATGGAATTCCATAACCAGGGATTTTACACTATGAACTTACACGTTAGGAGACTTTCATAGAGTAATGGTTTGAATCATAAGAAATGGATACAGTGTCCCAAGTTCAAATCCTAGATGAGGCTGTATGCATTTCTCCCATATTGCTAATACCCTTAGGAAAGGTATGAATCCAACTATCCCTCCCCCCAACAGCTATGAGTAAATGGTAGGATAGACTGGGCTCTTTAACTGTGGTATGGAAACCTATCTAGCAGGAAAACTGAATTCAAACTTGCTTAACAAATTGACCTTGTGTCACATCCTGCTCATGGTGTTGGATGGGTTGAATAAATACAAACTAATGTTATGACTTTTTTCTAGTTACCAGAAAAAAAAAAAAAAAAAAAAAAAAAAAAAAATCAAGATTCAAGTTATTTACATTTGTAGGACAAGCACTGGTCACCAGTTGACCATAAAATTATGCTTAGAAGTATGCTATGAAATATAGGACGATTCTACAAAACATTGGAAACTATTGGATTTTAAAATTTGTTTAAAAAAATAAATCTAGATTCAAAAAATTTGTGGACATATGGGTAAATAATAGGGTAGACTGGGCTCTTTAACCTGGGTATGGCAACCGCTCTAGGAGAAGAAAAACTGAATTTAAACCAGTTGTACCATACTTTAAAAAATTGACCGTTCCATCCTGCTTACATCGGAGGGATTGGGTAAATGCATCTTTTGCAATGGTATTTGGTTTCAGAAGTTGTAACACTTTGCCTATAACTTTAGTACCAATCTATGGATGACCATAATCTAGAATTTCTTGATCATTTGATGAAGTGGGAGGGTGGTGGTGGTGCAAGAAACATTAATGTGGTCTTTGTATTGCTTCTTATGGCTTCTGGATTAGGACTGACCTTCCATAGAAGGTCTGTTTAAGAATGTGGTTCCTGAGCATCCGGAAGACAGCCATCCTAAATAGTTGCTACTGGACAATAATGGACTTAGTGCTGGAGCTAATGGCCTGTTGCAAGATAATACATTCTTTGTGTTAAGGTGTGCCAAGTATCTGTGGGAGACGTTTTTGGAAGCTTAAGAAATTGACCTCGGGTCACATCCTGCTCTTGCAGGGGGGAGGGTAAGGAATTTCCAATATTCATCATTAGTGAAAGTCTTGACTTATCTTGCACAGACAACTATTCAGCTAGTATATATGCGAGTCACTAGCCTAACAATGATTGAAAGAAGAGTGCGAGTGATCACTTGGCCGAACCGCCATTTCCCCAAACAGCAACAGTATAAAGCTGCAACATTTACTGTCACCCTTGACAGAGGCCAGTCAGTTTTCTTTTTTCATCAGATTCCAAAAGATATGAATGAAGCTATCTTCAGACAAATTAAATTATTACTTTAAAACATAAAATGAAAAAAAATAAATAAAAATAAAAATTTAAAAAAAATAAATAAAAATAAAATTAATAAAATAAAATTAAAATAAATAAATAAAATATCATTTGAATCAAAAATTACAAACTAACTTCTACCAATATTCATACAGTTATCTCCAACTAGTGAAAGCACAGTAACTTTACATGTTTCACACAGTAATACAAAAAAAAAAAAAAAAAAAAGAAAAGTTTTCCTTTTCAAAGACAGGTCTGTTATATATAATAACTATTTGGGATATCAGTCTACACTATGCAAGAGGTCAAGGATTCGATCAAAGCTGATTATAAGGATAGTAAAATGATTCTTTATTATTGATGGTGACTAAGTAAACATTTCTATTGGAGGAATCAAGTTATTTATTCAAAACTTATATATATATATGTTAGATAATATCGGTGGTATATCTCTAAACAGACAGTGCTCAATATCATTGATAAAACATTTATATTAAGGTAGTATGGACATGGAGTCAACACCTGGTTACTGACAGTTTCTCACCTGTGCGATCTTCAGGCGAGAAACTTTCAATAACCAGGTGTTGGCAGAGTGGCCTACTGTTGTTAGCAGCCAGACAGCAAGGGAGTCTATCCCTTTTTAACTAGTGCTAAACTAGGAGATTGGTTTTGTGTCTGAGGTGGAGAACCACACCTACCATCAGCTCCTTACTTTATCACACAGATCCAAGTTATGCTATTCATGTACTCAGTTGGTGAGGGCTGGTATCGAACCCAGAACATTGTAGCTTGAATATATATGAAATCAAATTAATTATTACTTCACTGTCCTTAGCTTATCTGTTTCATAGATTTAAAGGAAAAAAAAATTATCAGAAAAATAAACTATAACAAAAAAAAACCCTGTCTGATAATTGAGTTTTTGTTTTTGTTTTTTTAATAGAAAAAATAAACACATGAAACCAATAGTAACAGATGAGTTAAGGAATGTGAGAATTATTTTAGTTTTTATACTGCTCTGCTTGCCCGGATCCGAGCACTTTATTTTATCCAACATTCTCCAATGTTCTTGAATGATTATTTAAAAAAAAAAAAATTTTTTTAATTTTTAATTAAAAAAAATTTTTTTTTTAAACATTTTTATTTCTTTTTAAATTCTTGAAACAAATAAAATTAAATCATTTTCACTTTTCAAAATTTATTATTCTTTCTTATCAACAGCAGAGCATTTTATATATTTTATATTATTGCCCCAATTAATCCAGAGATTATGGTCTCCAATAAACTGGGTGATTGTAAAGTAACTCCCTTCTCTATTTCAAAAATCTTATAATTTATTTCTGAATCCTTATTTTTACAAAAAATAAATATGAGAAGAACACACAAAACATGGAGTTTTATTTAATTTGCATATGGGTATCACATCATCAACTGATCTTCCCAAGAACTCTTGTGGAATGGCAGAAATAAATTCTCGTATTCATTTTTCAAGTTCTTTTAAAGTCGTTGGTTTTGTAAAGTAGATTTGCACCTTCAACCAACCCCAGAGAAGAAAAAAAAATCAAAGTGTGTTAATCAGGGCTTCTGGTCGCCATTCATGCAGACCACGTCTACCCATCCATCTCTCAGGAAAATGGAGATTCAGTCATTTACTAATAACAACAATAGCAAAATGTGCAGGAGCACCAACACCACAGATTTAATTGTTATATAAGAAAAATTATAAATAGTCTAAAATAAGGAATTACTTTTCTATATTCCTGTATATTAAGGAACAAACATTAAAGAATTGAGAAAATGTAACTGCATATTAAAAAAAATTGCAGTTTAAAATAGGGAATTACTTTTTAAATCACCCTGTATACATCTTTTAATATATACCCCACCCGGTAGACAACAATATAATGTCTTGTTAGAGATCACTCTTTACCCATTAGGAACATTTATAAAAACTTTTTTTTTTTTTTTTAACTTTTTCCCTCCGGGTTCACTAAGTACAGATTAGCAAATGTTATTAGTGCAAAATAGGCCTTTTGTCAGTGTGTGTATGAATAGACAACTAACCTCTTCCCAATTATTAATATAGATTCCTTTTTCCCATCCATTAGTTTTCATTTTTTATTTTATTTTATTTTATATTTCTCCTGCCAAGAACTATATTCCTAGAAACTACTTTGCCTACTGTTTCACATATTACAATGACCTGCTATCATAACATGAAAATGGTCTAACTTAAAAACAGGAAAAACCTTGGCCTTCTTCCTGAAAAGAGGGACAAAAGAACTTAAGTGGAACTCTCTATGACAATGCTTATTTCTATGAGTATAGTCAAACCGAAAATATTCAAATCCAGCATTAACAGCTCTATATTTGTATTTAACTACTAGTTGAAGTACCAGTTTATACAAGAGTCCTATGTATAATGTTAAAGTGCATTTAGTGAAGAGTTTTGAAGCTCTGGGGAATGTAGAGTACACCTTTATTGCCATTACCCCCCCAGGTCCTCTATAACCTGGTGGGGTAGAACTTGTTCAGGTCCCATATACGAGTTAAATAGTTTTAAAAGATGTTTTAAAAAATTTGAATACCCAACAAGAATAAAACAATATAAAATAACCCAAGGGTTGACATGCAGTAAAATCCAACCAACCAACCGTTTATACCTGATAAGAGAGAAGGGGGTCAAGACTTCAAGATTAAAGTTGGTTATTTTACAAGTATTTGCAGTTCAAAAATATACACCAAACAGTTACAAATAATTGTTACTCAATGGTGTTGTAGACTTGTAAACAACAATATAATGGGTTTAAACTAACAGTAAAAACTTACTGAGTAAAACAAAAAAATAAGCCTCAATGGAGTTGTAGACTTAATATATTTCTAGGTAGATGAGCAAGAGAAAAATATATTTTATAAGCAAAAGATTTCAATGAGCTCTATTCAACAATATAATGGGTTTAAACTAGCAGTAAAAACTTACTGAGTAAAACACAAAAATAGACCTCAATGGAGTTGTAGACTTAATATATTTCTAGGTAGATGAATTGAACAAAGAAGCAGTACTAAATATGCACCTCATTCACAAGATTAAAATGCCATTTATTTTCTTGTCACAAGAATAACTTAAAGTTTATATACCACAAGACCCCCTGAGACAAAATTTTTATTCAATGAGACCCAATATACTTGTACTATTCTGGATAGTGTTATTGGACAATGAGGCAGTGTTTGTAATGTTCACCATACTGACCAGATTAAAACAGCATTTATTTTCTTGCCATGAGGATAACTTCAAGACCCCCATACACTTGTACAATTATGAAAGAGAAAGAGACTGACCCTATACGATTCTTGTACTATTCTGGATCGCGTTATTCGACAAAGAAGGCAGTGTTAAACAGTCAACAGATTTACAGATTAAAACACCATTTATTTTATTTTCAGGAAGATAACTTCAATTTTAGCCCATAATCAACAAGAGGATAGTGTGTGTGTGTGTGTGTGTGTGTGTGTGTGTGTGTGTGTGTGTGTGTGTGTGTGTTGCATAAACGTAAAGAGAATTATTTCACGATTACAAGTGATACATTAATTCATTTTTTTTTAAATTCAGTCTCTTTAATAATAAAAAATAAAAAAAATAAAAAAGCAAAAAAGTTATACCTTATTGAAGGAAGATATATTTTTTGTTAACCTTTTAAAACACAAATAGTTAAAAAACACTGAATATTTCTTCTTTCTAAAAGATTACACTGAGAGTTGGTCAGAAAACAAAAACACCTAGATGTTTGGTTTCTTTGTTTAATGGCATATCAATCAAATGAAGTGAATGGCGCTTGGTAACCGACAGATCCATGCCTACGTGATTTTCAAACCAAATATATGGTATCTTGCTTGGTATTTCCAAGCTGATCCTAGGCCCAGGTCTTTATGGAGTTCGATGAGATCATGAATGGCTGACACTCATAACCTCAATTGCCACACATGATCTGCATTAATTAGAGATACAATGCAATTTGTTGGGTGGAACTGGCTTAAATAACTGAGTGAATGCTACAGCAGTAACATTATAGCTGTTGTTTTTTTGTTTTGTTCACTTCCATGCTTCATAATACCAAAAAACAATGTTCACAAGAACAAAGTTTACACACTATCAACTTATATATAAGTTAGGGTAACATGGACATGGAATCAACACCTGGTTACTGACAGTTTCTTGCTCATGCGATCTTCAGACCAAAGTCTGAAGATTGCATAGCCAAGAAAATGTCAGTAAACAGGTGTTGACTTTATGTCCATGATACCTTAACCCAAATATAAATGCTTTATTAATTATATTGAACAATGTCTGCTTGGAAATATAACACCCATATTATATACAATATATACATATACATATATATATATGTCTGTGAATATGAATGGTAATGAACCAGAAATAATCATTAAATTTCTAAACAAACAAAAAATGCTGTCAGATAAAATCATATCCATTAAAGAATATAATAAAATAAGTAAATATAAACATGTTGAAATTGAAAAGCTTACGCACCTTGAACTTATACCCATATAATAATCAGAGTTTATATACATATATATATCTCGCTGGTCGCTGTTTACATATTTGAGTTCTGTTGATTGTAAAAACATACCCCCATAAGTATGTATCAATTAATTGTTCACCCCAGATTGACAGCCGTTGATGGCTGCAAGGGTAAGGAAGTTGGCAGACAAAAATTCTGTTGGGTTTCAATCCCAGCTAGAGGTAGCTGTTAAAAAGTCAAGCTGCACTAATGAGAAGTAAACTTCGAAACACATGTCAGTGGATGACATATATATGGGCAATTCCATGTGAAATCATCAGGAAAAAAATAAAATTGTCACCCAACCCTTCAATTTTTCTGAAATTTTGTACAGGTGTAGGTAAAAATTAGACAATCCCCAAATTTGAGCTTCCAATTCGAAATATTCGCTGAGTTATATCGAATTTAAACTCGAAAAATTCGAGGGGGAGAAAAATGGCGACATTTTGTAATCTATTTTTGTCTATAAAATGTGTTCTATAGCTCCGCTACTCCTAAAAATTGGTTTATAGAAGTTTTTAGGCCTGAAGAATCCAAAAATGTTATCAAAATAGGCATAAAACCCTTTTCACGTTATTAATGATTTCCGATTTTTTCAATGCAAGATCAATAAGTGAAAAAAAATCACAATGTGGCACAACAATTTTCTTTTTCCTTTAAATTATTATTCTACATATATTGAATATTATTTGTAGCAAAAATTAAGTTTGGTTTTTGCTCACAAGCGAAGTTACATCAGTTAAGATTTGGCACTTTTACGTACAGCCATTGAATAAGCACCATATGGAGCAAAATAACTGTCAGAGCTCGATAGAAATTATCAGGATTATGTTAGTGGTTGGATATATTTAAAATAATAAACAAACAATATATTTCCCATGTATTAATCGTATTGCCTGCAAAATTCTGACAATATACAAACGTCAATATCAGTACCATATTTCATTTTAGAATTGAAAATTGGAAGGTAACAAAAATAAAAGAATATCTTAGGTACCACCAATTTTCCCTGTGAAATTTATCCCCCTATATTTAACACAATGAAACTTGCAAAAGAATTAATATTATCTTGAAAAAAATATTTTCCATTCGAAAGAAGAAACCTTAAACAAACGCCTAATGATTTTAGAAAGTTTTTTCAGCTTAAGAAAATAATGGAAATTATGATTGAAACACAATGTTTTCATTTTTGCACCGTTAAATCAACTTAATTTTAACGTAGCCAAAAACAAGTTACGAAAAGAGGATTTTTTAAAAATTATATGAAAAATCAATTAATGTTCCGATTTTCACGAAAATTTCCATAACTATTTACCTTTAGATTTAAATATGTCTGAAATAGTTTTTTCACTAAAATGTATTAAAGGAAATATTTTTTTTTACGAGTTCTACCCCCCTACTTTATTTTATGAGATATTAAAAAAAAATAAAGCGTCAAAAATGTTTTTCTTTTTTTTTTTTCTATAAAGATAAGAGTCTGAATAACTATATAAAAAATTTGTATGATATTCAAGGCAGTAGTTTTTGTAAAAAAAAAAAAAAAAAATCATGTATTCTGAAATAAAAAGTGCAAGTCGTAATTTTTACCTAATATATATATATATATATATATATATAATCAAACAAGGTAGAGCCAAACTGATTAACAAGATTGCTGATAAACTTGTGTTTACAAAGGATTAAAAAGAATTGTACTCTGTAGAACTGATCATCTACTCAACAAAGTTGTGTTATAAATATAAAAGAAAATATAAACAATGTACATGTTAAGTATCACTTAACATTACAATTTCTACATATAGAATCTATATATCCACTGTCTTCCCTTACCCTTCATCTAGATGGGTGTGGTGGAGGTGGTGAAGAATAAGATGATATCCGAAGGCCACCACTTGATAGCATCGATGAACATGATTCACTATCCCCATCCCTACCAGTCATTATTCCTGGAAAGTCCTCCACAAAGCATCTAGTGTCTGCACAGATCATATCAATATAAGTTTTTGCTGGTCAGCCAAGACTGTGTGTCCATATATAAGTGTCCACAGGAGTTTGTCACTTATGAACTAGTCCTTGCTTTTTCAGCATGTATTGTTTGTATGGTGTGTGATAGGAGGCAAGTGGCCATACAGCTGCATTTTTATGCTGCTTATGGCATGCAGCTTGTGTATTTACCATTAACCCTTTTCTAACATTTTGTTTCTCCAAGTGGTGCAGTCATAGAGTAGCACTGACACAGTTACAGCTTGTAAGAATCCTTGCTTTATCTTAGAGCTTAGATTCCCATGTGATTGATAATCTGTCTAGAAAACGCCATGCTTTTCCAATGTGTATATTGACATCACTTTCTGTAGACAAGAGCGCTAAACCAAGGAAATTGTTTTAGCATCTGAGATGGAGTGCTACACCTACCATCAGCTTCTCACTTTAACGCAAAGATCCCTGTGTTACTCATATACTGAGTTGGTGAGGGCCGGTATCAAACCTGGAACCTTGTGAGTCCTAGTCGGATGCTCTACCGACCAATCTAAACCAAACATGCATCATTATATATATATATATATATATATATATGAAAGTAAACAAACAGGCTTATAGTCTGTTTGAGATGGCGATAGCTGACAATTTTGGGGAGAATATGTGCTTAATTGAAGTCATACCTAATTTGAAATTTAATTAGTTGATAATCAATGAATTAGGCGAGCATATCTGTTCAAATGTAAAGGCGTAAACAAATCGAGAAAAAGTAAATCTCTGTATGTACATTTTGGCATATTATGCCTTATCAGCAGAGTTATAGACAGGAGACTGCTCTGTGTGTGATTCAAACCCTGACTGCCAGGCGGGGATTCTAACCGTTACACTAGCTGGTTTTTCCCAAATTTCTCGTTTGTTTTTAAATTGATATATACTACATTTTTGGGTGACTTTCTATATATACTTTCAAAAGAAAAAAAAAAAAAGAAAAGAAAAACTTAAACCGTCATTCCATAATAATTTATTTCGATGAGAAACTCAAAAGGCTTAAAAAATTTTTTTTTTTTTAATTCTTAAAAATCATTAAGAGGCCAGCCTCCTCACACATACAATAAAAAAAAACAAAAAAAAAACGCTTTATATAAGGTAAAATATACTAAAATAAAAAAATAAAAAATAGATAAAAATAGATAAAATAAATAAAGTAAATAAATAAAGGAAAATGCAAGCACTATTAAATCCTAATTACAATAAATTGTGCTGGTCAGTTTTTGACCACTGTTAGGAAGATTCCTTTATCAGACTTAATCAACCCTCACAAAATCAGAGAAAAAAAATAAATAAATAAAAAAAAATCCCAATGTTCTTTCCTAAATAGCTTTACACGAGTACTGACTTTAATCCAAATAAATCTCAAATAATAGTACATCCAACCAGAAATGATAGAAGAGTTTGAACATAAAAAAAGAGAATAACAAACAAAAAGGTCAATACTAAATGTCATTGAATTACTGATAATCTCCTTACCAATTACTAAATTTATTCTTTTTTGACACCTCAACTTGGTGTAGTGGTTAGCAAGGCTAGTCTAGAAAACCAATGATAAGGAGTTCAATTTTCAATGGGTACACCAAACTAAGCAAAATATTTAAATGGTTATGTTTTTATCAGTAATTTTTATTTAATCATTAAAGCAAAACCAAGCTTTGTTCCTATTCACCACAGGCAGGATGTGGCACAAGTAAGGGACATCCAGAAAAGATCAAACCTGCTATTCAGTAGTAGTAATGGATCTGCGAGACTAGTTTGCTAACCATTATGCTACTATTGGACACACCCTCAAGATTTATTCCTATACAAAGAATTGATTATTTTCTTATCATTTTTAACAGATATTATCATAACCCTTTAAACTAGAGTATAGATAACAATTAAAGCCAGTATAAGCCTGACAGCAAGGGAGTCTATCTCCTTTTCACTAGTGCTAGACAAAGGAGATTGTTTTGGCGTCCGAGGCAGCTACACCTACTATCAGCCCTCACTTTACTGCACAGATCCCTGTGCCACTCATATACTGAGTTGGCGAAGGTTGGTATCGAACCCGGAACTCTGTGGCTCCTAGCCGGACACTCTCCCAACTGAGCTAAACTGGTCCTATTTGTCATTATGAATTGATGGAAACATAACATTTTGCCAAGGATATATCAATAATATTCTACCATACAAATTTAAAAAAAAAATCTAGTCTTCTTGAACCTCAAAACAGAGAGACAAAGACAGAGACACACTATAAATTGCAATCCTGTCTCTTTTCCAGCATTGCTTTCATAGAAAATAGGTATTTAGCCAACCGCTGCAACCCAAGGTCAATTTTTAAGCAGGTTTGAATTCAGGGTTTTCCTTCTACTAGACTGGTTGCGACACCAAGGCTAAAGAGCCCAGTCTGCCCTACTATTTTACTTATAGCTGGAGGGAAAATAGTTTGATGCATTTCCCCAACCTGTTTGCCACTGGTAGGAGGATGTGACAAGGTTGCAAGTATGGGGCATTCAGCAAGGATTGAACACACTATTCAGTAGTAATGGATCTGCGAGATTAGTTTGCTGACTATTATACCACAATAGGATGCCTAAACTTTCCCAAGGGTATTAGTGCTATGTGAAATGCAAACAGCCTTGTTCAGGATTTGAACTTGGGTAGATGAGTCCATTTCCTATGATGATAATCAAATTGATTTGAATTTAGAGTTTTTCTTCTCCTAGACTGGTTGCCATACTTGTCCTACTATTCATTCATAGCTGTAAGGATGGTACCTTTCCCAAGGGTATTAGTGCTATGTGAAATGCAAAAGCTGTAAGGATGGTACCTTTCCCAAGGGTATTAGTGCTATGTGAAATGCAAAAAGCTTCAGCCAGGATATGAACTCCATGCCAATGGAAAATATTCAGATGATAGGAATTTTCAAACAGAACCGTCTGCCAAATGTAGTGAATCATATCCATATTTTTATGGATACTTCCTGAACTAAGTATAAGTTCTACTTAAACATCTACCCCCACCCCCCAGAAACAGCTGCAATGTGAAACAAACTCTCTCAATGTTGATTTCCTGTTGGATATCATCTTGACCTCTTTAAAACCAAGGTTAACAAGTATCTTATCTAATATTTCCTTTTTTTTTTTTTTCTTTTGTCAGTTTTTATCAGTTATAGATTCTTTTATTACTATATTTTATATTTTAAAGTTTTGTATGGGGGGGGGGATAAGGTGTGAAGACCAATTCAGTGGAGTTTTAATGTAAAAAAAAAAAAAAAAAAAGTGAAGTAAGAATTTTCACTCATTCATTTTTCATAAGGAAATGGGTAAAACTTGCAAATCATACTCAAAATCCCATGATAATTACAGGGTGACCCAGAAAAACAGAACCCAAATTATTTATTTTCCCATTCAACTAACCCTAACCCCTCGTTAAAATTAACAGTTTTATTACTAAATTTGTGGGTTCTGTTTTTTTCTGGGTCAAGTTTTACCAGAAAATGAAGATGATTTATTGATATTTGGTAAAATATTCCAACACTAAATGTTTTGATTAATGGATTCACAGTATTAAAACATTTGAAATAAATATGTATTTAGTATGTGTCTCTAATCTTCAGTGTTGATTTTGGTTTCTGGAGAAGAAAAAAAATCATTTAAAATGATCTTTTGTTAGTTTTTATTAATTATAGATTATTTTATTACTATATTTTAAATTTGAAGGTTTTGTATGGAGCAAAGAAAAATAAGATTGAAAACCAATTCAGTGTAGTGTTTATGTTGAAAAATGAGTAAGAGTGAAAAAAAAAAAAAAAAAAAAGGAAATATGGATTGTTTGAAATTTGGTAAAATATTCCAACACTGGGTGTTTTCAATTAACGGATTCACAATATTAAAACATATTTTAAATAAATATGAATTTAATGTGTCTAATGGTCTTACAACAACAGTCATGGCTGTTTTAGATACTGAACTCACTGACATTCCTGCCGAACTTCTGAATCACATCAAGAGGAAATATCCCCAGATTGTTACTCGCCTTATCCATTTGTTGGGGCAGAGACTACTAGGAAATTTACAGAGCAAAACAACAGATCAGCTGAAAATGTAGAATCAGTTGATGGTGTCCAAACTTTCAACTGTTTCTGTCGTTTCTATTTCCAGTGATGTAACTTTAGAAAATTTTACTTTGGAACTGCAAGATGCACTCAATGCAATTGGTACTACAGCCAGGATTACTAGTGAAATAGTCAAAAACAGATTGGGGAATAACGCATTTCACAGCATCAATGAGTTTCAGCTGTTTAGGTCAACATGAAGATATTAATTGTACGGTTCTCTACCAATGTGATAATACAATGAACAAGTGAACCAAACATTTAAGATTGAAAACGAAATTCAGTGTAGTGTTTATGTTGAAAAATTAATAAGGGTGAAAAAAAAAAAAAAAAAAAAAAAAAAAAAAAAAAAAAGGAAATATGGATTGTTTGAAATTTGGTAAAATATTCCAACACTGAGTGTTTCGATTAATGGATCCACAATACTAAAACATATTTGAAATAAATATGAATTTAATGTGTCTCTAATGGTCTTCAGGGAAATAAATTTTATCTGTTGATTTTGGTTTTTGTGCAAGTTTGTTTTTTGGAGTGTTTATATAAAATCTAAAATTGTTAAGAAATATTTTATACCATTTATAATTGGACACTATAAATATTAAACAGGGTTTGGTATAAAATAACACAAGAGTTGACAAAAACCAACTAATAATTTGGTTTGGTTTGTTTTACAGCATATCAACCTCAGTGGGTCATTTAATGTTGATAAAGTTTTGAAATAAATCAATTCTTAATGGATAATACAATTTTTTTATAAATACATTTTTCTATTTAACCCATAGATGGGACCCTGACAGGTACTACCACTCCAGGTCAGAGTGGACCAGCGAGCAATGGTGATGAATGGGTGCTCCACATTCCCCAAACCTCCAAAACTGGAACCTCACCATCAGATAGAGTTTAATGTCATTCCCAGGACATGTAGACCCGCAGCCACCGCCTTCTAGCACCCATATGATATAAAGGGGTTGGGGCTTGCCATAAGGGCAATAGGGTTGGGAAAATCATATAGGTGCTAGGGCTTGACGTGACCAGCCGATTGATCGGAGGGGGCCTCTCCGACCGCCCGTCTAGCCCAAGATAGGGCCAAAGTGGAGTATTGCATGTCATGAACTGCTCATCCACCTGGGCTCTATCCTTAAGCATCACGGGTCGCCACCCACGGCCAACAGGTGGCCCCATTGGGGGAGTCTTACCACTCTGCAAAGGTGCAGTCGGTGTATTCTAACGCCCCAGATGACAGGGCGGCCAACTAATAACACCAAACCATCTGTCCTAATGCTTACCAGACCCACCCCCACCCCCCAAAAAAATCATGTGTCATGGTACTAGTCTATATGTACACTAGTCATCAACTTGGAGAGTAAGTCAAACCATTTATCATATTCAAAAGTTTAAATAAATTTACCTGAAGTAGTCATCTACACCAGGTAAGATTGATTCATTCTAATGGCATGTCAACCGTCTAGGGTTATTTTAAACTTAGAAGTTAAGAAATAGCATTCATTGTATATTCATATTCACATTTTTATGTAGTAGTTTCTAAAGAGTTTTTTTTTTTTTTTTTTTCCACAGTCTTATTAAATATAAATGATTTTTAAACAGATCTATTTGACTGATAGATATGACCCTAACAGGTACTACAACTCCAGATCAGGATGGTGCTGGGAGTAATGGCAATAAAAGGAGTATTCCATACTCAGTTTCAAAAGAGAGTTCAAACCCCCAGCTGCACTTTAAGTATATATATATAAGTAGTAAAGTCGTCGGGGTGGCCTAAAGTCGGTATCAGCCAATCAGCAAGGGAGTCTATCTCCTTTTTAATAGTGCTAGACCAAGTAGATAGTTTGTGTCCGAGGTGGAGTGCCATGCCTACAATCAGCTCCTTACTTTAACGGACAGATCCCTGTGCTACTCATAAGCAGAGTTGGTGAGGGCCGGTATTCTAGCTGAACACTCTACCGACAGAGCTAACCTGGCTCTAATAGTGTATATTTTATGTGCAAAGATTTTTTAAAAATTTGTTTTTAAAAAAGGTTGATGCGAGAGGATAGTAAAATGGGGAGATGTCCTATGAGGCATAAAAAAAAACAAATAAGTTTGCATACAATATTTGAAAACCAGCCCTTTAAATATATATAAGTAATTGGTAATTTGCTGGAAGCATTGTTAAGTATGTTATAATATATTAATGATTTGAAGGCAATTACAATGCATATAAAAAAATAAAAACAAAAAGATGTTATTTTTGTCTTATCGATTTCAAAGTAGAAACTTTATCTTCAGAGATGAATATCAGAAATGTATGTGCTTAAGTCTTTTTTGTGTGGTTATATTTTTTTCTTCTAATATATATGTGTAAAGATTTAAAAAGAATCGTTTTAAAAAAGGTTGATTGAGAAGATAGTAAAAATGGGAGATGTCCTAGGAGGCATAAAAAATAAAATAAATAAATAAAGTTTGCATACAAAATTTGACAGCTCTGTATCTATGGAGGACAGATAAACAAACAAACACTTCCATTTCATTAGAGTAGATTCTAATAAAAAACCTAATATTTCTCTCTCTTCCCCACTTTATTTTACTAGAGAAATCCATCTTATTTACTAAGAAAGCAAGAAAAAGATAAATGTTAGTCCTCAAAATACCTAAGTAACTTCAATAAACAATGTGTAATATAATCTGTTATAGAAGATTCCTTGTCTATATCTTTTATGTAACCTAAATATGATGAAACATCTGGTCTGGACTAAATTAGGAAGGCATCACAAGACAGTGTTCACAGTAGCATGAACATTCCGATAAAAAAGGTATGTGGCCTAATTTAAGGGATATCTATCTTGTTTATTTTAGAAAACTTTCTTGTTTTCACTCTAAGCTGTGTTTAAAACTTTAAAATTAAGCACAGGAAGATATACACCTCACTTTTCTTTAAAAACAAAAAAACCTCACTTAATTAGATATGTCAGAAATTTAAACAGCTTATATTAATAAATTTTAAATTATTTGTATAAAATGTTTTTTTTATAAAATAAATTCAAAAATACTTAAAAAAAAATAATTTGTGAAATTAAAAAATGAACTATTTCTTAAATTCAGAAGATTAACAATTAACATCCAAGTCCCTTAATTTTTTTAAATATTTTCATATTTATTTCCATCATTCACACAATATTATCTACATATAGAAGGGATGAAAGCAACTGTGAAAAACATCCTTGTAGCTAATGAATATTTGATTAACAATCAAGTCTCCTTGCAAAACTAGCTTGTTAACCATTACGACATAATGAAACACCAAAAATAAATACTGGTAGATAAGGGCTATAGTATGTATTATTATGCAATATCTGATGCAAATCTGTAATAATGCAGAGATGCTGATAACTTTTTGTTTTAGTGCGTCCTGGGACGCACATGTGCTTTGAATGAGCCCCCGGGGAATTTGAAGGGTCCCAACTGAAGTTTCTTAATAAATTGTAGGGTTTTTATTCATAATCTGGGGAAACGATTAAAGCCGTCTAACTCCTACCTTGTAACCTATCCTGCGTAATTCATTTCTAAGAAACTATTGAAATGTATTTACAGTTAGCTTGAAATGGTGAGGGAAGAAAAAAGAAAGACACTGGGATGCATGGATATGATTTTACTGTGTCCTTTCAGATTTTTATGCATCAGGGACGCAGGGTGCATACCTATCAGCATCTCTGATAATGTAATAGAGTGTGAGCATATCAAGACTGTTGGCAAGCGACCACACCATTGACAGGACCTAGTTGGGGAGCGACCACACCATTGACAGGACCTAGTTGGGGAGCGACCACACCATTGACAGGACCTAGTTGGGGAGCGACCACACCATTGTAGTTGGGGAGCGACCACACCATTGACAGGACACACACCATTGACAGGACTAGTTAAAACTGTGTAAAATTGCACTACATGCAGTGAATTCACTAGTTAAAATAATTACAGGAATTAAAAAAAAAAAAAAGTTTTAACATTTATAAACAGAGTGTTAACTAAATGTATTTTATTTTTAATGCTTAACCACTTTAAACCTAGATTTTTGTGTTGAGCATGTTTTCAGAAATTTGAAAAAAAAAACCCCAAAAAAACACTAGCTAAAATAATAACAGGAATTAAGGAAAAAAAAAAAAAAAAAAAAAAAAAAAAAAAAAACACAAAGATTTAACATTTATAAATAGAGTGTCAATTAGTTTTTTTTTTTAAAGAGCTTTTCTTTTTAATGCTTAACCATTTTAAACCTAGACTTTTGTGTTGAGCAGGTTGTCAAATTTTTTTTTAAATCTGTAAAGAAAAAAAAAAAATCACTATCTGTTTAGACCTTAACTGTCTGTCTAGTGTTTTAATAACAGCTCTGACATGAAGAATCTATCTCCTATTATCTCTTCTCTACCCCCACCCTCATAAAAGTTAGGTAAAACTATTTACAAAAGTCTATAATTATCTATAACTAGTTGAAGTACCTGTCTGTATAGGGTAAATGATCAAAACTCAGATTGCAAATGGTCATCAACATAGTAAAACAATTTCAGGGTTCGGCAGAAAAATACTTAAAATGAATGACAAATTATCAGTATCATTTGGATTTTTTTTTCATCTTTATTGCTATATACACAATGTTTCAGTCAATGTGCCCTTTGGCCTTCTTCAGTATTTTTGTCAAACTCAGGAACTTTCTTAAATTCTGTGGCCTTCATGGAACTTTGAACCAAACTTTTTATCCGGACCACTGAAAGGCACATCAGCCGAAATGTTCAGTATATAACAAAGAGGAGATCAACGGACAACCCCCCCCCCAAAAAAAAAAACACAAATTATCTAGGCAACTCAGCACATGAGTAGCACATATTGGGTAATCTGTTCTGTGTGGTAAAGTGGGGAGCTGACGGTAGGTGTGGTGCTCCAACTCAGCACAATCTCCCTGGTCTAGAGCTAGCAAAAAGGGGATAGACTCCTTCTGTTCGGCTGATACGGACAATAGGCCACAATTTACTCATAACAAACCATTTGGATATATATTTCCTACAACTAACCATTACACCATACGCCTGTAATTGTGTGTGTGTGTGTGTGTGTGTGTGTGTGTGTGTGTGTGTGTGTGTATATATACATATATATAAAAATATATATATGAGGCCGGGTTAGCTCAGTCGGTAGAATGTTCGGCTAGAAACCACAAGGTTCCTAGTTTGATACCGGCCCTCACCAACTCACTGTATGAGTAGCACAGGGATCTGTGCGGTAAAGGAGCTGTAAATGGTAGGTGTGGCGCTCCACCTCAGATGCTGAAATAATCTCCTTGGTCGAGAGCGCTAGTGAAAAGGGGATAGACACCCTCGCTGTATGGCTCATACCGACATTAGGCCGCCCCTACGACTTTACTATATATATATATATATATATATATATATATATATATATATATATATATACACACACACAATGAAGTTGCAGTCCAATATGTTAGCCACTATGCCATGGGGGACTCACACCCCCAACATAAGTGAGTACTTCAGCTAGTATATTCTTATACTGTCCAAAATGAAAAGGATTCAATTTTTTTTATATTCAAAATGAATGTGGGTAGAAAATTCACTTAAAGAATACTACATAAAGTTTGTTTTTTTATACAACAAATGTATATGCTTATTGTACATGTGATGGAAGTAAAGAAAGAGAAAAAAAAAACTATTGAAATGGAATTCAGCAAAGAGAAAGAATTATGTTAAACATTAGAAAGTTTAGTACATTTTCTTGTGTCAAAATATCAATTTAACGATTATAAAAAGTTAAAGACAATTAAATGCATTTTAGAATTCATCTTATTTAGATATTATATTAATATCTAAGTTGCAGATTCCACCAGGGACAAATAATTTTGTTAAAAAGGTCACTCAAATTATATGCACAGTAACATATCTGTAGGTTTTAAAGAACACGCACACATTTTATACGACACACACTAATATATATTAATATATATATATATATATATATATATATATATATATATTAGTGTGTGTATATGTATGTGTGTGTATGAGAAAAAAAAAGGGAGACAAAAAGGAGAGAGAGAAGAGAGAAAAAGATTGATATACATACACACACACACATATATATATATAATATATATATATATATATATATATATATATATATATATATATATATATATATATATATATATATATATATATATATATACACACACACCAAAATGTTGTGTATATGTCCTAGAGTGATGGTGTCTAGTGTAAGAGTCTTAGTGGTCTGTTGAATATTGTGTTTCTAACTCTTGCTTTCAGCCTTTGTCATTAACTAACATTTGCCTTTATGGGCAAAAAAAAAGAAAGAAAAGGAAACCAAGTGCATTAGTCTTCACTTGGTAGAACACTAGTGTCTCTCTCTGTGTCTCTACTAGCAAAGACTTTTGTCATGTCTCTTTATAACAACTCTTGGTTAAGTGATGCTAGACTAAAAAAAAGATCCCAGAGCAATTGGAGCCACATAGTAGATATAATCATTAAAATGGCATTGTCTACCAATGTCTGGTCAATGTGGTTGATTCTTGGAAGGCACAAGGCTAAGAAGGGAGAGCACCAAAGACAAACAGGAATGCATATATACATGAAGCAAAGGCTAATGGCTGAAGTTTGGCAAGATGTGTCAACTTGTGGCCATCTCAGACTGCCACCCCTATGCTAATGGAATTCAATTGTGAAAGTGAAGATAGTACTGATGACAAACTTAATCTTTTTTTTATTGTGCATCTTTTCTCCCTATAAAAACAAAACAATGAGATTATGGAACATAACTTTCCTGTTAACATGAACAAAATCTGGTAACGGACTCTATGTTCTTCCGTGATCTCAACTCACAAGGACACTTTTCTCATTTACACTCTCAAAATCCGGTTGTTTGTTAGGGGTTAGGGTTAGTTTTATAATTTAAAAAAAAAAAAAAAAAAAAAAAAAAAAAAAAAAATCTAAAAATCATATGTTAACAATTAACTGGATTTTGATGGTGTAAATGAAAAAATGTCCCCATGAATCGAGATCTCAAAAGGGGTGCCTAAAGGTCATATGGTCCGGTAAATCTACGAATAATATGGCAGTCTATAAACAGATAAACAAAATCTCCCTGATTATTATCTATACACACAAAGGACAGTTGGGGTTTTATGTGTGCATGTCAGGAGGAAACTATGAAAATAAAACAATTAATGACAAAGTAAACATATATACATTTACTATCACCAGAGCTTGCTTTTTGTGAAAAAATAATTAAGATTTTATTTATATCTAGGAAGATATTCAAAACTTAGAATAGAAGAGAAGGGAAAGTCATTGGTTGCGCTTGTGATTAAAAACATAAACAAATTAATTATGAAAGACCGAAACAATCAATAGATCTGTGAGACTAACTTTTTTGTAATCCCATCTCTACCCAGGCAATGCCAGGTAGCTGCTTCTAGTATGATATAAATGCATTGTAATCTTACTATAAAAATTTATAGGAAATGATTTCATTAAAAGGTGAATTTGACCAATGATTTTGATATAAAAATCAAATTTGTTAAGTCTACATCAAACCATTTCCCTGTCTACAAAAACAAACTCTTTTCAATTATTGATTATATATCTCCATTATAAATGAAATTACAATAAAAATACATTGAAAATATCTTTTACTACAGAATTGGATAGGAAATAATTTTGTCTTGATAATTTATAACAAAATTGGTAGCGCTATATCAAATGATTTCATGGTCAATAAACAAACTCTAAGTATTAATATAAAATAAATAGTCATAAAAACAGTTTAATGTTAGTAGCTTCAAATCCCACCTTGAGGGCAGATTTTAACTAGTTACATTAAGTCAAATAGAAGCAGATTAGAAATTCCATATCCTCATTTCCAACAATGCTACAAAATAAACAAAAACTGCTTTCATAATTTACAAGAATAACATCTAAATAAGTTGTTTACACCAGAATAATAAAGTGAGAGAAAAAAAAAAAAAGAAAATTAGTAAACTGTAAAAGATATTTTACAGGTGTCTAAAAATAGTGCTACTAATCAAAATACAAGATAAAAAAATGGTTTCAATTACTTTTATGCTACGGAAGGTGTTTAATAAAGTCATAAAATTTTTCATCTGTTATTTCATGTTACTGATGATTTTGGAAAAAGAAAAAAAAAAAAAAAAAAAAAAAAAAAGTCCCAATAAACTTTATACAGGTTATATAATTATATATACTTACATAAGAATAAACTGTAAGACATTTAAGTATCTAAAAATAGTAAAGCCGACAGAGCGGCCCATTGTTGGTATCAGTTGAACAGCGAGGGAGTCTAACCCCTTTTCACTAGCGCTTAGACCAGGAACATTTTTAGGGGATTTTCCCCAGCTTTTCCTCCAGATGCAGCTTTATAGCACAGATCAGATAATCCAAGCTGTACTACTCATGCGCTGAGTAGGTGAGGATGGGTATCAAACCTAGAACCTTGTAATTCCTTGGTGAATGCTCTAAAAATTGAGCTATCAAAGATAAAAATCATCAGGGGGGTCATGTTCCTGAAAGATGACTATATCTTACAGAATTTAAATTTTCAAAAAGAAAGAAAAAATAGTAAAACTATTCACATTTAATTAACTAGGTTTATAGGTACTTTATACTGAAGATGTAAAATAATTACATAGCATTATTGTTTAATACTCTCATATATATATATATATATATATATATATATATATATATATATATATATATATATATATATATATATATATATATATATTATAAAGTCGTCGGGGTGGCCTAAAGTTGATATCAGCCAATCAGCAAGGAATCTATCCTCTTTTCACTAACACTAGACCAAGGAGATTGTTTTTGCATCTGAGGTGGAGTGCGACACCTACCATCAGCTCCTTACTTTACCACACAGATCCCTGTGCTATCTATACAATATAAAACAAATGTTTAAACGGATACATCTCTCAAATGTTACTTAAATTCAAAATACATATTTCTTTACAAAACTCCTTGAAATTTTTCACAGAAAAATATTAACTTCATAAAACTATTAAAACAAATAATAAATCTCTTTCCTGTTTGGTAGACTTATCTTTTATAAAAACAATTACCATTTGGTACTAAGGGATTATTTTACTTCTGTTAGTCTCACAGATCAATTAGTGAGTTTGGCTCTCACTGGGTGCACCATCTATGTAATGGTTACTAACAGACCATTGCTAGTGAGTTCAATTTGCATTGAGGGACCACTCTTTTGGTATTATGCCAAATGATTATTGTCACAATAAGCAAGAATAGCTGCAATCTAAGACTTGACCTCTTACCCAACAGACAAGTACTTCAGCTAGTTAAAAATAGTATTTTACTAAAGGATATATATATATATATATATATAGCTCTGTATATAATCTAAAAAGTTTATTATACATTGAGCTCTCTTTAGTGATTTAAAGATTCACTGTATTTATACATACTGGATCATACAATATTAATACAGTGTGTTTTAGAAATCACATATAGAATCATCCCTTACTACCAAGTTTTGGATACCTCTCATATATATATATATATATATATATATATATATATATATATATATATATATATATATATATATATATAGGTATAATGTCGGTATCAGCTAATCAGCCAGGGAGTCTATCCCCTTTTCACTAGTGCTAGACCAAGGAGATTATCTTAGCATCTCAGGTGGAGCACCACACCTACCATTAGCTCCTTTACCGCACAGATCCCTGTGCTACTCATATGCTGAGTTGGCGAGGGCCGGTATCGAACTAGGAAACATATATATATATAAGTAAAATTGAAATAGTCCGGATTTGAGAAAGCATTTACACTAGAGATCAACAAACAAAAAGTTGTTTGTTAAAATAAAGTGGGATGAAAGGAGGAGGAGGAATAGTATTATTTATTTATTTATCAAGTAGTCATTACTAAAAGACTTCTCCCTTTACTAGTGGTGAGCAGCAGCTTGCTCAAGTGAGATAACGATGGAAACACAGACAGACCAGTGTTGCTAATTTAGATGTTTTTCATCAAGATCTAGATGTTTTTTGGTTGAGTCTAGATGTCAGAAAACTGTTATTTAAATAATGGATGTAAATCTTGATGTATTTAAGACTTTTTTTTTTTTGATGTTTTGGAGTTAAAATCTTGATATTCTGGATAGATTACTAAAATTTAGTGCCAAAACCTAAACATGCATGATTTCAAAGGTAATTATTATTCAGTGATAATGTGTATTTCTAGAAGGAAAACTGAATACAAATCTGATATAGATATATATATATATACACACACACTATAGTGTGGGATTGTCACCGTTTCAGCTTTTACTAGAACGGTGTGCCAAAATGCAGTATTATTGGTAGAGTGCTCAATATAAAAATAGAGCGGTTATATAATATAATAAATATATAAAGGTTTTACATATCTATTTATTTGATGACAAAGAAACAGTCAGAACCATTTTGGTTTCATGCATGCGTAATTGCCAACAATCTTCTGGTGACGTTTCATATATATATATATATATATATTATATATATATATATAGTAAAATTGAAATAGTCCGGATTTGATAAAGCATGGGGTTGGTAAGTATATATTAATTAGGAAGAAGAGTTGGTCTGTCAACCTGAGATGCTGATAGGTAAACTGTGTCCCCTACATACAAAAATCTAAAAGGAAGCAGTAAAATCATATCCATGTGTCCCAGTGTTTTTCTTTTTTCTTCCCTTACCATTTCATGCTTACTATAAATACATTTCAATAGTTTCTTAGAAATGAATTACACAGGATAGGTTACAAGGTAGGAGTTAGATGGCTTTAGTTGTTTCCCCAGATCATAGATAAAAACCCTACAATCTATTAAAAAAAAACTTTAGATGGGACCCATAAATTTTCTCAGGGACTCAATCAAAGCAAATATGTGCATCCCAAGATGCACTAAATCAAAAAGCTATCAGCATCACGGATTATAATTCAGTGGTCTCACCACTGCACAAGGTTTGCTGCTCCACCACGCAGTGCAATGTAAAGTTATGAGACTTTCAGTGATAATGTGTATTTCTTGAAGGAAAACTGAATTCAAATCTGATAAACTCAGCTTAAGAAATAGACCTTGTGTCACATACTGTTTGTGCAGAGGGGTTGGTAAGTATATATTAATAATTAGGAAGAAGAGTTAGTCTGTCAACTATAGATAGCCAAGTTTAATGTAGAATAACAGTTAAACATGCATACAACGTTGACCAGGTTAAGAGAATAGTAAACTAAACTTGTCAAATAATTGACAACCACTGGGGGTGAAAAAAAAAAAAAAAAAAAAAAAACTAATAAAAATCACAAAAATGGTTTAATCAATTTTTATAAGATTTATACATAAAAAAAAATCCATAAAAACATTTTTAGACCTGACAAGAAACTGCTACCCAGTGTTGCCTGGGTACAAGAGGAGGAAACCTGGTGTATTGATTTGTTTACTTTTGAGATTTACAAATGCTGAACATTTTAAAGTAGAATTTCAATGTTATTTCTAGGTATATCTTGATTTTTAAATATCTTCAAATATAAATCAAATCTTTGCACAAAAAGAAAGAAAAAGTTCCTTATGGGGAAAAAAAGGGGGCTCTCATTGAAAAATGATCTAATAATAAACAATGCATCCAACACGAAAAAAGATCAATATATATATATATATATATATATATATATATATATATATATATATATATATATATATATATATAGTGATACTGATAGATTTTTGATTTAATGTGTCCTGGGATGTATATATTTTCTTTGAATGAGTCCCCGGGAAAATTTATGAGTCCCAACTAAGTTAAATATGATTTAACTGCATTCTTTAGATTTTTATGCATCTGGGACACAGGACACATACCTATCAGGATCTTTGTATATGAATAGAAAACTATATAGAAAAACTATATAATAGATCAATAAATTTTTTTTTTTTTTTTTTTTCTTTTAAAAAAAAAAAAAAAAATTTCTTTTGGGGAAAGCAGGACCCTCATTGACCAGTGGTCTAATAAACAATATAATCATGTTACAAGATGTAACTAATCATAATTTAAATTTCCAAAGTAATATATATATATATATAAGAAAATATTTATTCCCATTTAATTAAACATTACTAAATAGGTTTATAGGTATGAGAGTTTAAAAATAATTATATAGCATTTTTGCTGAGTTAGGACAAATAATTTCAAGAAAGAAAAAAAAAAAAAAAAAAAAAAAAAGAAAAAAA
>CM042179.1:45837820-45907820 GCA_023376005.1 Doryteuthis pealeii
GAGAGAGAGAGATTGAGAGAGAGAGAGAGAGAGAGAGAGAGAGAGAGAGAGAGAGAGAGAGAGAGAGAGAGAGAGAGATACACACAATGTGAGAGACAGACAGAGAAAGAGAAAGAAAATAAAAAAATTAAAATCATTTATTGTGGCAACAGTTTATGCCTAAAAGAATTGAAGTTGGGAGGTGGAGATGGTGGATTTTCTTAACATTCATTCAAATATTTAATGATTTAAGAATACTGTTGTTGGATAACCTTACAACTTTAAAAAGACTAAGTGTTTATACTTACGGAAGAAGAAGAAAAAAAAATGAAATAAGTAGAAGGGACTTTTGACATTTGTCTCTAAACCTTGCCTTTTATTGTCTCTGATCTTGACCTCTAGATGGATACTTCAAATAAATACATCATTTTATAACCCTATTTCTAACCACACGTGCATTTTAGTTTTAAATTTATAAAATAAATAAATAAATGAATTAAAAAAAGAGAGAAAGAAAAAAAAGTAAAAATTGAAAATGTACTAAATTTATAAGTCATATTCTAACACAGACACACACACATATATATATAAACTAGAAGTGGTTACCCAGCATCGCCTGGGTAGTGGGAGGGGGTAACCACCCTAGCTCCAAGTTTGGTTAACATTAGAAAATTTTTCCCCTTTTTTCTTTGTATCATTTTTTTTTCTTTTTACATGATAAAATCATTGGAATTTTTTTTTTCCATTTAACAAAAATACTGTTCATTTACATGAACGGACATTTGAGTTTCTCTGCAAAATAATAACTTAGCAACTTAAGGATTTTTCACACTGAAAAAAAAAAAAAAAAAAAAAAAAAAAAAAATTATTTTGGAAAGGAATTGCTGCCAATTTAATTTTGCTTAATTACCACTTTTTGTTGTTATGATAACCCTTGCGATGCTTCGAGTGGCGCCGAGCATGCCTTGTGTTTACCACAAGAACAGATTTTCTTATCACTCAATTCCATTCTCCCATTTCCTGGTGAAAAAGTTCATTGTTTTATCCGTTTGGATTTTTCCTTTTTCGGAGACACTTCAGACATTCATCCTTATTCTGTTAGGTGCAATAAGGGGGGTGGGGGTGCAGCTTGAAGCAACAGTTCCTTGAAGACTTGAGTCAATGTCCCCAACCACGGATGTTCGGAAATGACCGTAGGAACTATTCTGGGTCAAATAAAATAATTGGCTTGCATGTTAGTAACACTTCGCAAGAATTGGGTTCGATTATCAGGGATTCCCTGATTTTTAGTGGCTATAAAACAACTTTCGTTAAGCAATACTCAAATTTAAAAAAAAAAAAAAAAAAATCATTTTTCGAAATTAAAGAAAGATAAAAATGACTAAATATTCTGTATCTTAGTGAAATAGAAACAAAACGGTCCCGCATGAACGGTTTTGTTTTTATACAATAGAAATAAATACCGTTAGTAAAACAAAAAACAACCCCCCCCCCAAAAAAAAAAAAAAAACAACAAAAAAAAAAAAAAAAACACCTATTTCAGCAGGGAATACGAAAAAAGTACTTTTCACGAGTAAGCATTTGTAATTAGTTACCTACCAAACTACCTATCTACAACAGGAAGAAGAAGAAGAAAAAAAGAAGGGATCTGACAAAAATAATACTTAATATAGAGTTAGGTTAGGCACAAGTCGTGGTAAAATACCTCAATTTTGAATGTGGAGGGTGGGGATGTTTGAGCCAGTTTAGGTAGGTTAGGATGTGGAATTGAGTCTTCTTACGTCATCAAATACAGAAGTTTTTTTTTTATACGTGCTACTGTTTCCGTCGCACTTTGAGCGAAGGTTGATTTAAAAAATAAATAAATAAATAAAAACTTAAAAAATTGATAACTTGTTAGACTAGAAAGAAAAAAAAAATGAACAAGTGGCGTTAAATGGTTTAGGTATGATTAGTATAAACGCTCATTTTGAAAATATAAATTTGTAACCGAGAGAGAAAAAAAAAAGTAGGGCATTTCTTTGTTTTTGTTTTTTAAAAGCAAAGTTGGGGTTTATTTAAAAAAAAAAAAAAAAAAAAAAAAATGAGCTTAAGTTTATTTAAGATTGGTTTTATAGGAAAAATAAAGATAAGAAAAGTGAAACTTAAGAGATTTAAACATTTAAAAGAAAAAAAAGTTTCATTTTAAAAATACATAAAATCTGCATATTAAATTGTCACGTTATGCAACAAATTATCATTTTTTTTTCTTCCTAAATTTAAAAAGTTTAAATTTTAGGCTATATAAGAAATGCCTCGTAAAATGTCTTAAATTTAGCTAGCACTGTCGGCGTGGTTTAGAATATTCTGATCTTTTGAAGAGGAGTAAGTCCCCCTTTCTCCCACAAAAAGGGGGTGGGTATTCAATATATCTAACTTTACACCCGTCACTTCCAATTCACATAAAATTAAAAACTACACACTGACAAAGGTTGTTTTCGATTTAACGTGTAAGTGCGACAAGAGTGTTGATAATTGTCATTTTTAAATTCATTCAATTTTTTTACAAATTTAATAGGGTAAAAAAAATTAAGATACCTTTTAAATTAAATATTTTATTTAAAAAACAAAAAAACCCAGTGCGGGTTAAAAGCACGGTAAGGGTAGCCCAAAGCCGAACTTTTTTAGACCTTATTTTTCCGATGCAAGTATCATTGGGGAACAAAAAAAAAGTTTTGGTAAACAGGTCAGACTTTGTTCGTTTACCAAAACATTTCTCGTTCCCCAATGATACCGGCATCGGAAAAATAAGGTTTAAAAAAGTTCGGCTACGGGTTACCCTTACGGCGCTTTTTAACGGAGTGGCAGAAGTTTTTCTAAGAAAATGTTTATATAAATATTTTTCTTCAATTCTTTTTAATCATGTATATGTCTTGTAAAAATTAATTAAAATATTCTTTGTAGGTTTTAATTAGTCTTCGTTTTTTTTTTTTGTTTTTTTTTTGTCAATGGATGTTGTCAATTGTTTTGACATGTAGTTCGTATTCATTTCTAGTAAGTGACGTCATAAGTTAAAAAGGGGTGTGGAGTTGCGAGAACAGAACAAACAGTATGTCTGACTGCTACCGAAATGCGCGAGTCTAGAGATAACCAAAGCTCTACTGTAAAAGAAATGTTTTTCACATAGCCAGGGGAGAGAAGGTCTACCAGTCTTAATATAACCTAGTTTATTCATTATATAACTAGACAATTATAAATCGTATGTAAAAACGCGTAATTACCACACTGAAATAAATAAAGATAGATAGATTTTAAAAAAAATTTTTTTTTTACAAAATCGGGAATCTCAATCATAAAGACTAGATAAAATAAAATAATTTTAAAAATAAAATAAAACATTCACACGTGTGCACGCACGTTTTGTTTTTGTTGAGAAAAGTTTGCCCTCTAGACGAACAGATTGCGTTAAGAGCTACCATACTTAGTGAACCTAGGAGAACGTTTGTCGTTTTAATATTTCTGTTTTTTGTTTTGTTTTTTGTACTTTTTAAAAATTCCTCGTTGACAAAGATGTCAACTCAGCAAGATGCAATGTTGCTGCAAGATCTAACTATTCGTAACGAAATTTTAAGTTACAAATGCAAAATAGCGCGCAAGTGATAATATCATTAGAATCGCATTAGATTACGGAAACTCTCGAAGTAACAAAACAAACACAACACACACTCAAAGGTTTCGAGTATTTCCGTGAAATGTCATGCTTTTTATACATAATGTAATGATATTATCTTTTGCGCGCTATTCTGCATTAGTACTAATTTTACTTTTCAAGCTTAAAACTTACAGCTTTGTTTTATTGAAATAATTATTTACATTTAACTAAACATTTCTAAGTTGAGAAGTAGATCTTCAAACTGGATATATATAAAAATACTTATATAATTATTCAATTATTCGACCAACAAACAAACACTTAAATTGATAAATCCCAAGTGTCATTAATTTGCATTAAGATATTGCTCTACAAAACTTAAATTTCCAAAAACATGTTACTTAATAAAATATAATTGGAAAATATGGATTTATCTTGCATTGTAACAATTATTGTTTATCAATTTAAAAAAAAAAACCCTAAAGATTTTAAAATCAGTCAAAATTTTTTTTCTTAGTAGTACAGCTAGTACAACATTTAAAATTAATAATTAAAAAAAATAAATCAAAAACCTAATTGAGAAAGAAAGAGTGAGAGAAGAGAGAAAGAGTGAGAGAAGAGAAAGAGAGAAAGAAAAAGAGAAAGAGAGACAGAAAGAGAGTAATAGCATTTTTTCTGGAAATATTTTAGTTTAAAAGTAAGTTTTTTTTTTTTTTTTGTTTTTAATTAATTAAGCAATAGTTATTCTGTAGTTATGTTATATATTTTTTTATTTCTCAATTTTATGTTTAAAAAATAAAGTTTCAAAAATGTATTAGATATTCAGGAAGCTTCAGTCTTCATTTTCAACAGATTAGTGCACCTTCCCATTGGCAAAGTTTACAGTTAGCTTAATACAAATATCAAAAGAAAGTTCCGGAGGAACTTCAATGGAAAACTCATTGGAATAAGTGTTGAATACCAAGTGGACTATTTTGAAGAAAATTAATGTTTAATTTGTTTATTATTGTAAATACAGCTTCAATCTCAATAGGTTTTGAACACATCACGCATTTTGAAGAAAATTAAGGTTTCATTGTTCAATCTGTCTATAAATACAGCTTTAGTCTTGATTCATTTTGAACACACCTAGCATTTTGATAAAAATTAACTTTTAATTCATTGTTAATTTCTTTCTCCAATTTCAGCTTCAATTTATTGATTTTTTCTTTTCATACTAAATACAGCATCAGTCTTATAGGGATCGGTCCCTATATTTTTACGGCATGTGGAATTGAATAAATTAAAATAATTAAGTTTTCTTAAACAACTAGTTTTACAATTGTATAAGTTAAGTTTAGAATTATGTAAACAAAAGAGAATCAAATAAATATTAGTTTAGAAATATTTTAGCAAGAATATAAACAATGGTTTAAATTCCATTGAAAATATGTACGCCATTGGAATGTTACAAAATCTTCCAATATTTAAGTCATTAGAAAACAGCTGATATTTGAAAATTCCAATATTAAATTTAACTTAATGATCATGTAGACAATGACAAAAAGAAAATCATAAAAAGGCCCATAGAGCTGAAAAACTACAGTGGGGAGCTTATGCTCTTCCCGACTCAACAGAGTTGGAGCTGAAGCTCTTAACTCGACAGTGGGAACGGACGCTCTTCCCAACTCGACACAATGGGGAGAAGATGCTGTCTGGAGACATAAAATATGACTCAACAGGTCCGTCTATTTTTCGTTTCATATTTTCTCTTCCTATTCAATACGACACAAGTTTCAATCAGAAACATTGTTTTATAAAAACTGCTACAATTTGACATATCCAATCACACAAATATAAACAATACATGTGCACTTTACAAAAACACAACTATGTACAGACACATACAGTCTGCAACACCGCAGAAAGAACAATTGAATATACCAATTGTAAATTAATGTATATAAAGTTTGTTTCTTTTATCAATTTTGTCTTATAGATTTAAATTGTAGGGATCAAAGACAGATCTTTTTCAACCCATCAAACAACAACGGTCCCTTCAAATTGGTAACCCCGACTTGAGAATGAACATGCAACACACAAAATGATAACCCTGTGGCAAGAACGAACACTCTACAATAAACAATACATCTGCATCTTGTACACATCCTCGGAAAAACCGCTGAAATACGCACATCATCGGAAGAGATCACCCAAATCACATACAAAGTAGAGACATTGTAAACAAAGGCTTCACTCAAAAGTCACAACAATTTGTCTGTCTCACTTTCTTTCTCTCTTTCCGACGTTTGACAGAACATAAAAAACATTCTTCACTTGCTTTGTTTTGTTTTTAAATCAGCAATCACAGCAAATCACTATTATGAATGTAACTTTTATCCCATTCATAATTTCAAATATACAAAGCAAACCACAAATGTTGAACCCAATGTCTTCCCAACTTGACACAATGGGGAGAAGAACGCTGTCCGAAAACATAAAATACAACTCAACATGTCCGTTTATTTTTTTCATTTCATATTTTCTCTCTCTCCTACTCAATACGACACAAGTTTCAATCACATTGTTTATAAAAACTGCTACAATTTGACATATCCAATCACACAAATATAAACAATACATGAGCACTTTAGAAACACAACTATGTACAGACACATACAGTCTGCTACACCGCTGAAAGAACAATTGAATATACCAATTGTAAATTAATGTATATAAAGTTTGTTTCTTTTATCAATTTTGTCTTCCTTTTTTGTTTTTCTGCGGAAACTTCATTTCCGTAGTCATATACATTTAAATTGTGGGGATCAAAACTCGGATCTTCTTCAACTACACACTCAAAGAATCTCGGTCCCTACAGTCTCAATACTTTTTGAACTCATCTTATACACGGGTTGATTATAAAAGAAATAGTGTTAAAAAAATTATTAATAAAATTAAACGGAAGATATTCAAGAAGCTATTTCCTATTTTTGTTTTCAACAGGTTGGAGAGCACCATCCCATTGGCAAAGTTTGCAGTTAGCTTGATGCAAATATTCTGCAGTGCTGGGTTGGTCACACAACATATTGTACTTGTCCCATCATGGTGTAATGGCTAGCAAACTAGTCTCACAGATCCATTATAGAAAATGGAGTTTGACCATTGCTGGATGCCCCATACTAGTCAAATCCTACCAGTGGTGAACAGGTTAGGTAAACACCGACATATTGTCACTCATAAGTTGGTGGTTACAATAAGATTCAGATCTGACAGCTTTCTACATTGTTCTTATTCTGGTGAGGGTATTTGCCTGCTCATCCCACTTATGAGGGCTGGACACAAGGTCTCGTTTTTACGTGGGCACATAAAAATTGCAAGGATCTGGGGGGCATGGCCCCCTTGGATCGATGCTATTAATTGTACTCTACCGGTCCAGAGGCCGAAGCACACTGGACCCCCAGCCGAGGCCGGGTATAGAAGGTAAAGTGTCAAAGCATAGAATCTGGAACAGATACTACACTTTGATCCTAAGTCCAGAAGGTAAGTCCTTCTGCAAAAGGTAAGTATTTATCCACGTCTGGTGAGTGTGTGTGGGTTATATAAGGAAGAACATATGCCCCCCCCCCCAGCGCAACTTCATGTTAAAGTATGTTTGGCAAGAGTGACTAAGAAGGCATATATTGAAAATCTTTTAAGATAAGTAATAAACTTCAAAAGTTAATTTACAAAAGTGTGTACCATGAGTGTCAGCATCTTTTTTTTTTTTTTTTTAAATAAAACCAAAAGTCAAGTTAGCAGGGTGGCCTAATGTTTGTATCAGCTAGACAGCAAGGGAGTCTATCCCCTTTTCACTAGCGCTAGACCAAGGAGGTTGTTTTTGTGTCTGAGGTTGGAGCACCACACCTACCATAAGCTCCTTACTTTTCCTGCACAGATCCCTGTGCTACTCATGTGCTGAGTTGGCGAGGGTTGGGATCGAACCTCGGAGTACCTAAGTGAGAGCTAGGGATCTTTTCAATTTATATTTTGTGATACATACATTACATATGCAAATTTATTTTTGTAGACATGTTCGAGTTTTATTTCTATTGAATACTCGGACATGGAACACACACAGTGCAGTTGATGTTACCTTTCGGGCCCTTTTGTCACAATCAGTGCTGGAAATTCTGCTAGCACACACAATGTTGTAAAAAGAAAAAAAGAAAGAAAAAAAAAAAAAAAAAAACATACACCAAAAGGAAAGCAACAAAAAAATAACTAGATATGAAGAGGTTTAGTTCACTCTTAAAATAGACAGACAGGAACTGACCAAGGTGCAGATAGATAAGACAGATTTCGACTAATTAGATTTTTTTATAGACTTCATAGAGAAAAAAAAAAAAAAAAAAAAAAGGAAGAGAATAAACATCAAAAAAGAAAAAAAAAAAAAAAAAAAAAAAAAAAAAGAGAATAACATCAAAAAAAAAAAAAAAAAAAAAAAAAAAAAAAAAAAAGAAAAGAAAAAGAAAGATACACACACTCCAGTTCTGTTTTTTTTCTTCAATAGTTCAGTGACCGAAGGTCCTAACATTCAATGGCTGCGGGTGGAGATGGTGGGGGGGGGGGCGTAGGGACAAAGACCAGAAAAGTAAAACTAACCAGATTTCCCCCTCCCAAAGTGCCAATGAACATTTACAACCTAAGAATGATGTTAGTTTCAGTAAATCTAAAAAAAATAATTAAATTTAAATTTAAAAAAAAAAAAAAAAATAAAAAAAGTTCTTTGTAGTTCTTTTAATTTTTGTTTTTGATTAGAAAAATCTGTCATGGTGCATTGGTTAGTAACGAGTAGACCAATTACTAAAGGGTTTCATCCTCACCGTGTGCCATATACTTGCAACCTTGTAGAAAATCTAAGCTATGTTAGATGTTTTTCTTTAAAAAGGAAAGTCTTGTGTGATGTAATGAAAAACTTCAGTAGCAGATTAGCGAGTTAGATTCGCACTGGGTGCTCCCAATAGTTCTGGCTTTGTATTTATAAACTAAGCTAGAAGTTTTGAGCTAAGCTTAGTAAATAATAAAATTTGACTCAAGATTAGAAATGTTTAGCGTTGATGGTACAATGCCGATGCTCAATTAAAAATAAATAAATAAAAACAAAATGAATTTTTAAAAAATCTAAATCAAAAAAGATTTTATTTCCTATGTTAAATTGAAGTGATTTTTAAAAGATACATTAGTTTTTTTGTTTTTTTAGTATTTGCCTATTATACATATATAGATAACCTACTTAGCTTCACCAAGTTTGGTCTATATAGAGAGCTCAATGTATCATAATTCAGGAATTATATACAGAGCTATATATTTGGTTTAAAAAGAAAAAAAAAAAAAAAAAAAAAAACTTAAATGTCCGTCATATTAGCAGTTATAGGATCTATTTCCACCCATATTAAATGGGCTTCTTCAGACAACTATATTGAAATGGAATAAATAAAGTTGCAGTTTGAAGAAGCCCCCATTTAATATGGGTGGAAATAGATCTATAACTACTAATATGACTGATATTTAAACACTTTTCTTTTTTAGTACACGAAAACATCTTTATATATTTTTGTGTACATCTTTACAACTGGCTTAGGTTTAAACTATAACAAATACAGATTTAAGACTTTTAATTGACTGTTTCACATTTAGTGACTGACAATAAAGTAATGACTAGTTTGAATAGCTAGATGAAATTACGTCAATATATAAAAAAAAATGTTTATTTAAAATTACACATTGTATTGTTCATTACAAATTCTTAAAAAAAAAAAAAAAAAAAAAAAAAAGCCAAGTAAAAACTAGATTTAATTTTAATTTTCCTGCTTGGTTAAGAAATTGGCAAATTTGCATTTTTTTTTTTTTTTTAACTTATCTATTTTTTTTCCACATATTTTTATTTAAGTTTGATTTAGTTGTAGCACAAAGTCCAGAATACGAACCAATCTTGATTACTCTTACGCTATAAAAGACATCAAATTGGAAAGCAGTTCATTTTTAAGAAGTTTTAAATAAAAAGATTAATTTCAAAGTTAATCAACAATTTTTTTTATAAAACAATAAAATGAAATTAAAATCTTTAAAGTTGGTATTATTCAGTTACATTTTGTAATTGATAAAATTTGTGTAAAAAAAAAAAAAAAAAAAAAAAATCCATAAATAGTTTACAAATAAATAATGTTTTTATTTTTAATTCCTTGAATATCTTAAGAGATTGAATAATAAAAACATAGCAAATCAAATTTAACAAAGAATCTTATTCATTTTTATTAACAATAAAATGTTTATATTTTTTATTTAAATAAATTCTAATAAAAGATAAATCCTGTATCAAAGAAAAGAAATTAAGATACATTTTATGATTTAATTATTTAGTATTATTTGGACTATTGTCCTCATCTCCATTATTATCTGTACAACGTTTTGGCCAATGTGCCCTTCAGGTGTTTCTTCTCAAACTCAGGTTACCGCATTTGAAAAGGTTCCGAGTTCGAGAAGGCTACCAAACTAGACAAGAAATACTTGAAGAAGGCCGAGAGTGCATCGGCCAAAATGTTGTACAGATAAAGATGAGGACAATAGTTCAAATAATCAAAATTATCAAGCCTCATCACAAAAATTCAAAGAAATAATAATTTGTTTAGTTATCAGAATTGATATATCAATAATCAACAAAACTATCATAAAATTTACAAAATAGGAAATTAAAAAAAAAGAAGTCACAATTGTTTTTTTGTTTTGTTTTTTAAGCAGAATATATAAATTAGTTAGTCTCATTAAACAAGAAATGAAATGAATGCGTCCTAAGAAAACTTTATGGGTCCTAACTAAAGTTAGTTAATAAATTATAGTTTTTTTATTTATTTATGATCTTAGGAAACAACTAAAGCCGTCCAACTCCTACCTTGTAACTATTCTGTGTAATTCCTTTCTAAAAAAAAACTATTGAAATGTATTTACAGTTAGCTTGAAATGGTGAGCGAAGAAAAAGAAAAACACTGGTATGCATGGATATGTACCTATCAGCATCTGTGTGTGTATATATGGTCATCCACAGACTGTTTTGATGTATCACATCTCAGTGTGGCTAGATGTTAACAGGTTATCTCCTGCCGGGATTGAAACCTGACTGATTTATCAGTTAGAGTTCTTAACCATTGGGTCATCAGCACACCTAGAAACTGGAATGAGAATTAGAAGAAAAAAAAAAAAAAAAAAAAAAAAAAAAAAGAAGAAAACTTCTGAAGATCACAGAATGCAACATGCATCTAAGAATGGTGTAGCATAGTCACCAATGACTGCTATGTTGGTGATGGCTAATTGTCAGATGAGGTTAAGAGAAACAAAAATTTGTTTCAAGTGTCAGGACCTCAGTGGCTTTTATTCTCTGGTGTTTTTTTTTTTTTTTTTTTTTTTTTTACAAGTCCTGGTTGACTTTTTTTTTTTTAAAGTCTGAAAGGTGGTAGATCAAAACACCTTATATACACCTACCCTACTGGATGAAATCTTGAACTTTATCAATTAGTCTTTACTCCAGCTAGTGGGTTCTTTTTTTTTATTCTTTTAAATTTATCTATTCACACTCTTAGAACCATTTTCTTACAATGTTCAAAAGAATGAATTAGTTGAAAGACTAGTCAAAGTGATAAAAGACAATTGTCTGAACCAATTTTAGAAAACACCTATCAAAAAAAAACAAAAAAAAACAAAAAAAACTGTTAAGTAATATTCCCCCTTGCCCCAGGGACAACAGCAACGTGCACTGAGTGACTAAAGTCAAAATTTGAAGATTTATAGCAAGTCTATTATTTTTTTAAAGCCAAAAGGAAGAAAGGAGTGACTATCAACAACAGGACCATTCCCTAAAAGAAACAATACAATTACTTAACAGTCACCTTTTAACCAATAGAATTTCAGGAAAATTTTAAAAACTTACTGAGCAACTAACATTTGCCTCTAACTATTAAAAACTTAAAATTTCAATTTTTTTTTGTCAAAGTTTTACTTTGACAAAAAAAAAAAAAAAGAAAAAAAAGCTCATCCTTAGAAATACTAAATTTGCTATTACTTTACAAAATGGATGGTCACTTAGCGTAATGGTTATCACTGAAGGAAATGGAATCAGCGACCCGAGTTCAAATCCTGGACAAGGCTGTTTGACTTAGCACTAATGCCATGAATCCATCTGTTCTCTCACCCCCCCAGTTATGGGTAAATAGTAGGGCACATTGGGTTCTTTAACTATTGTTAGTCAACCAGTGTAGAACAAGGACAACAGATTTCTCTGAATTTTTGAGATGAGGCTTCATAATTTGTATTTGTATTATTCAGAGTATTGTCCTCATCTTTGTTATCTGTGCAATGTTTCATCTTATGTGCCTTCATCAGGTATTTCGTTCAAAATGTTGTGCAGATAATAAAAAGTCATTGGGGGTGGCCTAAAGTCGGTATCAGCCAGGGAGTCTATCCCCTTTTCACTAAAGCTAGACCAAGGAGATTGTCTTTGTGTCTAAGATGGAGTGCCACACCTACCATCAGCTTCTTACAGTACTGCACAGATCCCTGTGCTACTCATACGCTGAGTTGGCGAGGGCTGGTATCAAACTAGTAACCTTGCGGTTTCTAGCTGAACACTCTACCGACTGAGCTGGTCTGAATAAATCCAAAATGACACCTGAATTCAAACTAGTGTTACTCAACTTAAACTGACCTTGTGTCAAACCTTGTTCATGGTGGAGGGGTTGGATAAATACTCTTCAAAAGGTTTTTGATTATATGACAATGAGATGTGGTAATTTTGAGGGATGAGTTTTTGTGTGGAATTTGTAGAATAGAGAATAAGAAATACCAAAAGAAGCATGAATGAAATTCAACACAACTTGAAATTGATTGATAGTAAGTGCTAAAGTATTTAACTCTTAACATCCTGTTGAGATTTTTCTAAGTCCAGAGCATTCCTATAGGGATATATTAAAAAATGGCTAAAAAATGACCTTTGCATCTAAAGTTACCTATTATTTCCCTTAAATCAAAGATTTCTAAATATGTTTAATATTACATTTAAACAAAGGCTATTGTTTGGAGCTGATTAATTAAAATGAATGTGACTTCCAGCCGAGTGGAATGAGGTGGTATAGGACTTTAAGAGCAGAGATGCTGATAGGGATGCAGGACGCATGCCTGACGCACAAAAATCTAAAAGGACACAGTAAAATCATATCCATGCATCCCAGTGTTTTTCTTTTTTCTTCCCTCACCATTTCAAGCTAACTGTAAATACATTTCAATAGTTTCTTAGAAATTAATTACACAGGATAGATTACAAGGTAGGAGTTAGACGGCTTTAGATGGGACCCATAAGTTTTCCTGGTGACTCAAAGCAAATATGTGCATCCCTAATACACTAAATCAAAAAGGTATCAGCATTACTGTTTAAGTACACATTATTTAGACCATACATACTGACCATTTTAACATTTTCAGCATATCTATTTGTATACTAATAATTTCCTTAGTAGTTTTAAGAAATTAACTGACAGACTGCAGCAGTCATGGGCAAGCTATGACCACAGGCAGACTGTTGCTTTCTGAATGGCTCACCTAAGATTTAAATTTTTCATAGAAGAGATCTATAATATAAAAAAAAGAAAAGAAAAAAGGAAAGAAAAAAAAAGAAGACTTTCCCTATTTCTAAGGTAGGTGCTTATGGTCGTCTGTAATAAAAAAAAATAGTTGATTAGATTTTACGGCATATCAATCCTTGTCGAGTTAGTTTATGCTGAAGATGTTTTATTCCTGATGGGCAATTTTTTTAAAAATTTGATCTTTTTTTTTTTTCAAGCACATTTTTTTCTATTTACCCCATGGAACCCTAATAGGTACTACCACTCCAGGTCAGAGTGGACCTGGGAGTAATGATGATGAAAGGGTACCCCACATTACCCTCAAAATAGTTGGGAGGTACCTGCAATGTTAAATCATCTTTAATCTTTTTTTAATAGTGCAACCTGCCTGATGACAAGCCATGTCTCATGCGATCTGTTCCGTGAAAAAAAAAAAAAAAAAAAAAAAAAAAAAAGTGTCCCTGCCTGGTGTAGTACAGGTTACAAATTTGGGCTTATGTGAGATCAGCAGTTTTATGTTTATAAAACATGTGCGCCGACTTGTGGGTGACAGATGACACCCTCATTGATCACACCCACATCAGTTTTTATCTTGTGTGTAATTTCTGGAGCGTCTCAGTATGATCGGTGCATAAAAAAGTTTTAAAAACAGAGTGGATAAATTGTAACAATAGAATAAATAATCCTGGGAGATACAATCCATTTATATCTATCTTTTCTATACATATATAAAGGGCAGTTTGTGTGTATGTATGTCCGAATGTAATCTATGCATATATAAAGGGCAGTTGTGTGTATGTATGTCCGAATGTAATCTATATATATAAAGGGCAGTTTGTGTGTATGTATGTCCGAATGTAATCTATACATATATAAAGGGCAGTTGGTGTGTATGTATGTATATATGTGTATGTCTGGATGAAACTATGAAATAAAACAATTAACAAAGTAAATATATATACACATTTACTATCTCCAGAGCTTGCTTTTTGTACACAAATATTCGTGAAAATATTTAAAAATTAGAATATTAAGGGAAAGTCATTGGTGGCGTTCATGATTAAAACATAAACAATCAATTATGGAAGATCAAAACAATCAATGGATCTGAAAAAGTAACTTTTCTTATAACCCCCCACCCTACCCACGCAACAACTTCTAGAACATATATAAAGGGCAATTGGTGTGTATGTATGTCTGGAATGTAAAATAAAACAATTAATGACTATATATATATATATATATATATATATATATATATATATATATATATATATAAGGTGACAAAGGAACATTCACGACCATATTGGTTTCATGCAATGCAATCATCAGGTGAAGATGTTTCAAATGCAAGGAAAATTTCAAAAAATTTCAGAAAATTGAATAGACATGGATGTGTATGATTGGATAAAATGATGTGTGAATGTATGTGGTGGTAATTTGAATGTACGTGAGTGTTTATGGACAGCATAAAGGTTGCGTACGTGGGGGTAACTGGTCAGGTTCTTGTTTTTGTGCAAAATTTATGAAGATTTGATTTATATTCTAAGATATTTAAAAATTAAAATATACATAGAAATGGCATTGAAATTCTACTTAAAAATGTCCATTTGTAAATCTCAAAAGTAAACAAATCAATACACCAGAGTTCCCTCTCCCACTACCCAGGTGATGCTGAGTATTTTGTTTGTTTTGTTTTATGGCATATCAACTTCAGTGTGTCATTTAATAAAGTGTTGAAATTAATTCATTCTTGACAGGTACTCAACTTTAAAAAAAAAAATATTCTTCTTCTATTTAATCCATGGATGCGTCCCTAACAGGTACTACCACTCTGGGTCAGAGTGGATCTGGGAGTAATAGTGATGAAGGGATACTCCACATTCCTCAAAGCTCCAGAATTGGAATTTCACCATCAGATAGAATTTAGCATTGTACTCAGGGCATTAAGAACCTCAACCACAGCCTTCTAGCACATCTATAATAAAAAGGATTAGGGTTTGCCATAAAGGCAATAGGGTTGGGACAATCATAAGTGCTATGGTTTGATGTGACCAGCCAATTGATTGATGGGGGCTTCTCCGACTGCCCATCTATCCTAAGGGCCAAAGTGGAATGTTGCACGTCATGGACTGAACAGCCATCAGGGTACCATCCTGAAGCATCATGGGTTGCCACTTACGGCCAACAGGTGGCCCCACTGGGGAGGGGGTCTTACCCCTCTGCAGAAGTGCAGTCAGTGTATTCTACAGCCTTAGCTGACAGGGCTGGCAATGATAGGTAGACGTTTCTAGTATTAAATAAAGTTGAATAGAAAAAGCACTAACTTGTGAGATAATGTTATATTGAAAAGGTTAGAAAAGCCAGAATATTATAAAAATAAAAAAAAATAAAATAAAAAAAGAAGACAATATGATCAACATGTATGATATATTTATAGGTAGATATCAAAAAAGACAAAAAAAAAAGAAGTAAAAAAGAAAAAAAGTGATTGAAATCTGTTGGAAAACAGGAAATTACAAGTGAAGGTAGAGATTAGAATTGAAAAGCGTAGCTTGACCTCAACATACAACTTCAATGTTAGATGTGTCCCAATGAAAACAAAGGATGTGATTATATCATGTGAATTTAAAGTGTTTTTCTGACTATGAGTGCATAGAAAAGTGGATTCAGAGTTTTGAGGAAATCGGTCGTGGGGGCATTTCAACATTTTCAAATTTGAACAGTTGGCACTCAGAAAAATTTTTTAAAAACCTGTCTCACATTAAGCCTTTGATTCCACTGACCAAATTTATAAATAAGGTGATAAATCAATAACTAAAAAACTGAAAATTAGTTGTATTTTGACTGTGATATCACTAATATACTGATCACTGGGCCATGAAATATTGTGAAGCTGCAGCAGTTTATTAGATTGATATCGTAATAGTAACAAAGAAAGTTGTAGAGAGAATTATCTAATTAAGTTTTTATTGTTGTTCTTCTTCAATTGGAAATGTAAAATGATCACATAGAATTATTGCTTAGTTAGGACTAACAATTGGGAGATATAAAATATCACATAATTATTGCTTAGTTAGGACTAACAATTGGGAGATAAAAATAATCACATAGAATTATTGCTTAGTTAGGACTAACAATTGGGAGATATAAAATAATCACAGAATTATTGCTTAGTTAGGACTAACAATTGGGAGATATAAATAATCAAGAATTATTGCTTAGTTAGGACTAACAATTGCGTCTAACAATTGGGAGATATAAAATAATCACAGAATTATTGCTTAGTTAGGACTAACAATTGGGAGATATAAAATAATCACAGAATTATTGCTTAGTTAGGACTAACAATTCCTTAGATTTATCAATCAGAAATCATGTAAGAGTCGGTTTATTATATACTAGAAGTGGCTACAGAGGGTGCAAAAAACCCTGGTGTATTGATTCATTTACTTTTGAGATTTACAAATGCTGGACATTTTTAAGTAGAATTTCAATGCTATTTCTATGTATAAATTTTTAAATATCTTTGAATATAAATTAAATCTTCATAATTCTTGCACAAACAGCAAGAACTGGTCATATTTAATGTGTACATCCAGACTACATGAAGTGGCTACCAGGATTACCTGTGTAGAAAGGGAACATAAAAACGTGGTGTAATGGTTAGCAAGTTAGTCTCGCAGATCCATTATTATTATTATGTATATTTTAATTTTTAAACATCTTCGCAAATATAAACCAAATCTTCAAAACAAGAACATTGATATTCAATCTCTTTTTATAGAAATCACATGTAAGAGTCTGCTTATTATATATACCACTAAATATGATTAAAAATATTTAAACCTAAAAAAATAAATTAAAAAAAAAAAAAACGATCTTGATCAAAATTAATGAATTTTGAAATCAATTTCCTTGAGAAAGGATTATTAAAATAATCAACAAGAAACCATGTTGCTGTAAAAAGTATTAGACTTTTAAAATGAAGTTGAAGAGAGAATTATCTAAAATGATTAACATTTAACTCTTAACATCCTGTTGAGAATTTTCTAAGTCCAGAGTCCCATTCCTCTAAGGATTTATCAAAAAATGGTTAAAAATGGCTTTTTCATTTAAACTTACCTGTTATTTACCTTAAAATAAAGACTTCTAAATAGGTTTAATATTATATTTAAACTATCAAATGAGGTGGTACAGGACTTTAAGAGTTAATTAAAATTTTTATAGGTTGTTCTTCAAACTGCTTATATAAAATAACCACAGAATTATTGCTTAGTTAGGACTAACAATCCAGACAAAAAAAGTTTAGATTGATAAAAGTATAACTCATTTAAATCAATTATTTCTATAATAATAATAATAATAAAATATAATTGACACATCTTATTGATTAGATGGATTTATCTTTTATAGTAACAATTCCCAAATGACCTTTTGTCAAATGTTGACCTGTATGTACTTCATACTAGTGAGGTTTCATAACTTAGGATATAATACTTAACAGTACAACAACCATTCTACTTCCTATGTAGACATATTTGGCATTCTCAATATAACTAGAAACTTTAAACATCATAATTTTTTTTTAAAAGTCATTTTATCAACTCAAAAGCAATTGTTAGTAAAACTAAATATTTAAACCAAGACTTTTTCAAATGAACTGAAAAGCTTGTATTATTTGGACTATTGTCCTCATCTTTATTTTTATCTGTAACAGAGATGCTGGTATGGACGCAGGATCCATACCTGTTGCACAAAAATCTAAAAGGGCGCAGTAAAATCACATCCATGTGTCCCAGTGTTTTTCTTTTTTCTTCCCTCACCATTTCAAGCTAACTGTAAATACATTTCAATAGTTTCTTAGAAATTAATTACACAGGATAGGTTACAAGGTAGGAGTTAGACGGCTTTAGTTGGGAGCCATATATTTTAGCCCGGGACTCCTTCAAAGCAAATATATGCGTACCAGGACAAAATAAATCAAAAATCTATCAGCATCACTGCTGTATAAAGTTTCAGCCAATGTGCACTGACCTTTTTCAGGTATTTTTTGTCGGACTCTGGAGCCTTCTCAAACTCAGGAACCTTCTTTATAGAAATACCTGAAAAGCTGCTTGTGGAATTTTTATTTTCGGTGGAAGAAAACAAATGGGGTCTTTTGCCCAAATGAGGTATCAAATTTAAATTCATGAAAATAAATGTGGCACAAGGCCAGAAGTCTGGGGTGCTCAAAGATCTAGATTGACACACTGCGGAGTGGCCTATTGTCGGTATCAGCTGGACATTGAGGGAGTCTATCCTCTTTTGCTAGCAGTAGATTAGGGAGGTTGCTTTTCTGAGGTAGAGCACCACACCTACCATTAGCTCCACACAGATTACTCAATCTGTGCTACTCATGCTCAGAGTTGGAGGGAACTGGTATAGAACCATGAACCTTGTGATTGCTAGACGGGTGCTCTACAGATTGAGCTAAACTGACACTTTCATTAAAAGTTTTTTAAATTTTGGAAGAAAAAAAAAAAAAAAAAAAAAAAAAAAGAAAGTTAAACATGTTCCAATCTTCAATTAGAACCTCAGTAAACTAAGTGGTCATAACATCTTTGAGTTATGCAAGGGCAGACAGATGAACAAATATATACATATATCTGATGAGATATGACCAAAAAAGGTTTTTTTTTTGTTTTTTTTTAGAATATCCTATTTTAAAATGCATACACTTTTTAAAGCAATATACATATATATATTTGTACCACTCTTGTTTGTAACAGTTTACTCACATCGTCTTTCTATCAAACATTTTGCTCTTGATGAGGACCGCTTTAATAAAGCGGTTGAAACAGATTTCTGTCAGCAAATTATAACATCATCTGTTTGTTTTTTCTAAAAATATTTATTTCATACTGTCTGATTCATTTCCATTCACTTTTTCATACTGTCTTTTGAAAAAACAAAAATACCTGGATTTCTACATCTTTTCGGGGACTAATGTGGTCTGCAGTGGTTGGAATCATTAACTTTTTGATACTTTTTATACATTTTTTTATATATATTTACATCAAACTCTTTAGTTTTCTTTGTGGATGCTTCTGATTTTTTAAAAAATAAATAAAATTTATTTTATTTTAAAACAGAATATGTATTTTCAAATTTAAAAAAAAAATTCTGGCTCCGAACTTGAACGTTCATTTGTACCACTCTTGTTTGTAACGGTTTATTCACACCGTCTTTCTATCACAAACATTTTGCTCTTGATGAAGACCGCTCTAATAAAAAGTCAAAACAGATTTCTGTTAACGAATTATAACATCATTTGTTTGTTTTTTCTAAAAATATTTATTTCATACTGTCGGATTCACTTCCATTCACTTTTCATTATATATATATATATATATATATATATATATATATATATAATGAATAAGATAAAACTAAAAAGCAATAATTCACAAGATTGCTCTGAAGAATTTATCAGTTGCACTTAAAATATTTAACAATTTGAAGATTAGGTTATACCAGACTTTTAGTCTTTATGCCATCAGTGTATCTCATTGTGAGTTGTCATGACACTGACTGATCTTAGAATAACAGAAAAGTAAAAAAATAAAAATGATAAAAAAAGAGGAGGAGGAGGAAGATCTGACATGTACCATCTAACTGCAGATAAAAATTCATCAGATAGGAATAGAGGGTTAGCCTGTTGATTGTTGCTACTGTGATACATGCCAGGAGATGAATAACCCAGTTGGGTCACCAGGGTAAGGGGATCTGATGTTGAAAGACCTTTAACCCCCTGTTGTCAGCAAGAAGATCACAGATGATGCACCCCAGGGCATCAGAGATATCTACCTTGAAACCATAATAATATTAAATAGACAGCATTAGAATATTATTTAACTAATCATTTTCTTTTGCTGTTTATTTAGTTAATTTTACATATAAAAAGTTAATTTTTTAGTAAACAATTTTTAAAATACCAGTTAGTCCTAAAAAAAAAAAAAAAAAAAAAAAATAAAAAATCTGATTAAAAATATTTTTCAATAATTTTATTTACAATAATATAATCTGTTGTGTATACATAAATTGATACCCCTGATACATCTTCAGTGATGTGCTTGCAATTTTGGGTATTTTAGATCTTTCAACATCAAACAAGCCTAATAGTCTAGGTAAGTAACCCCCCAGGCAGGGCTGATCAAAAAAAAACAAAAATCCAGTTTTTGTCCTGATGTCTAGCCAACCAATCCCACACACTTATCAAGTTTCCTTTCAATGTCCTCTTCTAAGGGATCTTCCCATGGGATAGTCAACTCCAGCAGCACTACTTTTAACAGTGTAGTATCTGTCCCATGTAAATTTGGGAAGCTATGAGTGTGTGACAAAGCTCAAAAAATAATACATCACACAAAAAAACAATGCCAAATTGAAACATGTCTACAATGACATGGGAACTTCAAGTAATAAAACTAATCAAATTGTATACTTTATAAAGCTATATAAATAACTAGAAGTACCTGATACATGAGTAAAAGGATTTTAAAATCCCAGTGAAAAAGAAAGAGGAGTAAGAGGAAAATAATTTAGGTAATTTTTTCCCTTCTTTTTTAATTTGATAAGAATTACAATGTTCTTTTATTTTAGGAATGGTTTTGTTTACATTTAAATTATTTTAGATATCTTAAAAAAACGTAATCCTAAACTTGTGAGTGTTTTGAAACAATATTTTTCTAAAAACTTTACATATTCAAATTCAGTTCTTAATTGCTTGTTGATAAATAAAAAAAGTAAAATAAATTATTAGGATAAAAAATTGTTTTAAAAACAAATAAATAATAAATAATTTAAAAAAAAGTAAAATAAAATTTAAAAAAAATTAGAATAAACAAATGATTTCCATTTAAATTAATATGTAAAAGAGATTTTTTTTAAAAAGTAGTTTAATTTACATTTTTTTTTTTTTACTCCTGATAAAAAGAAGTGTCCTTATTTGTGGGACAATTTTACATATTAATTTAAATGGAAATCATTTGTTTATTCTATTTTTTTTTTTAATTTTATTTTACTTTTTAAAAAAAATTTTTATTTATTTTTTTAAAACAATTTTTTATCCTAATAATTTATTTTCCTTTTTTTATTTTTATTTTTTTTTAAACAATTTTTTATCCTAATTTTTTAAACAAAATTTTCAAAAAGCATTAAATTCATATGTTGCCAAAGGAATTTGTGATAGATATGGCATGCTGCTTGTGCTTTTTCTTATAAGCATTGAAGTATATGCACAATTTTAATGCTCAATGATCTTTTCTTAGTTATAAGTCAACGCATACAAAACTCCTGTGTATGTGAAACATCTATTACAGTCATGAAACATTATGTTAAAGTAATAAGAAGTTATGTTATTAACACAAACCATTAAATACCAAATATAACTTATTACCATTATTGAATTTATCATTACTCAGTAATAAGTACAGATTGCTAATTTATTGCAAAAAGGCTTCATCTTCAAAATTCAAACCAAAAGACTAATCAACACAAATATATATATCACACCACACACATTTTTTTTTCACCAGGAGGAACAGAGTTGGGAAGCCGAGTGTGCAACAAAATCCTACTTATAACACAAAACTAACAACCCAGGATAAAATAGCAAAGTTTAAAGCCATAATTTTATTCATTATCCAAGTATCAAAATATTCATTATTATATAAGATTTCAATATAGAAATAATTACAATACAAAAAGGACCCCCCCCCAATTTTTGCTCATGTTACTCAAGCCAAATGTTTCTATTGCACATTTACTTTTTATTAGATTGTTTAGAAAAAAAAAAAAAAAATTTTTAACAGTGATTAAAATGAACTTTTAGCATCTATTTTTAAAACTTTTACATCCTCTTCAACACAACTTGGGTTTGAAGTATTTTCCATACAACAAAAATTAAACATGAAAGACAAAAAACATTTTCTTTTTATTCTAATAAATAAACAAAATGGTTTATGATATTTTTTTTCTTATCAACAAGTAATTAGAATTGTTAAAACATGAAAATATGAAAAACTGATGTTAAAATCAAAATAGTCAAAATTATTTTTTTTATTTTCAAATAATGAACATAAAGTGTTGAAATATGAAATAATTCAGATAAAACAGTTTTAAAATTCCAAAGAAAATAATTTGAATATCGTTTGTAAATTTAAAAAAAAAAAAAAAGAAAAAAAGTTAAACTTTAAAAATGTGAAAGTAACATTTGAGGCATTGTAAAAAATTATATAAGAACAATATTACAGTCAATATAATCAATTTTTAGTATTTTTAATTTTCCTTTGCATTTAAGGTGTGGGTGGTTTTGTAGGGGGACTGTGAGCAAACAAGATAAATCTAAAAGTACTTTTAAGTGACAATTGTAGGAGTTTTGTTATTGGTCATCATATTGCTTTGCAAAAAAATGTATTAAAAATATACAAGTTTGCGTTATCTATTAAATAAATAGATAGAATAAAGTTTTTAAACGCTTAATGAAAGGCACAAATTAAAGGGGATAAGAAAAATAAGGGTTTGGAAAAATAAAAGGCCCCCAAATTAATCGCAAAGTACAACACACAATCCTAATGGGAGTTTTTTTTTTTAAGTTTAAAACTTGACAATTAAACACAGTTCCGATACTGAAATTAGTTTCCTTTAAGCTGATTTTAATTTTAAAATCAACTTGTGTAAAATTCAACAAATTTTAATATAAATTAATGTTAGCTTATTTTATAGGGAATCACTGTACTACCCTCAGTCCCAAGTCTTAGGGTATTTTGTCCAGAATAGCAGGCTAATTTTTCAAGTCAGTTAATGTGAATGTATAGGTATTGCTAAAAACTGATTAAACACTAAAATAAACATCTGGGAATTTTTTTTAAAAAGTTAAATGTTATCAACCATAAAGACATGGTCAATTAAATATTCTGAGTACAGCCACACATTTATTAGGAAATGTGAGAAACATTGATAAAAATTGAAATAAAATAAAATGTTTAAAAATTGTATAAAAGTTAATTTTCTGTGTAATCAATAAGACTGGAGAAAAGTTCAAATAAAACTGTTGTCTCCTAAAACCGGAAATCTGTGTTAGTTTAAAAAGTTTTTACTCAGGATGACGTAATAAGTTGCATGAGGAAATATTTCAGTACAAAACCAGAGTTTCAGTTTTTAGAATTAAAAAAAAAAAAAGAATTCATTGAATATTTAAGGTAGATTCATTTAATAAATTTAAGGGTATTTTGTAAAAAAAGAAAAAGTTTGTAAATAAAGTTAAGTCACTGAGCCACCATTTTTATATGAAAAATTATCTTTATTTCAAATTATTAAAAATAAATACATTGAAAAAGAAAGAAAAAAAAGAAAAATTAATCAATAACAAGACATTCACACTTGTACAATATCATATCATTTAAAAACAATTTTTTTTAAATTTAAAAATATAATAAAGTATCAGTACAATGTCAAAATTAAACTGATCTTTTAAAGTTTATGGTTACATATGGATAAAAAAAAATACAATTGCTTAATTTTTCCACTGAGTTAATATTTTTTAAATATCAACACATTGTACAAGTACATATTTCTCTTACTGATAATTAAAAAAAAAAATTGTTTTTCTTGCTTTTTAATCTTTTATCTGGGTAAAAAAATAAAAACAAAACCCAACTATTCTGTCTGTTTATTTTTTTTATAACTATTTTCTGTACTTTTTTTTTCTTTTTTCTTTTAAGTATGTTCTGGGGGCTTTTTAAAAATTACTTTTTGTTTGAACTATTTTCAGGGTTGAGATAAAACAATTTTCTGGTAGATTTTAAAACTATTTTTTTTTAAATTATTGTTTTTTTTAACTATTTTTTCTCGTATTCATAATTCTGAATATTAAAATATGTGGAAGTTAGATTTCCTTTTAAATTTAGAATTTCAGTGGTTATATCTGTTTTAGAGAAAATTTTTATTTTATAATAATTACACATTAGTTGAAAGAAAAATCATATTTTTTAAATTTTATTTCTATTAGATTACAAATAAAATCTCTAATGAAAAGTGATATCCTGATATTAATACCTTTTAGTGTTTTGTTTTGTTTCTATAAAAAATTTATCATAAAACTGTTAAGTAGGGAAATGGAATGTCATTAAAACACTGGCGTAGTGAGAAGTTAAAGAGGAGGCTACAAAAGTTTATTTTAAACTTATTATTAATGCTGTTAGTTTATTTTTGATAAAGACGATTATTAAAAAAATAAAGGGTACGTAGGAATGTTTGCCCGATGGAGATATTCATAAGTTTCTATAACACACAAACATAAATTAAAAAAATAAAATAAAAAAGGCGCTTATGGTTTTCCAATCTTATGTAATTAAATTGCATAGAGAAATGTTAAATTATAATAAATAAACTACGAATAAATAGAGAGAAATTATGATTTTACAAAATTTCGTATTTTTTAAATGTTTTTTTCGTATGGGATGGTGAGGGGTTTTGTAGTCAGGAAAAAAAGCCATTTTTATTATTATTATTGAATTAATAAATATATTTTTTGATAATTTTTGTTTAATCAAGAAACTTTGGGTAAGTATTCATATAATTATAATAGATTACTTTTTCTTCGGGATAATTAATACGTTATTAATTAAAAGTTAAAAAGAATTATTATATATAACTTTTTCAAGACGTTTCATCACCTTTCTGTAGAAGGAGGCACACACTGTACACGTTAGCAAGGTCGATGAAGAGAATTTATAAAAAAACAACTTTCTTCCTAGAAATGATGGAGCGAGTGAAATTTGTGACTTTAAAGAGAAAAAATTAAAAAGAAATTGAAATAATTTATTTTTAACTTTAATTTTTCCTAATTAGATTATCATTATAAACTATTTTTAACTCGTGTTGACAGTTGTTTATTGGTAGTAAACAAGCATCATGAAAATTAAAGTTGTTTTTGTTTTGGGAGTTTGTTTTGATTAAGGATTTTTTTCTTCAATCAAGCCGATGATTTATAGGCAATTTATAAGAAAAACGAATTTAAAACATGATTTTTTTAAAAGGAAAAAAATCTATAATTAATTATTTAGTTAAACGAAACCTGGATAAGTGAGATAGTGGAAATTTAGAAAAATTGTTTTGTTTTCGTTATGAAATTTGAGCTGATGTATTTAAATAGAAATAAATGATTAATTAATTAAGGAAATAAATAAATAAAAGTGAGGTTTCTGTTATGAAAAGTATGTTAAAATTATAATGTAAATTTAATACGAAACTCTACCCTGAATTTGTGTCCATTTACGTAAACTTTACAATATAAATTCAAGGCAAAATATCAGGATCTTTTTTTATATAAGTGTAGCGGGTATTTTTTTCTCCTTTAGGTCATAACGTTCATAAATTTGAAACTACGGAAGTTTAAGAACAATAAATAAAATTGCCAGTAAGCATTTTTTTAAAAAGACAAGATAAAAAAAACCCTAAAAAGCCAAACCCACATGTTTTGATGCCAATAAACAAGGAACGGCATCTTTTTGTTATTGTATTGACAATAAGAGACAAGAACAATTTATGTTTTTCGGTAGAAAATAAAGTTTCGATTTAAGATTGCAGAGAAGATACATTTTTTTTAAAAATGACAATTTTTGATAAATACAACAAATTATTTAACAATCATATAAAAAATTTAAAAAAATATATATTTCGTAAATGGGAACAAAATTCAAGGTTCAGTTATACAATAGAAATTGTATATCCGTTCTCATAAAGATGTACATAAAATCAGGGTACAGTTTTATATAAAAAGCACATTGTAAATTGAACCCCCACTTTAATGACACTTTGGATTTTAAAAGCATAAAATCGTACTTTTATTGCATTCAATTGTTTTTCGATAAGAAAAATACGATTTATTTGCATTTGTTTTATTAATAGTTTTTCTTTAAAAATATATGTGCATAAAAAAAAAAAAAAACAGACAGAAAAGTCAAGGCCTCGTTTGACATACAACCACATTTTAGCCACTCGATTCGCTAACAAACACTCAAAACATTTTTTTCTAACAAACATGAAAACAATTTTGAAATAAAACGAAATGTCCATCAGATAAAAGATAAAAATACATAGAAAAAAAAGTTTTAAAATTAATATAAAAACATCAACAAAGAAATTTAAAAACAAAACAATATTTAAAAACAAAACAACAAAAAAAAAACGAACCTGCGAGGTTTATCTTTTGCGGGTCGCTCCATGGCGAACTCAGTGTTTCCTATTCAACGTGGATAATTTGTCTTGATATTTTCTTCTGAAACTTGTTTTATTTTTTCAATGTGGACAACTTATCAGAAATTATAGAAATAGTGTGATCGATGCCGATCAGATTAGTTCGTTATTTTAATTCGTGTAAATACGCAATGTCTTCTTTTTTACATCTACATCTTAGCTGTAAAAACACACACAAGTAGGCGAATATATGAAGATAGTCTTTGCTTTTTATAGTCAGTTTCCGCTACGTCATCAGGGAGCAGTTTGTATTTATAACATACCAATGGGAGGCTTTATTAATCAAATACTTCTTTTCTATATCACCTCGAAAAACAACAAGATATTTCGACCTAGATTAATAACAATAACAACGATATTTGTAATAAAGAATTATAGATTAATCCTTGTCTTAATTCCAATAACAAAAAAACAAAAAATCAAGTATCAGGTTTAAACAAGCATCGTTACAGACATTGAACACATATAGCTGGAAAAGCTTTTTTTGGCTACTGTCAAAAAATAAAATTCTTTGTAATTTTTTTGCTCATTTAATATATTAGAATATTTGATTTTGATCCGGCTAATTATTTATAAATAAATATAAGTATTTATACATGTCCCCCGCAGAATTCTTTTGTTTGTAAGAAAACAAAACACAAGAAGAAAGCCTCTTTTTGGAAAGATTATTATTTTTTATTTTTTTATTTTTTGTTTTGCTCAATTAGAATTTATTTCTTACAATTTCATATTTTAAGATTTTTTCTCATTCTTTTTCCATTCATTCAGATGATGAAATTCAGATAATTAGAAATTAATGAAATCACAATGATAGATAGATAGATAGATAGATAGATAGATAGATAGATAGATAGATAGATAGATAGATAGATAGATAGATAGATAGATAGATAGATAGATAGATAGATAGATAGATAGATAGATAGATAGATAGATACAGATTGAGATAGATAGATAGATAGATAGATATAGATAGATAGAAGATAGATAGATAGATAGATAGATAGATAGATAGATAGATAGATAGATAGACAGATTGAGATAGATAGATAGATATGAACAGATTTAGATAGATAGATATGAACAGATAGATAGATAGATAGATAGATAGATAGATAGATATGAACAAACTGAGATAGGTATTATATGATCAACCTTGAATTGATAGATAGATAGATCATCAACCCTAGAAAGATAGATAGATAGATAGATAGAAACCATCAACATGTGACTGACACACACACACACGCACACACACACATATATATATATATATGGGAGAAATATGAGGTGGTTAATCCGACAATATGTGGAGAAAAGTAGACAAACATGGGATGTTATGGAAACTGGATGTTTATTGCAGTGTTTTGGTCATTTAGACCTTCTTCAGGACACAAATATAGTTCTTGCTAAAGGCATTTTCAAAATGGTGAAAACAGTAGGTTGTCAGTAGGGGCAGGAGTGCATCACCATATAAACACTCCCCATCTAGAGAGAAGAAAATCCACTACCCACCCCCAACCACCCCTGCCCCTACTGACAACCTACTGTTCTCACCATTTTGAAAATGCCCTTCATCAAAGCAAGAACTATATTTGTGTCCTGAAGAAGGTCTAAATGACTGAAATGCTGCATTGTCGACAATAAACATCCAGTTTCCATAACATCCCGTGTTTGTCTACTTTTCTTCACATATATATATATATATATATATATATATATATATATATATATATATATATATAAAGGAGTCTCTATGAATGTCATGGTATGAGCGTGTCGACCTAAAACTCTGAAAAGTAATTCTTGTAATAATCTCTGACCCTCCCCTTTATTGGAGCTATGCTCTAACATTGATTCCATCGAACAGCTATTCAACACCATACACCTTACTCGTGGTGAACGGGTTGGGGAAATACTTACTCTGCCTTTATGAAGTCTTAATGAAGACTTACTTCTTAGAACCAATTATATTCATGTTTAGCACTATCTAATTTGACCTGGAGATAAACTTTCAGGTGACAAAATAAAAGAAACAAGTATTTACCCTTCCCGTTCACCATGGATAGGATGTGAGACTGTAGTAAGTTTGTGGCATCAAACTTGGATCGGACTCGCTACTCAGCAGTAAAATGTCTATGAGAAAAAGTACAAATTTAGTTTCTTTTTACTGATGAAATGATCAAATTTAATAAAAAAAAAAAAATCGATTTACAGGACTTGCCACAGTTCCTAATAAGTAGTAAAAAAACAAAACAACAAAAAAAAAACAACAAATACTAAGACACACGATGTTTAAATATTCCAATTCCACATACAGAGCCTTTTTTTTTTTTTTTAAATTCAGTACTAATTGTAAGAAAAGGTTAATTTTGTTTTGTAACTAAAAGAAATTATTAAAATCTTTCAGACCAATCGGTAACTTTTTATTTGAAGTACTATTCTAAATGTAACCACCCTTAAAAAATATTGAATGTCGAAAAGATTCTATTAGTAATATTTACTTTATTATTGTGAGATTTTTATTGTATTAAAAAGAAAATAAATTAAACAAACACATTTTCTAAAATTGCAACTCAAAAGGAAAAAGAAAATTGGTTCAAACTTACGTATTGAAATTTAGAAAGGGGCTTGCTTCCGGCTACACCGGGTAGAAGTCCTTGGTGGGGGGCGTCGGGTTTCACCGGTAAACACCAGCATCAGCAAGGTGCCCACCCCTTATGATCACGTGATGTTTCCTATAAAAGCATTCACTGCTTCTCCCTCACTCTCCTCTTTTCCACTTTTCCCTTAGGGGACAAAACTGTCTTTTCACCACTTCCCTTTAGCGGATACCCAAGGTAGGTGCATCATGCTACTCTTTCTCTGCTGGTTTTCTTGAGTCATAACAAACAAAAAATATTAAACCCTTGAATGAATTCTGGTCCATTCCCTTTGAATTACGGATTTTAGAGACTTTATCAAGAAACCCTTGACGGTCGATAAGAACTACCTATCATTTCCGCACGGGAGAATTTAGAAGAGACTTCGACAATTTACTATAACCTTCAGATAAGCTAACCCCCATTTGATACTCTGCAGTCTTCAAGACTCACGCAGGATTAACTCTTGCAACCATTCACTTTGCAAATTGACTACTATTCAACTCAACTACTAGCTAAACCTCTCACGGTCCTGTGAAGACCCCTGACAAAACATATCACCGGTAGCTTATCTGACCAAACATAAAGAACATTGGAATGAACACTCTCACTAACCCCTTTGTTATAACATATATATATATATGTATGCATTGTTGTATATTTCAACGTATTAAACCGGTAATAAAGGACTATTTGCTCGTAAATTCCTACCATAAAATAAACTGAACCCCATTTTATGTCCGTGTTTTTGTATTAAATGCTTTATTTTTCTTGTACCCGTTATTTTACAATATTAAATATATTTTCTTTCTTTATTTTAATATTCATTTCAATGTGCATATTCTAAAAGTTTTTATTTTGTGAGAATGTTTAGTTTTAAAGTGGGGGTTCGTTTTACAATTTAGGCATAAATTGGATCCTCGACCGTAATTTTGTTTTTTCGTCGACGATGATTAAAATCTGACGTTTTTATTTTAGAGTACCAAAGCCAAAAAGAAAAGAAATAACAACAATAAAAAGTAATATTCAACTTTTTACTCGTAAATTCCTGCCATAAAATTAGGCTTGGGCATTTTATGGTAGGAATTTACGAGTAAAAAGTTGAAGTGTAAAACGAACCCCCACTTAAAACTAAGCATTCTCACAAAATAAAAGCTTTTAGAATATACACATTGAAGTGAATATTAAAATAAATAAATAAAATATATTTAGTATTGTAACATAACGGGTGCAAGAAAAATAAAACATTTATTGCAAAAACACGGACATAAAATGAGGGTTTAGTTTATTTTATAGTAGGAATTTACGAGCAAATAGTCCTTTATTACCATTAAACCCGCTGTAGCATATTTGTCATCGTAAGTTTGTTTCTTTGAAGTTTTTTCCCAATTTTTCTCTCTGCGTATTTGTTCCTCGTAAATTATCTTCCATACACTATAGAGGCAGCTTAATTTACAGTTAAATTTCTACATACGAGTTAATGGTAATATTATAAAATGTGAAACAGTCGCAAGTATATATATTTACCAACTCCTCCGCGCGAGCAGGATACGACACAAGGTCAATTTCTTAAGCGGAGTTCAACAGGTTTAAATTCAGAGTTTTCCTTCTCCTAGACTGGTTACCTAGCCATGGTTGAAGAACCCAGTCTGCCCTGTTATTTACCCATAGCTGGAGGGAGAGTAGGATTCATACCTTTCCCAAGGGTATTAGCGCTAAGTGAAATGCAATTACCACGTCCAGGATTTGAACTCGGGGCGACGAGTCCATTTCCCATGACTTTAACCATTGCACCACGCGCTTCCTAAAAAACAGTCGCAAGTATAAGGCGTCCGCTGAGGATCGACCTCGCTATTCAGTAGTAATGTATTTGCGAGACTAGCTTGCTAACAACTACACTAGATGGGACGCTCTTATTCTTTACACAAACTGTTCGCAACGCGCAGGATGTGACACACCATCACAAATAAGAATCCAACAAGGATCAAATTCATTATTCAGTAGTAATGGATCGGTGCGACTATATTGCTCGTCATTACAGGATTCTCTTTTCAAACCTTTTTATCATGTGTAGGATGTGTCACATGTAAGGGGCATACAGCAAAAATATTTTTTTAAAATAACCATTACATCTCAATGGGACACCATCATTATTTACCCAACGGAATGGGTAGGATGTGACACAAAGTTGCAGGTATGGGGCATACAGCGTGGATTGAAATCGCCATGCAGTAATAATGGATCTACGAGAATCGAGCTTGTTGACTGTTACACCGCAATGAGCAGCATTCCTTATTTACCTGAATCGTTCACCACAGGTAGGATTTGTCAAAAGTTCGCAAGTGTGGGTTATCCAGCAAGAATTGAACTCGCTACTCAGCGGTAATGGATATCATCTTATCAGTCGATTTATACTTCAGAAAATGTCATTGAGAAATAAAATCTCAAATATGATTTATCATGTTTCTAATGAGGAAAAGTACAAATTTAGTTTTTGATTTTTACTGATGAAATGATATAATGTAATAATTAAAATTGATTTGCGGGACTTGCCCTAGTTCTTCACGAGTAAAAGAAATCCTCAGACCCACGATGTTCCAATTCCACATTCACACAGAAATAGTCCTTTTAATCCTGTACTAATTGTAGGGAAAAAAAGATGAGAATTCTTTTTCGAACATTTCAGAAATTCACCGTATTTTAATCGCTTTGATTTAAAACACCAAATAATTTACTCTGACGAAGGCCGTTATTCCTTGTATACTAAAAGATTTTTGTAATTTTCTATTATTATTATTATTATTATTATTATTATTATTATTATTATTATTATTATTATTATTATTATTATTATTCCTTTTGAGTTTTCACATCAGCATTAGCTGATGGTCTATCACTGGAGTCTGAGTGACAGCAAGTCTCCTCCGGTCTCCAGGACTCTTCTGAGTATTCTGGCAGATAGCAGCAGTGCAGTGTTCTGAATGGTTTCAATCCTTCCTCTGATTTCCAAACTTTCCAAACCCTTTTCTAATCCCTTTGGGACTGTTCCAAGTGCACCAACTACAATTGCACACCTGTTGAAGCTGGTGGTTCACTGGAGGCTGAGTGACAGCAAGTCTCCTCAGGTATCCAGGACTTTTCTGAGTATTCTAACCGATCCCAACAGTGCCGTAGTTTGGATGGTCTCGATTCTTCCTCTGATTTCTAGTTCACCCAAATTCTTTTCCAGTGCTTTGGGGATCGTTCCTAGGGCACCAATTACGATTGGTACGACCTTCGCCTTCATGTTCCACAGCTTCATATTCAGATCCGGCGATGATCGAACTCGCTATACAAGACTGGCTTGTTAACCATTACACCTCGATGGGTTACCCATTTACACAACCCGTTCGCCAGGGCTTGGATGTGACACAAGGTCACATGCATAATGATGAGATTTTAATGTCATCATCTAGACAAAGAAATTATCCATAAATTATTGTGCATCCTGAACAGAAATTGCAACAAGTGCAACAAGATTGGCAAAGTACAGGATATGCAGTGGCGGTTCGTGACATTAATTCGTGGGGGGTGGGGGTGGCGTTGGTGCTTTAGAATATACGAGAGTAATTTCAAAAGTAAGGTCTCAAAATGTTGCATAACATATATATATCTTGCATCGCATCTCACGCACAGTGCAGTACAGTAGCGTACACCGACATACCCGTGGTTATACGCAGGTGTAAGAGGTAAGAGGTGTAAAAGTCAGATTGATTGCAACCCCCCCCCCCCCCCGCTGCGTTTCAATGAGGTCTGCAAGAACAATCTCAGGTGCTTTGGCATTGCCCCTTCCTGCTGGGAAAATTTGGCTCGGGACCGAAGTTACTCAGGTCTGAAGTCACCCTGGCGCAACACCATGAAGCTAAGAGGTCCAGAAAGCACCGGCAACAAAGCAGCGGCTCATCAACATCTTCAGGGCCAACCTTCACATGCGACATCTGTGGTCGAGAATGTTTTTCTAACATTGGATTTTACAGTCACATGAGGCGCTGTAACTTCAGGGACACAAAAACTTTATTATAGTCTTCCGAGACTGAAATGCCAATAATAACATCTTACATCGCATCTTACACACAATGCAGTATCGTAGCGCACACCGACATACCCGTGGTTGTACGCAGGTGTACTTGTCTTCTTTACTTATATACTTATCTTATACTGACTTATACTTATCTTATACTGACTTATACTTATCTTATACTGATTTATGCTTATACTGACCTGATGTACCCAGCCCAGCCGGGGGTCCAGTGAGCTTCGGCCACTGGATCAGGTTAAGTTATAATTAATAGCTTCGATCCTAGGGGGCTTTCTCCCCAGGCCGCACCTGCCCCCTTGGGGACAGGGCTGAGTTTATTGCCCAGCACCTGAGGGGCCCCCTTGAGGGGGAATGCCGAAGGGATCGACGCAATTTTTGTTCTTTCCCACCCATGAGCTTCGGCTTGTGGGTGGGCCCACGTTAAAACGATGCCTTGTGCCCAGCCCATACAAGTGGGGTATGAGGCAAATACCCTTAGATACTTATCTTGTAGTTCTTAGCTTGGTCTCCCATCTTAGCTTGGGCTGGTATCTATCTCTGGATGGTCTGGGCTGGTATCTTCTTAGTTGGATTTCTTAATTAGGCGGGACCTGTCTGTCTATGGATCTGGTGGCTGTTTCTTAATCTTCTCTACTTGTGATTTTGTTTGTTCTAAGTAACAATACAAGACATTGCTTGTTTTTGAGCTCATATATATTTTATTTTATTCAGATCCCAGATCCTAAACACGCGTGTAAGAATTTGGCCAATTGAACGTGAGCAACCATTGCGGCTCGTCTCGCTCAACAGTTACCCAAAGACTGAGTTCTCTAGCTAACCTCTTACGTTTCGCACTCGCGAATCGGAAGCGTAGATCAAAACACAAGTTAGGAAATGCCAGTCACTTTTCCTCCTGTGTTTTTTTTCCATTAAGCGTTATTTCAAAATCTACGCTATTGTACATAATTAACAGGCCACCCATCAATTATGTCACACAAAGTGCTGGGACAGCGGAGAAAGTGTTCGTGCGGCTATTTGCAACACTTGGGAGGGGGTATGCATGCGCCTGTGCTTGCCCCTGTATGCGTCTCGCTGTCACGTTGCCACCCTCAGTCTTGCTTCCCGATTGACGCAACCGCCAAGAGTTCAGTTTGTGCAGTTATTCGGGTTTTGAACGGAAAATGCCAATCAAAACGAATCTGGTTAAATTCATCGCCAATTAACAGAAGTGTATGGCGAGTCGGTATGGATGTCAAAAACGTCCGCAAGTGGTGTAGTGAGTTTGCAACGACGATGAATGTCATCAACGCTTCCTCGACGATATGGCGGCGAGTTGGTATGACATAGGTTCACAAAACCTGCCACAGCGCCTACAAAAAGCCATCAACCGAAATGGCGATTATATGGAAAAATAGATCAAAGTCTAAAATGGCTTAAACATCATCGAAAATCAACAATAAACGTTTCTGTGATTTCTAAATATTTTGGAGATCTTATCTGTGGGGATTAAAATGAAACAAAAATAAGAATAAAAAAATAAAAAAAACCCCAACAAACTCATATGAGGCCTTGACCGGAAGCACCCCTCTGCGCATGCCCGACAAAAAGAACTGACTCCCTACCCCAAAAAGGATACCTCGGCCATTTGAATCTAGGCCGAAACTGAGTGTAGTCGCTCCTGCTAGATAGGAGGATGTCCCCTTGTTACAGGCGACGATGACCCGTTCAATAAAGCCTAAGTCATAAAACTACCTCTTGCCTTTGTCTCTTTCATTTCTCCTTCCTTTTCGTTCCTTAAATTTCATTTCAGCTTACCAGCCCACAAGAAGAAAGTACCAGCTTTATTTGGGGATGATACAAGACGAACGAACCAAAACTTGTCCCCATACATCTTTTGGATTAACCTCATATATATATATATATATATATATATATATATATATATATATATATATATAATCTTTCTCAATAAAGTCACTCGAAAATAATAATCTTTACTCAATAAATCACAAGAAAATGACCCCCCCCAAAAAAAAACATACACAACTATTACCTATATCGTATCATTTACAATTTATCCCATTCAATGATTCTAATACTCTTGAGTTTAAATAACAAATAACAAGTAAACATCTCATATAAGATGACGTGTAAACATTACTCCCCACCCCAACACACACTGATAAGCAGATCGGCACTGCGTGGGCCGCAGTACTCTGTCTCCTTTGGGCCGCTCGCCTCTTGGGCATGTAGGTATTTTAACCAACCTGTTTGCCACGGGTATGATTTGACATAAAGTCGCCAGAACTCGCTATTCAGTAGTAATGGATCTGCGAGACGATGGGACGCCCATGTGCGCAAAAAAAAAAAACCCAAAAAAACACAAACGCCCCGTCACTGGAACTGTGAAGTAGACAATTCCATATAAAACTTTTTTTTTCTTCTAGAAATGAGAGGTTAACAATTGACATTAAGGATTAGGTTATTTTCCAACATAAAAAAGGAGAACCACTCTGAATGAATTTTATCTGTTAATTAATCTACCCTTTATTTTCCCATTAAACTAGCCCTAAACCCTTATCCCTAAGCATAACCCTAAACCCTAACCCTAACCCCGTCTTCTTTTATCCTAGTAGATCAATAAATAAATAAATAATTTATCAGTCAATCAGAGTGGTTCCCCTTTGTTTATGTTGTAGTTATAGGAAATGACCAAGGATTACACTGGTTAACATTTTTTTTGGTTGCATTAATATCAACCATTGTTATTATATATTTTTAATGTATTGATTTCAAATATGAAGTTGTTGTTTTTTTTGGTTTTTTTTCTTTTCTGAAAATGAAAATATACATAGAAATATCATTGTAATTCTTAAAAATGTTCAGCATTTGTAAATTGCATAAGTAAACAAATTAATACACCAGATTCCCCCCCCTCTCCACCCAGGTGACATTGGGTAGCCACTTCTAATTACACTGGTCAACAAAATTTTTTGGTTGCATTAATATCAACCATTGTTATTATCTATTTTTAATGTATTGATTTCAAATATGAAGTTGTTATTTTTCCTGAATGCTCTCATTTTTTTTTTGCTACCGAAATATTTCAAAATATCAAAATTTTATCATCCTCACTATCATCAATCACCTAATCCCAGGACAACACCTCCTCGTCTGAAAGGAGCAGGGCCGAGTTTATTGCCCGGTGCCTGAGGTGCCCCCAAAAAGAAAATGCCGAATAGGTCACTTTGTTGTTTTTCATGAATGCTCTCATTTTTTTTTGCTATGGAGATATTTCAAAATATCAAAATTTTATCATCGTCTCACTATCATCAATCACCTAATCCAGGACAACACCTCCTCTTCTGAAAGGAGCAGGGCCGAGTTTATTGCCCGGTGCCTGAGGTGCCCCAAAAAGAAAATGCCGAATAGGTCACTTTTTTTTACTGTCTACTGCTGTTTGTTGGTTATTTTGTTTAATGGATATCATCCATTGAAGGTTATTTAATGCCGAATCAACTTTTTTTTCCTGAATGCTCTCATTTTTTTTTCTATGGAGATATTTCAAAATATCAAAATTTTATCTTCGTCTCACTGTCATCATCGTCTATCAGAAGAACTATGTGTTTGAAGTTTTATTAAATTTGCTGGTGAATAAAAAAATGTTACATAGTCTAACTTTATTTGCAACATAATTTGAAACATATTCATTAATACAAAGGATAGAATTTATATGAAACTCAGGACCATATGACCTTTAGGCACCCCTTCCGCGATCTCATCTCACAAGGACACTTTTCTCATTTACACCGTCAAAACCCGGTTGTTTGTTAGGGGTTAGGGTTAAGGGTTAGGGTTAAGGGTTAGGGTTAGGGTTAGGGTTAGGGTTGAGTTTTATAATTAAAAAAACTCTAAAAATCGTCTTATTTTTATTTTTAATTGGATTTTGACGGTGTAAAAGGAAAAAAATGTCTCCAAGAATCACGATCGCAAAAGGGGTGCCTAAAGGTCATATGGTCCGAAAGAAAAATCTGTTGCTATGAAGATACAAAGCTCACAATCAGTATTTAATGCTCTGACAAATTGTTTCATCAGACCCAATTGGTGTGCAAGCTGACGACTGACAATTGGATCATTGACAATATTTGGCATACCAACTTCCAGAGTCTCATGTAAGGGCCACTCTTTTCTGATTCCAATGCTTGTCTCTTGCTTGGCTGTCCCACATGTAAATAAAGCAGGGATACTTCGTAAATCCTCTTAGTTGACCAAGAGGAAGTTCACTATTTTGAGGTTCAAGAAAATTGTCCAGTTGTGCTAGTGATATTTTAGTGGTATTTTAGTAGGTCTATCACAGTTTTAATGTCATTATGCTCCTCTCGTAAATACATGAATGACCTATTGGAACAGCTGCATAAATATTGCTATTATGTAGTAGAACAGACATCGGGCTGCGCTTAGAACTATCTAGGAATAATCTCCAATCATTTGGATTATATAATAGAATTCCTAATTCCCGGAGAAGACCCGAGATATTATGACAACAAATTTCCACAAAACCTCTTCCTGATTTCGGAAGTATGAAACTTTTGTGGTTTTATTCAGTAGAGCCTTTTCTTTCAATCTAGAAGCTGAAATTTCTGTTGCATTTTTGAAGAGACCCAAATCACATAAAAGGTCATTCAGCTTTGGTTGGTTAAACTGCTTTAGGAGTTTATGACTTTGATGTAGGATAAGAAGGAATGTCGGAATTTATCAGTATTTATTGAGTTACATCGTCAAATCTCTTGCATTTCATAGATAGATGGGGACAATTCAGTAAAAATTGGAACTGGCAGTTCATCAGAGTGCAGAGTAGATCGAATTGCTGATGGGATACTAGAATAAGTGATTTTACGTCTATTTTATCAATGCCTTTTGTATTGACCAGACAAAATAGAAGTCAGTTCTGTGATCCTTCGACTCCCGCCAGATCATGGGAATTCAAAAAGATAAGCCCTTACGTTTCCCTTTCATCCAGTCACACTGCATTTCTTCAGTTATGACATACAGTATGAGGGGCCAATTCCTTGTCTTGGTCACCAAGAGTAAGTCCGAAGTACGTTTTGTAGGCTCGCTTCACAAACAATGTTATATTGCGCCTCTGACGAATAAGCGTGAATTATCCACATATATAATAGAAAACACTTGGGCTGTTCACACATTGATGTTTCCTTGTAGCCATGATCAAATCTTATAGAAAAAAACTCAACAAAAAATAAAAAATAAAAAAAAACAACAACAAACAAACATAATAGGATATTCCTATTGATAGGGGCTATAACACTGTAGTGTTATGGACTGATTGGCGATATCCGATTAGATACTTAAAAACAAAACAATTGAGTCTAGAATCGTACAAGCGACTTAGATTAGAGTAAAAGTCAGTGGTGTGGTAAAGTCAACACTAGATAAAATTAATTACTCTAACACAAAGAAATTCTAATGGCTAAAAGTCGGTTGATATAACACAAATGACTTTTTGTTTATACAAATGTTTTCATATAAATATATTATCATTCTTGTAGCGTCGAAACAAGATGATAAATAATTTTTGAACAAAACCAATCCTAATGGCAGAAATAGGTTGATGTAAAGCAGAAGTCTGTTTTATCATATTATCATTTACATGGAGACTCCAAAAAGATAGGTACCACTTTATCCAGGCTAAAAGTGGTTGGTATAAAAACGAATGTCTGGCTTTTATGACTGCTGACATCCATATCTGTGTTGTTCTTGTGGGAACTGCGTAGGACCAGACAGATTTATTTAACAAAGACATTTTGAAAGATTAAATCTTAAAAGTGTTGATTTAATGGGAATGATGATTTGCTCGGGTGGTCTTGGTCCAGTTCCTGGGAATTATCATAGCAATTGACAGGACCATTTATACAATAACAAAAATATTATCAGGTGCCTCACCAATCAGAAAACTGGGGCGTACACCTCCTGATGTTTATACTGTAGGGCCATTGGTCCGGCGTTTCGATTGGCTGGCCAATCAGAGCCCTGGATTCAGGGGTTTGGAATCCATAAAAGAGGACACAAAAGGGTCCCAGGCAGATTGGAGAGCTGGTACTTGACCAGAGTGGAAAGCTGGTCCTTGACCAGATCGGACAGCTGCTTCCCTAGCAAATTGAAAGCTCCATCTCATGGCCCTTGTCACCGTCTTTGCTTTGTCATCTTGTTACTCAAAGTCCTGAATTTGAATCAGAACCCAGCATATATCGCCAGTCAGTCCACAAAATACCGACTCAACTTCAACTCGATACCCCTTTGTGGTTGTACATGATTTTTAATCACTGTATGATTAATAAAGGTCTTTTATTGTTAAAAACGCGTTCGTGTTAATTGTGGAACAACCTTGGTGAATTTGGTCATTTTCAGGTACAGCCCGGAACAAGCACTTCAACTTTCCTGTGGGTCAAAGAACACCCATCGCGTTAGATTCGACGCCGCGACAGCATTGTATTACATTTGGTCCCGTGACCAGATCATGATATTACATTTGGCACCCCGACCAACATCGTACTACATTTGATGCCGCGTGCGGCAAGGATATTACTACGTTTGATGACACGCGTAGCAAGCTCCGTATTATCACAGGGCCGGTTTAGCTCAGTCGGTAGAGTATTCGGCTAGGAATCACAAGGTTCCTAGTTCGATATCAGGCCTCGCCAACTCAGCGTATGTAGTAGTACAGGGATCTTTGCGGTAAAGTAAGGAGCTGATGGTAGGTGTGGCGCTCCACCTCAGATGCTAAAATAATCTCCTTGGTCTAGCGCCATTGAAAAGGGGATACTCACTCGCTGTCTGGTTGATACCGACATTAAGCCACCCCGACGACTTTACTTTTTATTGATACCATAAACGCATAAGTAATTTATTTAGCCGTAAAATGATAAAATGTAAAACCTCAAATTGCATGAAAACTAGAATATACATAAGAAAATTGTTTCTATATTTGAAATCATCAGATCAAAAATGGTAAAAAACAGCAAAACAAAAAACTCATGCAACTGAGACTTAAAAAAAAAATTGTTGTCCTGTGTTATGCATAAGGTGTTTTTGTCCGATATTAAAAAGGAAAAATATATTGTGCCTCTGAGAAATAAGCATGAAGTATCCAGAAATATAATAGATAACAATTGGGTTGTTCACACATTGATATCTCCTTGTAGCCATGATCAAATTTGACAGAAAAAAAAGCAAAAGAATAAGATATCCCTATTGATACCAGAAACACGTAAGTAATTTATTTAGCCATAAAAGGATAAAATGTAATACCTCAAATTGCATGAAAACTAGAGTATACATAAGAAAATTGTTTCTATATTTGAAATCAGCAGATCAAAAATGGTAAAAAACAGTAAAAAAACACCCCCCCCCCAAAAAAAACTCATGCAACTGAAACTTTAAAAAATTTGTTGTCCTTTGCTATTGATAATAATATTATATATCTTTTAAAATCTAAATGATTTTTTTTTTCAATATATATATTGGGAGAAAATATGGGGGCATTGCAGTTCCACAGTGCCTATAGACGAGCGGTCACTGATCGGGACTAAAATAGATCCCAAGTATGGGGCATCGAGTGAGGATCGAACTCTCTATTCAGAAGTAACGGACCTGCGAGACTAACTTGCTAACCATTACACCACGACGCGACGACCATGGCGGCTTTTTTTCAAATAAAATAGATCGTGTAGCTTATGATTGATAATGAAAATCAGACCCGACTGATAATTTCATTCCCTCATGGAACGAAATGATAACTTTTAAGCCTATCTTGTAAATCAGGATTGTTTATTTAGTTTTCTTCAAGGTTTGCCGCTGAGCATTTTGATGAACACAGTCATAAGAATCCTTAGATCGACGAAAAAAAACATTTTTTCTAAAAACTTCTTTGGCAATCTGACAGAGCGAAGATATCATGTCAATCGCTCTGCAACCAACGCAGAAGGCACACTGTATATGTGTGGGTGTGTGTGTGTGTGTGTTCTGGGTAACTTTTGTTGATCAGGGTGAATGATAGTTCTTTAGGAGAATTTCGCGGGAAAGAACGTTCCCGGCACTGCATGCTGGGAACGTTCTTGCAAAGGATAAATTATCACCTCAACCTTGTTACCCACCGTTTTTATATCTTCCAGGATACTTGTCAGAAAGATAACACCTTGAAGTTTCCTTGAATTCGGATCAAAAGACAAATAGTGGTATAAACAAAAACAACAACAAAAAAAAAACAACAAAAGAAAAGAAAGAAAAAAAAAAGAAGAAAGAAAAACGATATAATAAAATTTTGAAAAAATAAAATAAGTAAAATGATTGAAAGCTTATTATAAAGGAGATTCGGTGTCCCTCTGTCTGTAACCGAAACTACGTCACTGCTTACATAAAAATACTCCCCAGGAGTTGCGTAAGTTTATCAATAAGTATTTAATTTAAAAAAAATCAAGACCATTAATACATAGAATACATAGAACGTTCCGAGCACTGAAGCAAAGGATGAATTATCACCTCAAACTTGCTACCCTCCGTTTTGTATCTTCCAGGATAATTGTCAGAAAGATAACACCTTGGAGTTTCCTTGGGTTCGGATCAAAAGACAAATAGTGGTGTGAAAAAAAAAAATAATGAATAAAACAAAATAAGAAATAAAAACGATAGAATAAGATTTTGAAAAATCAAATAAGTAAAACGATTGAAATTTTATCATAAAGGAGATTCGGTGACTATCTGTCTGTAACCGAAACTACGTCACTGATTACATCAAAATACTCCCAGGAATCGCGTAAGTTTATCAATGGGTATTTTATTTATACTCACAATCATTAATACATAGAATAAACCTTATTTATTAACATTAAAATATCTATGAAAATCTGAGTTAGATCTGTCTCAAAACAGCCCATGTTATTAGTATGTTTAAAATCCTGCAATGTGTCTTATATATCACTAAGAAATAAATGTTTACATAATATATGGTGCGATTAATTTGCATACTGGTTTTAACAAAACTGGATTTAATAAATTATCACTTTGATGTCTTATATCATTGTTTTATTCTCGAATGTATTAAAACCAATCCTATTAATGATTGCACATAGAAACTAATTAAAATATAATTAAAATAAGTGTAATCTTTTTTTTTTTATATCTGTTTTTATCTAATTTTGTTAGTCTTTCTAATTTGATATATTTAATTACATTGAAACTTAAACACTTACTCCCGGATATTCTTGTTAGTAAAAATAAAAAATATGAATTTATATTTTTCCAATTGTGCCAGGGATTTTGGCCACCTGAACGCTAGGTTCCAAATTTCCGATTAAGGGCCATGCTCTCCCCACTTTTTTTGTTTTATGTTTGTCTTTTTTTTAATTTTTTTATTTTTTATTCCTTTACCGTCAGAGGTTAAGGAATCGTGTTCATTGTTTGCTCATATTTACATTTTTTGTGTAGTTGTTTCTTAAGAGTTTTTTTTGGACCATCGATCTCGTTTCATGAGGACATTTTTTTCATTTACACCGTCTAAATCCGATTGTTTTTTTAAGACGATTTTTAGAGGGTTTTTTTTAATTATAAAACTAACCCCTAACCCTAACCCTTAACCCTAACCCCTAACAAACAACCGGATTTTGACGGTGTAAATGAAAAAAAAAAAGCAACAACTTATGAAACGAGATCGCAAAAGGGATGCCTAAAGGTCATAGGGTCCGTTTTTTTATTGATAGGTTTTAACAGCATGTCAACCCGTCTAGGGTTATTTTATGCCTAGAGGTTAGGGAATCGCGTTCATTGTATGTTCATGTTCATCTTTTTTGTACAGTTGGTTCATAAGATTTTTTTTTATTTGCATACAGTTGTAAGATTTTAAGTTATTATATTATTAGGTTGGTTGGAAGGCTTAGGTGGCCTTCCAATGTGGGTATATAAAAATACGAGAGATATTCCGACAAAGGAGTTGTGAAGTGTAGCAAACATGGACTTTATTACACTCGCACGCGGAGAAACATTTATACAGGAATACGTATAAAAATGACAAAGTAGATACATAAGTAATACATATAAGAATAGAAGGCACACAAAGGTGTATAAAGAACAGATACATAAATGTACTATACAGAAGTTATAGAGAGTCCATAAAGTAATATCACTTACTTAGGTTGTGTTAGGGGACGAAGCCCCCCCCCAGCCACAGAAAGGTGTAGACGCAAACGTCTAACCCATGTGTGCTGGTTGCAGTCCCGGAGACAAGAGAGAGGGTTCAAACTTGGCGCTTCCCTGATTAAATTGTCAGGGACGCCTAGCAGTCAAAAACTGAAAAAAAAACAAGAGAAAATAACTCTTTCAGACCCAACAGGGGCAGACAATCGCTACACAGTCTTATCAAATCTATCAATAATGGAGATTCGCTTCCGGGTTTTGTCTGTAACAAAAATTACGTCACTGCTTACGTCACATTACCCAAAATCGTCATAACATAGAATAAATACACTCAAAATTTGAGCATGCAACATTAGACAGACCTCATTGTTTTTTAAAACCAGTTTTAATAAATACATAACTGGTATTATATATCTATATATAGTTTGTTTTATTTTAATACATATTTAAAGTTTACATTTCAAATTGTTTTATTTTCTAACCCTTTAATGAATTTGATGATTTTACTTACTTAGGGTACAAACTCGCTGACATTGAATTTTTTACTCCCACCCCTGAGGCATTATGTTTCAAAAATCTATTTTTAAACGACCGGAGGGCGTTTTTTATTTTGTACTAGTACGAATAATTTTTGAACAGGTTTATCTGACTAATAGATGAGACATTTACATGTACTACCACTCCAGAACAGAATGTAAATAGGAGTAATAACAATAAAGGAGTACTCCACACTCCCCATTTTTGTATATGTGTATATATACACTACACTAATGAACAGTTAACTCCCTAAGAGTTTTGGTGGGGAACACTTCCGTCCCTGAAGAGGGGACAGCGAAAACCTTAATACAAAAAAAGATGTAGTTGCTGTTATCCGTTTATCCGCACCTGGAAATCACCTCTTTCTCCTACAGGTCCAAGTCCCAATGTAACTCCGATTTGTGTTGGCTGGTTGGTTAGATTTTACGGCATGTCAACCCTTGTTGGGTTATTTTATGCCGAAGATGTTTGTTCTTCAATCTTGTTGGGTATTCAATTTAAAAAAACAACAACTAAAAACAGCACATTTTTGTCTAAAAGGGATATGTGTTGTATATGTATATATACACTACACTAATGTACAGTTAACTCCCTTGGAGTTTTGGTAGGGAACACTTCCGTCCCTGAAGAAGGGACAGAGAAAACCTTTGTACAAATAAAGATGTAGTCAAGTTAATACACGTGTTGCTGTTATCTATTTATCCACGCCTGGAAATCATTTCTTTCTCTTACAGGTCCAAGTCCTAGTTCGATTCCGGTAAGCTTTATATCACCTTCGTCTTGGAACAGCCATCAGATGCAGTTTAGTATTATCGGAAATTCAACAGAGAATTATCTTCCCCTGTCGCTAGGGGGCAAATCGCCAACAGGAGGTTGGCGCGAGAATCAAACCAAACCTCACTTATCAGGGAGCAGTCACCAAGGGAAGTCGCAAATAAGCGATCCCTAGACTTTACTTATCACAGAACAGTTACCAGGGAAGGACGTGAAAATAAGCGCCTCCAGCCATCTCGCCCATAACCAGCATACTTTCTAAGGCGTTGTATCAGCATACTTTCTAAGGCTGATACAATAGCATACTAACAGAAGGCTGAAGAACGAGATACGACCTGACGAAGCGTCTTAACAACATTCCAACCAGCGACCAGAATACCCCTGTTATCACCACTTCTCCAACGAACAGTATTTAACCTCACAGATAAGACTTGTAGCAAATGCCAATAAAATTTGCAACAAGTTCTTGTATTATTTGTCAATACATGTATTAAATTTCCATTGTGTGTTTGTCTTCTTTCGTCCGAACAATTTACCTACAACTGGGAGATTTAAGAGCCCCTCCCCCCTTAAACCCGTAATTCCTCTTAGTATCAAACACAGGATTCTTCTTTTTTTAGGAGTGATTCTTATCGCTCTGTAAAGGATACAGTCAACATTACTCAACAGGACATATTCAATACCGACAGGAAGCCGGAATGACTTTAAAACCGCCATCTTGAATGTCTTCAAGGCAACGCTGGGCCACTCAACAAAAAATAGCCACGACTGGTTTGATGCGATCGACGAGGAGAGTGTCGCAATCATTGAGAGGAAATGTCTCGCTTTTAGAAAGTGGAAGATGAAAAACCAATTCCACTAACAGAAGGCTTCAGCCGAAGGAAGCCAAATCCACTGACCAATTAAGAACTAGAAATATGTAGAACGATAAGGCATGAGAACTTCAATCCCTAGCCGATACTTACAAAACTGCCAAAATATTTGTGGGATTAAAATTAAATTTAAATTAGATTTTTAAAAAATCAATCCCCCATGAGCCCTCAAACAGGAAGAACCCCCAGGGCTTGCGCAGAAAAAAGTGCCCACTTCCTACCAATAAGAAAATCCCTCGGTCATTCAAACTCAGGCCATAACTGACTGGAATCAAACACTTCTACTGGACAGGAAGAAATTTCCTCCCCACGAAGGAGCTAAAACCCACGAATAAAGTCTGATACCTAAAACTAACTTTTATCTTTGTCTCTTCCTTCTTATTCTTTCCTTTTCAGCTTGACGACCACACGAAGGAAGGACCACACATATAATGGGGTTTGAGAAAATAACTAACGAACGAACACGCACCAATGACCTTAAACCACATAAAATCGTTAAATCTATTGAGAATTCTGAGGTAGAGGTTATCGTCCTTGTCTGCGAGCCTCTGTATCGAACCAACCAATCACGAGCCAGCATACTTTGGCGGCAAAGCCGAAAAGGCAAATTCTTTCCCCCTCTTCTGATTCAGCCCTCAACGGAGACAGACCTAAAAAAGGGTCGCTCTCCCTCGTCCTGATGGACCAGCACCGGAGTCAGACATCAAAATAGAACGTCTATCATATCCAGTCAAACTATCAGATGGCCGTAGCTAAGGGGCTTCGATAACAAACCCTACCTCAGGATTTCAGTTAAATGAACGAATTATAAACATTTGTGCAGATAAACCAAAAAGTCTGCAAACCTATTGTTTTATGTCTGTAATACATGTCCTTTATTCCAATTCTAGTTGTTTGGTTAATTTTTTTTAACTCTTTAACTGTCTGCCACATTTGGCAAACTTTGAAAATTCTTCGTGTCTTCTTTATTTTATAAATCCCCATCGATTTAACCAAATCCACTACCCAATCAAGAATTAGAACTATGAAGAACGAGCTCACCCAAAAGGCATGAGAAATTTCAGTCCCTTACTTATACCTACGAAAGGCTTCAGTCCAAACAATTTGTGATCATTTAATTTTGGGTCCTCTACCACTCTGTACTAATGATGGCTTTCTGTGTGTGTATGTGTAGTGGTGGTGGGGTGGGGGGGGGGTCCCGGGACGTAGTGGCTAACATGCTGGACTACGACATCGTAGTCAGCAAGTTCAAATTCAATCGCACTGTGAGGTTCACTTTCGGATTAATACCCTTGGGAAAGGTATGACACCCTCATACCCCCATATATGGGTTAAAAAGTGCTACTACTGTTCTTATACAAGGAGGTGGAGATTCCATGGCTAAAGGCTAACATGCTGGATTGCGATATGGTAGTAAGCGAGTTGGAACTCCAGTCATCCAGTTCACTTTCGGATTAATACTCTTGGGAAAAGTATGAAACCCCTTATCTCGACAGCTATAGGTTAAATAGTAACACTACTGTTCTTCTACAATGATGGCTTTGGCATTAAATAACCCATAAAGGTTGATATGCCATTAAATAAAGATACCAAACCAAACCAAACCAAACCAAACCTAATGACGGCTGTACATTACTCAAGGACATTACAAAAAAGTTTCTCCGAACCCTGTTTCCAGTGGCTTCGATATTTAATATCAGCGTAATCTCAGGAGGCCATACCCCCATGCAACACTGACCCCCTCATCTAAAAGGGGCAGAACTAAGTTTATTGCGCAGTTCTGGAGGAATGCTGAGGGGATTTACATAATTTTAAAACACTAGCCACGTATGAGTTTCGGTTTGTGCGTGGTTCCCCAATATAATGATCCTTGTGTCGATTGACATAGTAGGATGCCATTAAAAATTTACTTTAATGAACTCTTTGATAGAGACAGGCCAATCCATCTTTGACGAATGCATCTTTGACAAGATCTCACAGTACCCTACCCACCCCCATCATCCGCCATGACCTTGCAGACATACTGCATGTTATACTACTTTAACCGAGATCTCATTCTGATTTACTATATTCTTTAACCAATCCGAAACATCTCCCCATTGCGACAGTGTCAGAGCCATGCCGCCTGGGAAGGGTCACCCAAGGCGGACAGGTCTGGCAACCAGTTGTATTAGGTCCACAACCCGGCCAAAGGGACTCTGGCGAAAATCCAAAGGGCGTCTCCACCCTCGTCAGAAATCAACGGCTTTTGGCGTACTTGTCACTGTGTCTGTGGAAAATCTGAGAGAGAGAGAGAGAGAGAGAGAGAGAGAGAGAGAGAGAGAGAGAGAGAGAGAGAGAGAGAGAGAGAGATTCGGAGCATTCCCACTCAAACATAAACGTTTTTTTTTTGGTCAATTCGGGGCATTCTCAGTCAAACATGGGGACCCAACTAAGATCGAGCACATGTTAAAACATAGTTGCATTTTTTTTTTTTTTACTAATCCGGGGTATTCCCGCTCAAATATGGGGACCCGAATCGGGACCAGCACCTGCTAGGAAATTCCATACAAACAACATGCTCGGCTAACAAAAGTCAGTTCAGCGGCGGTGACCCAGCTGTGTCACATCGAGACGACAATGAAGACTGCCACCCCTACACACATCTCACCGACTTCAGCTCGACTCACCACCCGTCCAGACGATCACATGTGTTTACGAAGTCTTCTCACCCACAAACTACATAGGCCTATATAAGATCTTACTTATGAAGAAGTCTATATTGAACTATATTACTTCATATATATATATATATATATATATATATATATATATATATATATATATATATATTAACACACACACACACACACACAACACCATATATATACATATAATGCTTCAAGCAAATTATAAATCTCCCCTCTCTCTCTTTTACCCCCCCATATATATATATATATATATATATATATAAACAAGGTTTGTTTAGAATGGCTTTTTGCCGATAATTTTAGGGAGAATAAGTGCTTAATTGGAGTCGTACCTAATTTTGAAAATTAATTAATTAATAATGAATTAGGCGGGAATACCTATTAAATGTATGGCTAAACAAATCGAGAAAAATCAATCTCTGTATGTACATTTTGGCCTATTAGGCCTCATCAGCAGAGCTATAGATCGGAAGACCGCCCTGTGCGTGATTTGAAACCGGACTGCCAAGCTGACAGGCGGATCTCATAACCCCTACACTAAACGAACTTCTTAGATTTTATGATTTGTTTAGAGTAGGTTAATATTCCTCTTCTAGTGACTTTTATTACACGACGATATGATAAGTTGTAAACAAGGTAGAATGGCATACTTAATTGGAGTCGTATAATTTTGAAAATGCATGATGCAAATTATAAATCTCCCCCTCTCTCTCTTTATTTTACAGATACACACACACCACACACACACACACATATATACATGTAATGCTTCAAGCAAATTATAAAACTCTCCCCCCTCTCTCTCTCTCTATCTTACACACACACACACACACACACACACACACACACACAGAGAAACATACAACACACACCAGAAACATACACATGCACATGTACACAATGAATTTATAGAATACTAAGATATTATTAAACAAATAAACACACACACATACACACACACGCGCCGCGCGCACACAGCGCACACACGCACACACACAATGAATTAGTAAGAATACCAAGAAATTAAACAAATACACAATTGCAAACAAATACAAAACACAACAGAATGGATTGATTCAGACAGCAGTGAGTATCTCTCTATAAGGCTCCGAACTTTTAGAAGTCTTATGGCGAAGGGATATTTCATCCCGAAATATTAAGAAAATAAATCACAAGTAAATGAACAACGTCCTCGTTACGTCATATTTCTTTACGCTTGCATTGTGATAGCCTTCAAAAACAATCCCAAAACGATATATACACTCAATACTTCAAATAAATTATAAACTCTCTCTCTCTCTCTCTCTCTCTCTCTCTCTCTCTCTCTCTCTCTCTCTCTCTCTCTCTCTCTCAGCCAAGATATAACTGTCGTTTAGAATTGTATAAACTCACCACTACCTATATCCACTACGCCATGTGTTTCAATTGTCTCTAGGCTGCGGGTTCAATCCTGGTCAAGGCCGATAGTAACATAGAATTATTAACATAGTTTAACACTTATACCCAATCATGGTTAACGGAATGAAAACAGTCTAACTCCGTGGATTGAATAAAGGGTTAATTTTGAAGTTTCGCGAAGGCTCCCGATTACGACACGAAGGCTCCCGTGTTTGACAAGAAGGTTTCAGAGTACGAAGAAAAAGTTCCCAAATTCGAGGAAGAGGTTCCAAGCTCAATAAGGTTCCCGAGTTCAACAACAATTACCTGAAGAAGGCCGGAGGTCACATCGGCCGAAACGTTGTGTACATAACAATAACGATGTCCGAATAATCCAAATGATACAAATCATCAAGCCTCGTCTAAAAAAAAGGTCAGAGAAAAGTGTGCAGGGTTCGTTTAATTACAACTAAAAATGTTAGCAACGAGTTGTGGTTACCAAAAATTAAAACTACAAATATATAAAGACAACTTTAGGAAGCGCGTGGTGTAATGGTTAATGTCATAGGAAATGGACCCGTCGCCCGAGTTCAAATCCTGGACGTGGTAATTGCATTTCACTTAGCGCTAATACCCCTTGGGAAAGGTATGAATTCTACTCTCCCTCCAGCTATGGGTAAATAGTAGGGCAGACTGGACTCTTTAATCTTGGTTAGGCAACCGATCTAGGAGAAGGAAAACTCTGAATTCAAACCTGTTAAACTCCGCTTAAGAAATTGACCTTGTGTCACATCCTGCTCGTGCGGAGGGTTGGTAAATATGTATAAAGACAACTTTCAATCGTCGAAGATCATAACTTGTCAACGCAAAGCATATATAATTTCTTAGACATAATAAGACACACTGATGGATTTTTAAAGCACTAATAACGTGGGCTGTTTTGAGACAAATCTGACTCAGATTTTCATAGAGACATCGTTAATGAATAATATTTAATCTATGTATAAATGATTTTGACTATAAATTAGATAATCATTGATAAACTTGCGCAATTCCTGAGGGTATTGAGATGTAACCAGTGATGTTGTTTCAGTTACAAACTATAAAGAGGAGACGAATGCGTTCAGATAGGTTAAGAGCTAAAGAATAAACCAAACAACTAGAATTGGAATAAAAGACATGTATTACAGACATAAAACAATAGGGTTGCAGACTTTTTGGTTTGTCTGCGGAAAAATGTTTACAATTTGTTCACTTAACTAAAATCCTGAGGTAGGGTTAGTTATCGAAGTCCCTTAGCTACGGCCATCTGATAGTTCGGATATGATAGACATTCTATTTTGACGTCTGACTCCGTTGGGGCTGAATCAGAAAGAGGGGGAAAGAATTTGTTTCTTTGGCTTTGCCGCCAAAGTATGCTGGTTCGTGATCGATTGGTTCGATAGAGAGGCTCGTAGACAAGGACGATAACCCATACCTTAGATTTCTTTACAAAACAGACACCGAATCTTCACTATAATAAGATATCGTTTTGAATTTATGCTTTTTGCTTATATATTTTAACTCAATAATTTTTTTTCTTGAATTTAATCTTATCTGATGGTGAGGTTCCAATTCCGGAGCTCTGAGGAATATGAAGTACTTCATCACCATTGCTCTCAGGTCTACTCTAACCCAGAGTGGTGTTACCTGTTAGGCTCCCATTAATGGGTTAAATATCACAAGCGCGAAAACCATTATGGAACTACAGTGTAGTGTACCGAGGAATGCCTTCAGGTTACAGTAAATGCTTTCACAAGACTTGATCGTAAGTCAAATGCGAGCAAACTAAATTCCTCTACCAGCTCCCCACCCCCACATAACGCCATACCCTCCCCTTCACCACCATTCATTATTGCTAATGATATGCGTCTGGAAAACGCGAAATTCCTGGCATCTTTCGATAACAGATGCCTTACATTGTAAACTGCATCTAGCCGTGAGGCTCCCGTTCTGGAAATATGCTTACTGTGGGTACCCCTTCGTGGCCATTGCTTCCAGGTTCATGCTGACATGGAGTGCTTGTACCTACCGGGTTTCTCCGAAAATACGATCTTCCTGCAAAATTAGACCTAGCGTGATTTTTCAGGAAGATTAAATACTCATTAATAATCTTACGCAATTCATGGGGATATTGTGATGTGAGCAGTGGTGTAGTTTCGGTTACAGAACTATAGACACCGAATATCCATTATGATAAGACTAGCAGCGGTTACCCGGAGTCGCCTGGTAAAGGGAATTAAAAAAAAATGTTAGTCCCGCAGATCCATTATTATTTAATTGTGAGTTGAATCCTCGTGGGATGCCCCATTTAAATCCCTATGTAAAAAAACCCCAAAAAACAATAGATCCAGCTACTCTGAAAAGAAATGTTAATGTCTACTATCTAAAATATTAAATGAAAAAACAAACAATTTCTATGCTGTTATTATTTAATTTTTAAAAAAATTATCTTCACAAATATAAATCAAATCTCTATTATTTTTGCTCAAAAACCAAGCCCTGGTAATATTTAATGTGTATATATATTTACTTTGTCGTTAATTGTTTTATTTTCGAAGTTTCCTCCGGACACATACACACTGCCCTTTATATATGTATAGATTAGGCAAAAATAATATTGTCTAAAATATTTCGGTATAAATAAATCATTTTATTAAGCTGCAACAGCAATCGATACCATATTTTGCCGAAAATAAAACCTACCTTCAAAATAAGACCTAGCGTGATGTTTCATGATGATTTTAATATAAGCGTCCCCTTGAAATAAGCCCTAGTTGAGAGCGGCAGCATTTTTGAAATTCAGTGACTTGCATAAAAATATCATTCCAGAGGATAATGATACGATTTTTTTTTTTTAATGAATTGTCGTTAATGAGGTTTTTTTTAAAGAACATATTAATGGTAACTAAATGTTGATCATTTTCGTAATTTCTGTTTATTTAGAAACTGGACCCTACAACCTTTAGGCACCCTTTTACGATCTCGATTCATAAGGACATGTTTTCATTGTCAAAATCCGGTTGTTTGTTAGGAGTTAAGGTTAGGGGTTAGGGTTAGGGTTAGGGTTAGAGTTAGTTTTATAATTAAAAAAAAAACTAAAAATCGTATGTTAACAAACAACCGGATTTTGACGGTGTAAATGAAAAACATGTCCTTATGAATCGAGGGGTGCCTAAAGGTCATATGGTCCAGAAACTTCGTAATTTTCTACTCCTTAATGTCGTTTTTTGATATATGAATAATATACATCCCCCGAAAATAAGTCATTGTGTTATATTTTGAAGTGAAAATAATAATGTGTTTGGCATCCTTCCGTCTATTGAAGACGATGGCGTAGTGTCCACTTCTTTAAAAAAATCTGCATGAGTTGCTGAACAGAGCAATTTTTGAATGGCAATCTCTGGTGCAGTGATTGCAAACAAACAGTGATGCTTACTGGAGATGCTGTTGTCTCTCCTTCCTTTTGGCTCTCTTTTCTGTGGCGGTTTCTTTCCTCTCTTTTTCACTCCGTTTCGTTCCTTGTTTGACGAGGAGGCGCCAGGTCATACAGTCTTCTGCATAAGTCTCCCATCTGTTGATGTCGATGTGGGATGTCTTCATGTCTCTCTTGCAGACATCTTTAAAGCGCAGGCGTAGTCTCCCTACCAGTCCGGTGCCCTCTACTAACTCACCATACAGTAAATCTTTGGGGATGCGGCCTTTGTCCATCCTCCTGAATGGCCTTTAAGCCCTGTATCATTTGGGGTGGGGTGGGGGAAACATAGTATTAGGATACCCTCTTTGTGCCAAATAAAACTATTAAAAATCTTATTTGATAAAACCGTGTGTAATAAGTAATTCAGAGTTACCTCCCCTATTTTATGATTGCCCCCTATTTGGAGAACTCTCTAGTGAATACTAGACTATATAAACTCTCAATAAGTATATATATATATATATATATATATATATATATATATGGCTGTTTGCATTTCACATAGCGCTAATACCCTTGGGAAAGGTATGAATCCATATATTCTCCCTCCAGCTATGGGTAAAATAGTAGGGCAGACTAGGCTCTTTAACCGTGAGTAGGTAACCAGTCTAGGAGAAGGAAAACTCTGAATTCAAAATTCCTGAGGTCAGTCGTTGATTGGGTTTGTGGCATTCCTTGTGCACCAATTCTTTCTTATCGACTGTGCCAAAAAGTGCAAATGGTCCAACACAAGCCTTCACCACTATAAACAAATCACTGTGTGGGTTGTTCATTGTATGAACCCTCATGTGTTGAAAATCGATGAGAGAGTCCATTGAGTAATGATATAAAATAACAAAGAACTGCAATCCATCTGAAGAGTGTGTGACCAAAGAAATCTCTACATCTTATTATAATGGAGATTGTGTGTTTGCCTGTAACCGAAACTATATTACTACTCAAGTCACAATTCCCTTAGTTATTAACATCACACTCTTCATATTTTATTTTCATTTAAACCTCGATTATTAGTAAAACTGTTTTACGCTATTAATACTGTTGATCATATTTACAAACAAATAATATACAATTGTATTTATATATACAACAAAATAGCAGTTTACAGTGTGAATGGGAAGGTTAATTTGCATATTGATATTAAAAAATTGATTTTGATAAATATGTGTTTAGCATTGATTTCTTGATTTCTAATTGTTTGGTTTTATCTTATTGAATATGAGCAAAAATCTCAGGGATAAATCTTAAAAGAAATCCATTAAAAAGAAGAAATACTGTTATTTTATTCTTTACTTCCAATTTTAACTAAATAGTTAAATTATGGAAAGATAGGAGTGATGGAAGAGAAAGTTTCAGTTGTTCTATTCTTCGATTATACCCCACTCTGTTTCAAATCTTTTTATCTGCCTTCTTATTTAGTTTCATTAGCCTTTCTAATATAATATTTTATTACATTAAAACTTAAATATTTGCACCTGGAGAGTGCATATATTTGCTAGTATAAATAAAGATCTGTTTCGAATGCTGAAAGTACACTAGTTATAGTTTAAAAAAAACAAAAAACAGGATTCCATTCTTATTATTTAGGTACTATTTGACATCAACAGAGAAATCTTAGGAAGAAACACAAGTATTTTGGATAGGGAAAAAGGTTTACTAAGCAAAGATACAAGGAAAAACTGAGGATTCCATTTTCATTATTTAGGTACTATATAACAGTTTAGATAAGATCATGGAGAAAAAAAAGTAATCTTTACATATAAATAATGATCTGCTTTAAAGGCTAAAAGTGTACTAGTTATAGTTTATAGAATTGTTAATAGACTGGCTTGAAAATATGAAACTAATTCATATTATTTGTATTATTCTGACTATTGCCCTCATCCTCATTGTCATTTGTACAACATTTCAGCCAATGTACCCTCCGGCCTTCTTAAAGTATCTCTTATCAGACTCGGGACCCATCTTTTCGAACTCAGGAACCTTCTTGTCGTAATCGGGAGCCATCACGGAACTTTGAACCTAACCCTTTATTCAGTCCATGGTGGTATCCTCTTCTCATTCCACTAACCATAGCTGGGGGTACAGGTGTTAAGGCTGTGTTAATTATCATTCTATGTTATCTGTACAAAGTTTCGGCTGATGTGCCCTCCGGCTTCTTCATGTATTTCTTGTCGGACTCGGGAACCTTCTTGTAAATGGGAGCCATCACGGAACTTTGAACCCAACCCTTTATTTGGTCCACGGGGGTATCCTGTTCTCATTCCACTAACCATAGCTGGGGTACAGGTGTTAAGCTGTGTTAATTATCATTCTATGTTACTGCTGCCCCTGAACAGGATTGAACCTGCAGTCTAGAGATAACTGTCAGAACTGTCTTAACCTAACTCCTTTATCCACTAGGCTATGTGTCCAATTGGACAGAAATTCAGATAAATGAACTAATTCATATCTTGTGCCATAATTCCCTTAAATTGAAACCTGTAATAGTACTCGAAGCAGAAACTGGTGAATGAAATGGTTATTGCACACTAGTTCTTTGTTCAATCATTCACATGAGAATAGTACAAGTACATGGGACCTCTTCATATATTGTCTCTTATTTAGAAAATATGGGCCGGGTTAGCTCAGTCGGTAGAGCATTCGGCTAGAAATCACAAGGTTCCTAGTTCGATACCGGTCCTCGCCAACTTTGCGTATGAGTAGCACAGGGATCTGTGCGGTAAAGTAAGGAGCTGATGGTAGGTCTAGCACTCCACCTCAGATGCTAAATACAATCTACTTGGTCTAGCGCTATTGAAAAGGGGATAGACTCCTTCGCTGACTAGCTGATACCGACTTTAGGCCGCCCCGTCGACTTTTTTTATAAGTACATTGGGTCTCATAGCATGATATTTGTTTTTCATAATTGTACTGGTGTATGTAAGTCTTGTGGTGTAAATTTCAAATAATGGTCACATGGTCCCTCCAAGAGATATTAGTTGCCATTCATAGCACCGATGTGTATATTTCATCGAGCCAGGATTCTATTGCTTTGATTAGTTGAAAATAATTAGAATAATTTCCCACAGTAATTAATAAATAAATGGTATTTTAAGGTGGTTAAAGTGGTTAGTTGTCTAAACTTTAGGTTAGTGCCATGAAAATAAAATAAATGAGGTTTTAAATTGGATAATCTAATGGGTACTCAATACTGCCCCTTTGTGCAATCGTTCAATCTAGAATAGTACAAATGGGGTCTTGTGGTCTAGACTGAAGGCTACCCTCATGAAAATAAAATAAATGGGGTCTTAAATTGGACAATGTACTTGGTACTTGATACTAACCCTTTGTGCAATCATTCAATCCATATTATAAACGGGGTCTTGTGGTCTTAACTTACCCACAATGCTGCAAAGATATTTTGGTCAGTGTGGTGGGTACTCTATACTGCCCCCCACCCACCCTGTGTTCAATCATTTAATCTATAATAATACAAATGGGGTTGTGGGGGTCTAGACTTTAGGTTACCCTCATGAAAATAATAAAATAAATGGGGTTTTCAACTGAACAATGTAGTGAATACTCAATACTGCCTCTTATTCAATCATTTAATCTAGAATAGTACATTGCTTCCTATGGCATAATCTTTGTCTTTGATGATTGAATGGTGGTGGTGGTGGGGGGTCATGTGGTATGAACTTCAGGTTACCCCCATAAAAATAAATTGGGTTTTAAATTGGTTAGTGTAGTGGGTATTAAACACTGCTTCTTTCTTCAGTTCATCTAGAATAGTACATTGCTTCCTATGGTCTAATCTTTGTCTTTCCTGATTGGACTAGTAAATGGGAGTCTATGGACCATGTGACAAGCATTTAATACTGTTTCCTTGTCCAGTTCACCTGCTTTGAAATTCTTTCAAGTAAATTAAACCTAATTTTAATAATATTTTATTGTTCGTTGGTTGGTTGGTTGGATGGTTGGATTTTACGGCATGTCACCACTTGGGTTACTTATCTATTAGATTCTCTCACTGTCTGGCTGATACTGACAAAGACTGCCAACTTAACTATATATATATATATATATATATTATATATATATATATATATATATATATATATATGGGAGAATATGTGCTTAATTGGAGACGCACCTAATTTTGAAAATTAATTAATTAATAATGAATTAGGCGGGAATGCCTATTTAAATGTATGGCTAAACAAATCGAGAAAAATCAATCTCTGTATGTACATTTCGGCCTATTAGGCCTCATCAGCAGAGCTATAGATAGGAAGACCGCCCTGTGCGTGATTTGAAACCGGACTACCAAGCTGACAGGCCGATACCATAACCCCTACACCAAACGGACTTCTTAGATTTTACGATTTGTTTAGAGTAGGTTAATATTCCTCTTCTAGTGACTTTTATTACACGACGATATGATAAGTTGTAAACACGGTGTGTTTGGAATGGCTTTTTGCCGACAATTTTTTTTGTCGGCAAAAAGCCATTCCAAACACACCGTGTTTACAACTTATCATATATATATATATATATATATATATATATATATATATATATATATATATATATGAAGAGGTAAAATGGATATTAATCCGACAATATGTGAAGAAAAGTTTATAGAAAAGAAACAACAAAATGTTATATGTTTTGCTGACAAACGTTTGTTTCGACCCTATGAAGAGGTCTTTTTCAAAGCAAATGGAAAAACGAAATAAAAAATATCATTTTTTAAAAATTTCCGGTAATGAGCGAGAGCGTTCTGTGCGTTTTTCCATTTGCTTTGAAAAAGACCTCTTCATAGGGGTCGAAACAAACGTTGTCAGCAAAACATATAACATTTTGTTTCTTTTCTATAAACTTTTCTTCACACCCACACACACACACACACACACACACACATATATATATATATATATATATATATATATAGTTCAATGAAGTAACAAATAAAAGTTTTAGCTTTTATTCATTTATTTCGGAACGATATTACAACCAATGGTTTCCTGCTGAAAGCATTCATCAGGTAAACGAAACGGTTCCTTTGAAAATGATAGAAATGGTGTAAATGGTCATATGTGTGCGTTTTTTTTTATAACTGTATTCTCGTGTTTGCGTGTTTGCGTGTTTGCGTGATGTGGAATGTTTTTTTGCTTGTACGTGTGCGTATTTTTGTTTGTGCGTATGTGTATGATGTCATGCGTGTGCGTAGAATGGAGAGGGAAAGATACTTACAGTTTGGCGGATCTGTTGTAGTGTTTACTAATTATATTACTATTATATATATATATATATATATATATATATATATATATATATATATATATAATATGGGGTAGAAGAGGTGTGTGTGGGTTATGTATAATGGATCGAAGTGTGATAGCAGGTGTTTATTTTCATGTCTTCATTTCGATGGGATTTCCGATTTTTTGTTTAGTAGGGTCTGTTGTGATGGATGAGTGATAATAGAGTTTTTCTTGGAGACAAAGAAGGCATCTTTTAGATGTTTTGCTGTAAGCGGGTGCAACTTTCAGAATCTCCCAGCTCACATCTGGCGAAATGTCCATGTCTTTCAAGTTCCATATACGTGTGGATAGTGTTGTGTATGTAGAATATTTTCTGTTCGAAAATGAAAGTTTATGGTTGTAAATTCTTTGTTTCAGGGTTCCTTCCGTTGCTCCTATGTATTGTTTGATGGAGGTGTTTTTAAAAAGCAACATCGCCCCCCCCCCTCACTGATGTGAGGTCCCTCGGAGTATCTGCATCGACCGCATGTGGATCGGTCTTCAACAAAAAATAAGACGGGATGAAATGACCGTTAGAAGAAAGAATGCGCAAAACAGAACGCTGCCAGTCAAAAGTTGGAATATTTCAAAAAATGCGCTGTCTGTATTAAAAATAAAATGAATTTTATTTAAAAATAAAATGAATTTTATTTAAAGATAAAAATAAAATGAATTTTATTTTTTATTTTAAAAATCAGACAGCCCATTTTTTGAAAAATTCCAACTTTTGACTAGCAGCGTTCTGTTTGCGCATTCTTCTTGTAACGGTCATTTCATCCCGTCTTATTTTTTGTTGAAGACCGATCACATGCAGTCGATACAGATATTCCGAGGGACCTCACATCAGTGAGGGGGGGGGGCGATGTTGCTTTTTAAAACCGTTGAGAGGAAGGCCCCGAAACGGTTGCACATTCTCTCCTGATGATCCCAATATCCAATAAACTGGTTAGGTATGATCTATCTGGGATCATCTATTCCTCTAATAGAAATTAAGCAATGTATATATATATATATATATATATATATATATATATATATATATATATATATAGGGTCATCCACAGACACGTGTTTCGACTTATCAAGTCTCCTCAGTGTGGCTAGACATTTTGTAAGCTACCTACAGCCGGAATTGAAATCCGATCGGTTGGGTATATATATATATTGAAGGTGAGGTATTGATCTGATGGGACGGATTGGAAATCAGCACTTAACGTATCATATTTATAAAATTCCAAATTAAGAAAAATCCTAGGAGGATACAATTTGGAAAAATAATATAAGAATGTTTACGTTTCCTGTAGACTTTTCCCTATTAGAAATTAAACCTATTAACAATTAACTATTTACATATTCTTACTTTGTTCCCTCAAGAAATAAATTCAAGGTGGACGCTTGAGATAACGGATTTAAATTATGTAATACATCTATAATAAATATTTATTAGTATATACAATTGATTCTTAAAATTTCATGCGCTCAAAAATTACAGTTAATTTAATATTATTGACAAAGGAAAATAACTTATTACCTTCTATAATTTAAATAATTTATTTTATTAAATAATATCTGTTTTGAATTTAAGATATCACAAAGAAACCCCTTCACTAGTTAACTAAGTTCATATTTTTATTTTGTTTCCAAGGGGAATAAGTTCAAGGTGGACACTTTTATGATAAGTTTAAATATTGTAATATACCTATAATAATTATGATTTATCTTTACATAATGTTAATTCTTTAAAACGTAATACCCCCTTAAAATTACGGTCAGTCTAGAGCTGTTAACATAAGGAAAAATAACACTTTGTCTTTTGTAATTTAAATATTTAATTTATAATATTTAATCTATTTTAAATTTTAAATACATACATAAAATAGTAGTTTTCTAAAATTATTCATCAATCTTTCTAATATATAATTAAAGATAATCTTTTTATTTATTTTACTGGATCTATCTAACTAATTTAACATATTTTTATTTATTTTACAAAAAAAAAAGCTAAGTAAATAAATTCTTTTATGTGACCGTTTTTATTTAAGAATTCCAAGATAGTTACAATGTAGCCAATATACACCGGAAGTTACCAGACAAGATTAGATATATATACATATAAAAATTCAAACCCATTCTCAACAGATATTACAAACGTAAGAGACGGATAATTATATTAACTTGATGCTTCAAAGGGGAGTCTAATAATAGATGAGGAAAACTTTCTATCATGGACCCCACTCTCAAAAAGTGTTTTAATACTTTTGAGAAGGATCCTTGGGGAAAGGATTTTTCATTATCCCCCCCATTCATTCCATTTTTATTTCATCCATTCATTCATTTTTAACAATCAGTTTTTAATATATATATATATATATATATATATATATATATATATATATATAATATATATATATGAGGAAAAATGAGTAAAGAAAGAAATGTAGATGGATAAAATGAATTTAATCGATATCACATTAATCGAGGTTCACTTACACATGTGTTTCGGTTCAGTTTATGTGTGTGAAAATATTTCAAAATAAACTGTTCACTCTGATGAAGGTCGATTCTCTATATGTGCGAAATATTTTCATCCATCTACATTTCTTTTCTTCCTCATATTGTCGGATTCAATTCCTTTTCCATTTTCAAGCACACACACACACACACACACACACACACAACACACACACACAACACACATACACACACCACACAACACATATATATATATAATATTATATATATATATATATATATAGTTTAAACGGCGTCAAGAGAATTGGGCCCGAAACGGGTTTGCACACTTTCTCTTCTGATGAGCCTATTTTAGTTGTAAACATCGTTTGTTTTTTCATTTATATCTTATCATATATATATATATATATATATATATTATAATATATATATATATATATATATATATATATATATATATAGTGTATGGTTATCATATCTCACTTAATGATTTGTGGTGGACACAATTTTGGGGTATTATCAGGAGAGTGCTCTGTGAGAGAGCTATTTTACATAATAATGGATAAACCAGATAAACATATATTATTTTTTGTATAATGATATTTAATTAAATATCTTAATTACATTGCAATTACATATGTATTAATATATGTATTATATATCATAATATATATATATATATATATAAATATATATATGTATACCAAACTAATATAATAATATATATATACTATATATAATATATAATGTGTGGTGTGTATAATTTATATATATTATATGTATAATTCATCAAAAGTTGCTTACAAATATTTTCCTTGTAGTAGCATTAAAGTAGTTATTCCTAAAGTGTTCATTTCTTAAAGGGTATAGGGCATTTTATATATATATATATATATACTATATATATATAATAATATATATATATAAATATATATGATATAATGAAAAAATCAAAAGATGTTTACAACCTGAAAATAGGCTCAGTCAGGAGAGAAGTGTGCAAACCGTTTTGGGGCCAAATCTCTCGACGGTTTAAAAAGCACACCGGCCCATTAAAGTGTTTTAAACCGCCGTCGAGAGATTGGCCCCGAAACGGTTTTTGCACAGCTTCTCTCCCTGATGAGCCTATTTCAGTTGTAACTCCTTTTGTTTTTTCATATATCATATTCATATCTGGTCGGATTAATTTCCATTTTATTTTCACACAACACACACATATATATTATCTATATTAATATATATATGTATATATATATATATATATATAAATCAGGTCATTCACAGTACACTGTGATTTTCGACGTTTCACATCCTTTCAGTGTGGCTAGACACAGCAGCTACCTCTGACCAGTGAGCGACCTGACTTGGACATTGTTCATTCCGTCTTGCTCGCCTGGATTCATTAAACCTGTCGGCCATTTGTTAGTTCTACTGCAAAGAGGGGTGTTTTAAACTATTAATACAACATCGTAATTATATATTTTAAAATTACCAGAGACAATTGAGCTCTGTAAACAGACGATCATTGCTTTCTCGCTTGTAGTGAAAGTTAATTTAACTTCACCCCCAGAGAGCTTTCTAAAAAAATATCACCGGGTTTTGGAGCATACTACTCAATATATAAATTTATATCAACTGAGTATATTATAGATGCATATATATCTATCTATTATATAAAAGGTAGGGCTGAGTAATGTAATTATATTAAAGTGAAACAATTGGAAAAGCGAACTCACGCTTATAAAGCCTGTATCACATTTCATTAACAAGCAGTATACAGGGGCAACTACACCTGCAGTGGTATTCGGATGTGTTTCAAATAGATCGTACTGTAGTCCGGCCTTTAGTGTATTCTCGAAGTTTGAGAAAATAAATTTATCACATGAAAGTAAGCAGTCTGTCAGATTGCACTTTGGTGTGGTCCACCTTTTGTCGTCTTCACACATCAAATATACTTATTAACAGAGCAAACACCACCAACACAAACACCACACCACCACCCCTGCTCCCACCCGATAGGTCGGATAAATACATACAACACCACACACATGGTACAACACACACACACACACATATATTATCTAGTAGGTATATTATGTATTATATATATATATTATAATGTAATTTATAGTATATTAAATATATATATGTACCATTCACTCTATATATATATATATATGTAATTATATATATATATAATATCACTTGTCATTATATATATTATATATATATATTGTAATTTATTATCATATAGTTTAGTATATGTATATACTTAAATTTTTACATTGAATGGCACTTACAACGTCAGGTTATCGCATAAAAATCGAACTACTTTTTTCTTAGTGAGAATGACTTGACAAGTGTAATCCCCAGCAAAGGGGATGCTCGAGTGTAGGGAATACAGACATCGGAGCGGTGTTCGAACCTGGTTATGTGAAGTCTCTCAAGCGGTATATAGCTAAGATTCCTCGGAGCAAGTAAATCGAAAGCGGGATGTCAGGCAGACACAGTGAACCGTAGTGAATTACGAGCTATGCGGGCTCGGGCCACAGTAGCCGGGCTAAGACCGAGTGCCGGTAGGCGGAAATGTAGGCTGTGTCGAAGAGCTAATACTGGAGTGGAGGCCAGGCCTGCTAGGCTCGCGCGTCGTTATTGCTAATTCAGTAGATAGGTGTAAGGTTGTATAAGTGGGCTCAGGTAGAACTACAGTTTCTGGTATGGCAGTCTGGAATGAGGAATGGCACGTGATGGTAATGGTGAAGGTACAGATAAGTCGAGAACAGACACAACAGAGAATTTTAAAGCCGAATCATTATTCATGTGCAGAGACGCAGTAAAGAGTTGTCTAAGGCTCGAGATGGGTGAAGTTGAACGGGCATCTATTGACGAACGACCTTGCGGTTCTAATGCTGTCTGTGGCGTGGAGGGAGGAGTTTCCTGATCCTCCATTCAGATAGTTCTTTCTAACGAGACGAACAGACGGCATGAGCTAGTGCGTTGGTGATCGATTGGATGCAGGAGGTCGAATGCGCGACGGGAGTGTTAGGAGCGTTCAATGGTGAGGGTGGGTATAGTTGTTCGATACGTAAACATGCACATGCGCATGGGTTGTTCTAGAACGTGCGCAGTAAGCTCTCCGATTAGGGCTAGCTGAGGCCACAGGATACGGGCTGTAGGATATGCCAGTAGGATGTTGATGAATGGGCGGGTGAGTATATCTTTGGTCTAGCTCATCGGCACTGCCTGACAGAGTCAGTGTGAATGGTTTCGCATCTAGATCCACTATGTCTCTATGCTTCGATCTCATCATCCTCTCTCTCTCTCTCTCTTCCTCCTCTCTCTCTTCTCTATATATATATAATAATATATATATATATATATATTTATATATATATTATATATTATAGTTCAATGAGAAATCAAAACAAATAAAAAGTTTTTGGCTTTTATTTATTCAATTACGGGCACGGTATTACGACCAGCGGTTTTCTTGCTTAGAGCATTCATCGGGTAATACGAAAATATATATATATATAATTATATATATATATATATATATATATATATATATATAATTTGTTGGGATGTTTTTGGTTACATTAGAAGCTCAGAAAATATTAGAACAAAAAAAAAGAAAAAAAAAGAAATTCTAAACATGAACGTTGTTTTGCTTTGATCTTCTTATATTGCCAATATTTCGGGTGTCTCACCATTTTTCAAAAGCTACTGAGGTTAATCTATTATTATACTAAGCTGAGTTATCAACCTTCTTCCAGCTAAAGGATTTTTTTCTATTTAATGTTTGGACACAATATTTAATACTTAGATATTCCTTGTGTTAGCACTACAAAGTGTATGAAAAAAATTCAGTTTTAATTGGTTTTAATTAGGCGTATTAGCAATTTTAAGCCAACGACCGACCAATCCCTGTCTAAATCAGACTGGCTCTCTTGCACTGCTCCCTCTATTAGAGTTAAGGGTGAGGGGGAGAGTTATTGAGAGTAGTCGAGTTATCAAGAGTAGGAGTGGCCTGCTGATTTTTTACAGGCATATCACCTGGTCTGGAGAAAGGGAGGGGCCGAATCACCTAGAGTTAGGAGAATCTAGGTAGATTCGCCCTCCTTTCTCCAGACCACAGAGAACAAAACAAAAGATTTTTTTCGGCAATTTCAATTTTAGTTGAGCATAAATTTTTAACGAAATTGAAAATCGATAGCTTTAAAAATAGATTTTTTAAATTAGCTTTAATTATCTAATTCCATAGAGTATAACTTACTTTAAAAATATTCATGTTGGTAAAAAAAAATAGTTATATATTTAAATATTATGGAATTGCAAATGAGGCAAACATTGACTACCGTGGGGGTAGTTTTCTTCGGCTTAAAAGTTTGTTTTAGTTAAAACCTAAAACCAAACTAGACTGGGACTTTTGATATATGTCGTAAAAATTAAAACGGAAAGTTTTATTGGGCTGGTACCAATCACAGTTAACGCAGGTCTGAATGAATTACATTTGCGAATTTGGTTACCGGTTTTAGGGCCATTAAGGTTGTTTTTAATTATCGTCATTTGCTTAAAAAATAAACAAAAAACGCAATTACTATACATTTAATGTTGAAAAATATTTTTAAAAACTAAAGTTTTAATTGAAATTATACATTGCTATATTAACACAAAAACCTGTTTCAATAATAAGATTCATAATTAATTTCAAATGGTTATATTAAATGTATAGTAATTTGTGTTTTTGTATGTTGTTTATTTTTTAAGCAATAACGTAATTAAAACAAGCCTTAATCCGCCTAAAACTGTAACCCAATTCGCAAAATGTTAATTCATAGAATATAGGAACACTGACTTCTGAACTTAGTTGGAAATTAAAACGGAAATTTTTTGGCTGGTACCCATGACAGTTTAAAACTACAGTCTATGGAATAACATTTTGCGAATTGGGTTACGGTTTTTAGGGGATTAAGGTTGTTTAATTAGCGTATGGCTTTAAAAAAATAAACTGCTTGTCTTTAGTCTTTTTATTTATGCAGAAAATAGTATCAATCAATATATGACCACTCCGATATTACAGTCCTGAAATAATATAAATTTGTAATCTTTGCGAGTTCCGTCATGGCCTCTTGCCTCAAAACATGCTTGCCGTGACCTGCTGAAAAACAACAATAAAAGACAAAAACAAAAAAAAAACACTAGCTACGATTGAAGTCGTAGCGGAAAGCGGCGTGAAAAAACAAAAAGCAACTAAGGGTTTAGGGTTTAGGATTTGGGGTTGGGGTTTTAAGTTAGTTTAATGGAAATAATAAATAATTTGGGCTCTGTTTTTCTGAGTCACCCTTATACAGGGGTGACCCAGAAAAACAGGACCTCTTTGGGTAATAAACAGTTAATTTTAACTAAGGGGGGGGGTATGGTTAGGGGGGGGGGTTCAGTGGGAACATGCCGTCGATACGCGTCTGCAACTTTGCGTATGAGTAGCACAGGACTGTGGGTAAGTAGGAGCTGATGTAGGTCTTGGCACTCCACCTCAGATGCTAAATACAACTACTTGGTCTAGCGGTATTGAAAAGGGGATAGACTCTTGTGACTGCTGATACCCGCTTTAGGCGCCCTCGACTTTTTTTATAGTACATTGGAGTCATAGCATGATATTTTGTTTTTCATAATTGTACTGGTGTGTAAATTTGTGGTGTAAATTTCAAATAATGTCACATGGTCCTCCAAGAGATATTTAGTTGCCATTCTTCAGACGATGTTATTCATCGAGCCAGGATTTATTGCTTTGATTTAGTTAAAAATATTAGAATATTTCACAGTATTGATATAAATGAGTATTTTAATGTGATTAAAGTGGTTAGTTGTTAAACTTTAAGTTAGTGCCATGAAAATAAATAAATGAGGTTTTAAATTGGATAATCTAATAGGTACTCAATCTGCCCCTTGTGCAACGTTCAATCTAGAATGTACAAATTGGGGTCTTGTGGTCTAGACTGAAGTTACCCTCATGAAAATAAAATTAATGGGGTCTTAAATTGGACAAGTATTGGTACTTGATACTAACCTTTGTGCAATCTTCAATCCATAGTATAAACGGTGTCTTGTGGTCTTAACTTACCCCTACAATGCTGCAAAGATTTTTGGTGTCAGTGTGGTGGGTACTTATAACTGCCCACACCACCGTGTGTTAATTCATTTAATCTATAATAATACAAATGGGTTGTGGGGGTCTAGACTTTAGGTTACCCTCATGAAAATAATAAAATAAATGGGGTTTCACTGACAATGTAGTGGATACTCAATACTGCCTATTCAATATTTAATCTAGAATATACTTTGCTTTATGGATAATCTTTGTCTTTGATGATTGAATGGTGGTCGGTGGTGGTGTGGGTGGGGGGGGTCATGTGGTAATATACTTCAGGTTACCCCAATAAAAATAAATTGGGTTTTAAATTGGTTAGTTTAGTGGGTATTAAACACTGCTTTTTCTTCAGTTCATTCTAGATAGTACATTGCTTCCTATGGTCTAATCTTTGTCTTTCCTGATGGACTAGTAAATGGAGCCTATGGACATTGTGNAGGAGATGAACAAAGCCTTAATACTGTTTTTCCTTGTCCAGTTCACGCTGCTTGAAAATTCTTTCAAGTAAATTAAACCTAATTTTAATATGTTTTTGTTGGTTGGTTGGTTGGTTGGTTGTTGATTGGGGGTATGGGATTGGGCATATCACCACTGGTTGGGTTACTTATCTATTAGATTTCTCACTGTCTGGCTGATACTGACAAAGACTGCCAACTTTACTAATATATATATATATATATATATATATATATATATATATATATATATATAATATATATATATGAAAAGGTAAAATGGATATTAATCCGACAATATGTGAAGAAAGTTTATAGTAAAGAAGCAACAAAATGTTATATGTTTTGCTGACAAACGTTTGTTTCGACCCTATGAAGAGGTCTTTTTCAAAGCAAATGGAAAAACGAAATAAAAAATATCATTTTTTTAAAATTTCCGGTAATGAGCGAGAGCGTTCTGTGCCTCGGGATCTATGATATTTTTATTTCGTTTTTCCATTTGCTTTGAAAAAGACCTCTTCATAGGGTCGAAACAAACGTTTGTCAGCAAAACATATAACATTTTGTTGTTTCTTTTCTATAAACTTTCTTCACACACACACACACACACACAACACACACACACATATATATATATATATATATATATATATATATATATATAGTTCAATGAAGTAACAAATAAAAGTTTTAACTTTTATCTATTTATTTCGGAACGATATTACAACCAATGGTTCCTGCTGAAAGCATTCATCAGGTAAACGAAACGGTTCCTTTGAAAATGACAGAAATGGTGTAAATGGTCAAATGTGTGCGTTTTTTTAACTGTATTCTCGTGTTTGCGTGTTTACGTGATGTGGAATGTTCTTTTTGTTTGTACGTGTGCGTATTTTTGTTTGTGCGTATGTGTATGATGTCATGCGCGTGCGCGTGGAAATGCGTGAAGGCTGTGATGATATGATTGTGTCCACGCGCGTGTGTGCGTATTTTTGTTTGTGCGTATGTATGTGATGTCGTGCGTGTGCGCGTGGGAATGTATGAAGGCTTGTGATGATATAATTGTCTCCACGCGCGTGTGTGCGTATAAATATGCGTATTTGTGTTTGGTATTCTTGGTTACGTATGTTATGTGCAAATTAATATAATGTATTTTTTAAATATGCTGTTAATAATAATGACTGTGTTATTTATTGCGTTGGTGATGTAATGTGGACGTTATATTTGTATGATATTATTGTACAATGTATATAGGTAGAGGGAATGATACTTACAGTTTGGCGGATCTGTTGTAGTGTTTACTAATTATATTACTATTATATATATATATATATATTATATATATATATATATATATATATATATATATATAATTGGGTAGAAGAGGTGTGTGTGGGTTATGTATATGGATGGAAGTGTGATAGCAGGTGTTTATTTTCATGTCGGCATTTCGATAGGATTTCCGATCTTTTGTTTAGTAGGGTCTGTTGTGATGGATGAGTGATAATAGAAAGTTTTTCTTGGAGATGTTTTGCTGTAAGCGGGTGCAACTTTCAGAATCTCCCAGCTCACATCTGGCGAAATGTTCATATCTTTCAAGTTCCATATATGTGTGGATAGTGTTTTGTATGTAGAATATTTTCTGTTCGAAAATGAAAGTTTATGGTTGTAAATCCTTTGTTTCAGGGTTCCTTCCGTTGCTCCTATGTATTGTTTGATGGTGGTGTTTGTTTTCACTGTAGCTCTGTACACCACATTTTTTTGGAGACAGTTTCCTTGTAGAGGGCACGAACTCTTATCCCTGCAGTTGCATTGGTTGTTAGTTCGCGTGGTGTTTTGTTGGTTTTCCAACTTTTTATTATGGCTTTTCATGATTTGGGTTATATTCCTTGTGCAACTGTAGCTGATTTTTAAGGTGTTTTTGTTAAAAATGTTGGCTAGTGGGCTGTGTATTGGAAATTGTTTATTGATGAGTTTTAGAAAATCTTTACCAATGTTGGATGTTACACATTTGTTGTATGGTGGGTTGAACCAGATAATATTTCTTTGTCATCCATAATCAAACAATACCGTAATCAATTAGTCGCAGGCTATCTGACAACTCCTCTAAGATCATCATCTTCAACAAAAATAAAATATATACGACAATGCATTAAAAACCAGTGGCCATAAACAAAAATTAGAATACACACCACCAAAAATCAAAACAAGACACAGACAAAGAAAATATTCTACACACACAACACTATCCACACATATATTCCCCGTGCAACTGTAGCTGATTTTTCAGCAGGAGACCATTGGTTGTAATATCGTCCGAAATAAATAAATAAAAGCTAAAACTTTTATTTGTTACTTCATTGAACTATCAACGCTCTATCACAGATATTGAGCACTCTTCTAATAGCACTGTACGTTGGATTACTATTA
>CM042179.1:45912820-45960320 GCA_023376005.1 Doryteuthis pealeii
AATGCCAGTTATCTCTAGACTGCAGGTTCAATCCTGGTCAGGGACAGCAGTAACATAGAATAATAATTAACACAGCTTAACCTGTACCCCAGCTATGGTTAGTGGAATGAGAACAGGATACCCCCGTGAACCTAATAAAGGGTTGGGTTCAAAGTTCCATGATGGCTCCAATTATAAGATAGTTCCCGAGTCCGACAAGAAATACCTGAAGAAGGCCGGAGGGCACATCAGCCGAAACTTTGTACAGATAACAATGAAGACGAGGACAATAGTCTGAATAATACAAATAATGGTAATCTTTGCGGTGTTCCGTCCTGGCTTCCTGCATCCGAAAGGTATCACTTGAAAAAAAAAAAAAAAAAGAACCAACTTACGGCATTTTCCACTGAACCCCCCCCCTAACCCTACCCCCCCCCTAGTTAAATTAACTGTTTTATTACAAAGTTCTTTTTTTTCTGGGTCACCCTGTATACCGCAAAGATTACCATTATTTGTATTATTCAGACTATTGTCCTCGTCTTCATTGTTTATCTGTACAAAGTTTCGGCTGATGTGCCCTCCGGCCTTCTTCAGGTATTTCTTGTCGGACTCGGAACCATCTTGTAATTGGGAGCCATCATGGAACTTTGAACCCAACCCTTTGTTAGGTTCACGGGGGTATCCTGTTCTCATTCCACTAACCATAGCTGGGGTACAGGTGTTAAGCTGTGTTAATTATTATTCTATGTTACTGCTGTCCCTGACCAGGATTGAACCTGCAGTCTAGAGATAACTGGCATTTAGAACTGTCTTAATCTAACCCCTTTATCTATTAGGATATGTGTTCAATTGGACAATCCAGTGTGAATTTTTTCAATTGCAAAAGTTACAATTCATTTTGTAAAAACGGATTTTAAGTGGCCTCTTGGCAGGCATCTTGATCAAAATGGACGAAAAAAACGTTTTAAATATATCAAAAATAAATTATATGTGTAATATTATTTTGCTTTTTTACTGATGCTCATTATGTTACTACTTTTCGACTTAGACAAAAATTTGACCTTAAATAATCAATTTAATAAATTTTAGTTCGTTTTTAAAAATGAAAAGCAGATGATATTTTGCCAGATCCAACTCTTTTCCCTAATCATCTAGAGAGAGCTTAATGGGTGACCCAACGGGTCACGTTTTGTCTAGTATATATATATATATATATATATATATATATATATTATAAAATGGGTACAAGAGATAACCTACTCGAGTTTCACCATAAAGATCTTCAGGGTTAAATCCACTGAAGATCCTTATGATGAAACTCGAGTAGATTATCTCTTATACCCATTTTATAATAAATTTGCTCTACTTAGTATTGAGCACTTTGTATTTGTTATATCGCTGACTTACCCACCTGAATTCCACACTTACTAACCATCATGACCAAATTCACCGGTAAGTCACTGATTCCTTTATGAATTATATATATATATATATATATATATATATATATATATATATATATAAGAGATTTATCCAAAACTTGGTAGTAAGGGATGATTCTATATGTTATTTCTAAGACACACTGTATTATTATTGTATGATCCAGTATGTATAAATACAGTGAATCTTTAAATCACTAAAGAGAGCTCAATGTAAAATAACCTTTTAGATTATATACAGAGCAATATTTATCAATAAAGGAAGAACTCAATACAGTAATCCCATAATAAATTTATTTCGACGAAAATTGGGGCCCATATAAAACTAAGTTGATTTAAACCGGCTCCCCAAATTTTCGTCTCATCAGATGGGTCTCAATTCACTTATGGACAAGCATATCACAAAAAAAACCCAAATAGCTGAATATATATAAATTCAAACAAAAACAAAAAATAATAAAAAAAATAATATATATTTTTTAACAGTGTAGGATTGTAACCATAGAAACAGGAAGTGAATGAAAAAAAGAGATACATCTCAAAGTTGATTTCTAGGGTGTCCAGACAGACAAAAAAGTGACAGGACAGAAAAAACAGAGTAGTATATTAAAATATAAATAAACAAGTAAAATAAAAAGATTTTAAATTTAAACATTAGAGTATAATGATGTATAAAAGAAAATACTAGTTAAGATATAAATAATAAAATAAATAATAGTAAGATAATAAAAAATAAAATTAAAAAGTATTAAATAAATAATAGGTCTTTCACTAGAGTCCGAGTGACAGCAAGTCTCCTCAGGTCTCCAGGACTCTTCTGAGTATTATTTTTTTATTAGTATTATTATTTTTAATTGGTTTTAATTTCTATTATTTATGTGTGTGTGTATGTGTGTGTGTATGTGTGTGTGTGTAATATTATGAAAAAATTGAAAAAACACAAGTTCATAAATGAGTAATGTACTCGTGTTTTTTCAATTTTTTCATATTACATACTGTCGGATTCACTTCCACTTTTTCTTCACACACACACACACACACACACACACACACATATATATATATATATATATATATATATATATATAAAAGTAAATGTATTTTGTATATTCATATTTTTTCTAATATACTGGTGTAATGGTGGTTAAGGTTTTTGGGTATTATGGAGGGTTAGTTTAGTTTGTGGAGCATAATGGGAAAGCTGGTTTATTCTGTGTAGCATTCTGGAAAGAGCCTTCTAATCTTGTATTCTATCAATTCTGTGATTGTTATTCTATTTCTTCTATTTCGTATAGTTTATTCTAGGGTTTTTGGGTTTTACATCATCATCATCATCATCATCATCATTCCTTGAGAGTCTTTCACATCCACCAAACTTGGTGGTTCACTGAAGTCTGATTGACATCAAGTCTCCTCAGGTCTGAGTATTCTAGCCAATCTTAACAATGCTGTTTTGATGATTTTGATTCTTCCTCTGATTTCCAGTTCCTCTTGTCTGTTTTGTAAACATTTTGGGAACGTTCCAAGTACACCAACTTACAACAGATATCACCTACACCTTTATATTCAAGGTTTTTTCAATTCACCTTCACCCTGTTATTATTATTATTATTATTATTATTGTTGTTATTAATATTATTATTAGTATTATTATTATCTTCTCCTTCTCCTCCTCTTCATCATCACCATCACCATCTCCTTCTCCTCCTCCTCGTCCTCCTCCTCGTCCTCTTCCTCCTCCTCCTCCTCCTCCTCATCATCATCATCTCCTTCTCCTCCTCTTCCTTATCATCATCATCATCATCATCATCATCATCATCATCATCATCTCCTTCTCCCCCTCTTCCTTATCATCATTATCATCATCTCCTTCTCCTCCTCCTCCTCATCATCATCTTCATCATCTCCTTCTCCTCCTCTTCCTTATCATCATCATCATCTCCTGCTCCTCCTCTTCCTCCTCCTCATCCTCATCATCCTCATCATCCTCATCCTCATCATCTCCTTCTCCTCCTCCTCTTCATCATCATCATCATCATCATCATCATCATCATCATTAAATGATATTTTATAATTTCTTTTCTTCTTGTTCTTCTTTTTATCATCATCATCATTATCATCATCTCCTTCTCCCCCCTCCACCTCCTCATCATCCACATCATCTCCTTCTCCTCCTCTTCCTTATCATCATCATCATCATTATTATTATCATTATTATCATTTTCTTCATATCTATTTTTTTAATTGTTTATTTTCATTTATTTTATTTGTTTTATTTATTCATCATTTGTTTGTTTATCTCATTTTTATTTGGAATTATTCTTTTATTTATCTATATTCTATTTGTTTATCTTGTTTTTGTTTATATCATTCATTTATTTATCTATCTATCTACTTTTTAAAAAATGTATTTATTTATTTATTTATTTATTAAGTAGTTTGTTTTGTTCTTGGAAGGTTATTATAACTATTTTGTTCTTTTTGGCAAAGGTTGCAGTGTTTTGATATGTTGCTGTAAGTTGTTGTGCCAACAAATAAATTAATTGTGGGTACCTCAAATGGTACTATGGCTAGCTGACCATTGTTAGAGAGTTCGATTCTCACTGGGTGCCGCATACTTCTGGCCTTGTACCACTACTAATCTAAGTTTAGTAAATAACTATTAGGGCATCCCACATAGCATGGAATGATTTTTTTCATCATAAAGCAAAAAGATGTACCTGTGAAAGTATATGGGCACTCACATAGAGTAATGAGCAGACCATTGTGAGTTTGATTCTCACTGGGTGCCCCATACTTCTGGCCTAAGTTAAGCTTAGTAAATAACTATCAATGCATGTAACATTATTTTCATCATTAGGCTAAAGATGTACCTATGAAAGTGTATGGGCACCTCATATATAGTAATAGTTAGCAAGGTAGATGAGCAGACCATTGTGAGTTCGATTCTCACCGGGTGCACCATATTTCTGGTCTTGGCTCGCAACTATGTTAAGCTTAGTAAATAACTATAGACAATTCACGTTGTGTAATGGTTAGCGAGTTAGATTAGCAAGACCATTGTTAGAGAGTTCGATTCTCACTGGGTGCTCCATATTTCTGGCTTTGTACCACTACTAAGCTAAGCTTAATAAATAACTATTAGGGCATCCCACATAGCATGGAACAATTTTTTTCATCATTAGGCAAAAAGATGTATCTATGAAAGTATATGGGCACCTCACATGGAGTAATGAGCAGACCATTGTGAGTTTGATTCTCACTGGGTGCCCCATACTTCTGGCTTTGTGCCACAACTAAGATAGGCTTAGTAAATAGCTATAGAAAACTCACGTGGTGTAATGGTTGGCAAGGTAGATTAACAGACCATTGTCAGAGAGTTCGATTCTCCATGGGTGCCTCATACTTCTGGCCTTGTGCCACAACTTAGCTTAGTAATTAACTATAGACAACTCACATGGTGTAATGGTTAGCAAGGTAGATTAGCTGACCATTGTTAGTGAGTTCGATTCTCACTGGGTGCCCCATACTTCTGTCCTTGTGTCACAACTAAACTAGGCTTAGTAAATAACTATAGACAACCTATGTGGTGTGATGATTAGTAAGTTAGATTAGCTGACCATTGTTAGTGAGCTTGATCCTCACTGGGCGCCCTATACTTCTGGCCTTGTGCCACAACTAAGCTAAGATTAGTAAATAACTATGGACAACCCATGTGGTGGGGTTTTCAAGCTAGGTTAGCAGACCATTGTTAATGAGCTTGATCCTCACTGGGCGCCCTATACTTCTGGCCTTGTGCCACAACTAAGCGAAGATTAGTAAATAACTATGGACAACCCATGTGGAGTGGTTTTCAAGCTAGGTTAGCAGACCATTGTTTGTGAGTTTGATTCTCACTGGGTGCCCCAAAATAATGGTCTTGTACCACAATTAATTTAAGCTTAATAAATAACTATTAGGGCATCCCACACAGCATGGAACATTCTTTTTCATCATTAGGCAAAAGGATGTACCTATGAAAGTATATTGGCACCTTAGATGGTGTAATGGCTAACAAGGTAGATGAGCAGGCCATTGTGAGTTCGATTCTCACTGGGTGTCTCATACTTCTGGACCTGTACAACCAACTAAGCTAAGCTTAGTGAATAACTATCATCACCTGTACTTAAATATCACCCATACCTACAGTGAGTTAGTAAGTAAAGTAAAGTCGGAGGAGTGGCTTATGGTTGATATCAGCCAAAGAGGGAGGGAATCTATCCTAGCGCTAGACCTGGTAGATTGGTTTTTTTTTTTTCTGAGGTGGAGCACCACACCTTCTGTCAGCTCCCAAATGCTTTACTGCATAGATCAGATTACCCAAGCTGTGCTATGTAGTTCATTGATAATACAATTGGATTTTTGCCATTACACCACAAGTGCCTAATTCTTACATACATATTTACCAACCCCTCCGCATGAGCAGGATATGACACAAGGTCAATTTCTTAAGAGGAGTTTAACAGGTTTGAATTCAGAGTTTTCCTTCTCCTAGACCGGTTGCCTAACCAAGGTTAAAGAGCCCAGTCTGCCCTACTATTTTACCCATAGCTGGGGGGAGAGTTGGATTCATACCTTTCCCAAGGGTATTAGCGCTAAGTGAAATGCAATTACTACGTCCAGGATTTGAACTCGGGGCGACAAGTCCATTCCCCATGACTTTAACCATTACACTATGCCTAATTCTTAGATAAACCATTTTTGGTTTATACGGAGGCGCAGGGTGTAATTGCTACCGTTGTAGAAAATGAACATGACGAGATGAGTTCAAATCCTGGACGAAGCAGTTTGCATCTGAAATAACACTAATACCTTTGGGAATGGTATGAAACCAACTATTTTTCCTTCAGCTATGGGTAAATAATCAGGCAGACTAGGCTCTTTAACCTTAGACACCTAGTCTAGGAGAAGGAAAACTTTGAATTCAAACCTGTTAAACTCCACTTAAGAAGAAATTGACCTTGTGTCACATCCTGCTCGTGTGGAGGGGTTGGTAAATATATATATATAAACCATTTTTTACTCAAAATCTACCTCGCTGTGTTTACCCAAGCCCTCTACCATGGACAGGGTGGGATACAAGGTTGATTTTTAAGTGGAATACAGCTGGTGTATATTCAAAGTTGTCCTTCTCCTAGATTGGTTGTCTTATAAGAGCTAAAGAGTCCAGTCTGCCCTACTATTTACACATAAAAGAACAAATTAATTCATGCATTTCCTAAGAGTATTATTGCAAAGTGAAATGCACACAGCCTTGTCCAGGATTTGAACTTAGGTCACGTTGTATGATGAAAAAAAATATATAGGATGATGAAATTCAAGTGAGTGTAAACCATTGATTATATATATATATATATATATATAAATAAAATAAATATATAGAATGGATAAAAATAAGATAAGAAAATTCAACCTTCTTCAGAGTAAATCCTTATTTGAAAAATTACCCAAGCTGTGCTATTTTCAAATAAGGATTTTACTCTGATGAAGGTTGAATTTTCTTTGTGTGTGGAACATTTCTACATTTTTTCTATTATTATTATTTCATTTCATTTGGTTATTTAAAAATAATAATAGTTTGAATAATGTACACATGGATAAACTCCTGATTGAAACACGAGTAAGTAAAATTGATTAAAATATCCTATTTTATCCATTCAATGCTTTCTTTCTTTATTCATTTTTTCAACATACCATCGGATTCACTTCCAGTTTCATTTTTACACACACACACACACACACACACACACACACACATATTATATATATATATATATATATATATATATATATATATATTTTGAATGTCTGTGTAGTATATTATGCATCATGAGATATCCCTAAAAATGTGTTCGAAATAAAAAAAAAATTATATATATATATATATATATATATATATATGTATTTTGAATGTCTGTGTAGTATATTCTGCATCATGTAATATCACTACATATGTGTTCAAAAAAAGAAAAAAAATTTTGAATGTCTGTGTAGTATCATGCATCATGTGATATTCCCACATATGTGTTTGAAAAAAAATATATATAAAAAAATTTTTTCTTTTTAAAAAATTGAAATAGATCACTAAGTAGGCTTGAGCCTATTCTAGTAGTGACCAAGTTTGAATTCAGAGTTTTCCTCTTTCTAGACTTAAAGATTAAAGAGCTTAGTCTTCCCTACTATTTACACATAGATGCAGGGAAAATAGTTGGATTCATACCTTTCCCACGGGTATTAGCGCTATGTGAACTGTGACTTCGTCCAGGAATTGATATATAATATATAAATTTTGAATGCTTGTGTAGTATATTGTGCATCATGTGATTTCACTACATATGTGTTTAAAGCAACAACAACAACAAAACATTAAAAAAAAAAGACTATATGAGTTTTGAATGAAAATGAAGACTTTTTCATAATTCTTATTTATTTTAGATTTCATTCATACTTGGCCGATGACAAATAATTTGAGCGTTGTTGTTGAGAACTGCAAATCATACTGTTCATTGTATGGAGATATAAAGGGAAGTAATCCATGTTCATCTTGATGTCTCAATTTAAAAATTTTTTATTTTTTTTTATCTATCTTTAAAGGTTTTAACTCAGTCAGCTTATACAAAGATAGTGCCTTTCTTCTTTCTTCTTTCTTTTTTGTTCTGTTGTCCAAGCGTTCAAGTAGTTTCAATTTTTGAGTAATTATTTTAAAATAAATATATAAAAAATGTAATACATAACACTGCAGCTTTTGAATCTTCATTCAGTGTGGATGTAAAATTAAGTACAAAGAACTACTTATTGGTAAATTTTGTTTTTCTAATTGAGAAACTTCACTAGTTAAAAATAGCTCTACTTATTTTGATCTAGTTTTTCCTCTCCTTATAAAAATTCACTTAACATGATTTTTTTTGTATTAAACCAACTATTTTTCTTACCATAAATATTTTTGAATAAGACACTATTTTTTTCTTATGGAAATTATTTTTGTATAAAAGTCACTATTTTTCTTATGGAAATTATTTCTGTATAAGACCCATTATTTTTCTTATGGTAATTATTTTTCTATAAAACTCATTATTTTTCTTATGGAAATTATTTTGTATAAGACCCATTATTTTTCTTATGGTAATTATTTTGTATAAGACCCATTATTTTTCTTATGGTAATTATTTTTGTATAAGACCCATTATTTTTCTTATGGTAATTATTTTTGTATAAGACCCATTATTTTTCTTATGGTAATTATTTTTGTATAAGACCCATTATTTTTCTTATGGTAATTATTTTTGTATAAGACCCATTATTTTTCTTATGGTAATTATTTTTCTATAAAACTATTTTTTTCTTATGGTAATTATTTTTGTATAAGACCATTATTTTTCTTATAATTATTTCTATAAAACTCATTTTTTCTTATGGTAATTATTTTTTTGTATAAGACCCATTATTTTTCTTATGGTAATTATTTTTGTATAAGACCATTATTTTTCTTATGGAAATTATTTTTATAAGACCCATTATTTTTCTCATTATTTTTCTTATGGTAATTATTTTTGTATAAGACCCATTATTTTTCTTATGGAAATTATTTTTGTATAAGACCCATTATTTTTCTTATGGTAATTATTTTTTATAAGACCCATTATTTTTCTTATGGAAATTATTTTTGTATAAGACCATTATTTTTCTTATGGTAATTATTTTTATAAAACTCATTATTTTCTTATGGAAATTATTTTTGTATAAGACCCATTATTTTTCTTATGGTAATTATTTTTCTATAAAACTCATTATTTTTTCTTATGGAAATTATTTTTATATAAGACCCATTATTTTTCTTATGATAATTATTTTTGTATAAGACTCACTATTGTATAAGAGAGACAGTTACATAATCTCCATTATAATAAGATTAAATGCTTCTGTATAGTAAATGAGCTCATCTTCTCTTTCCTTCTGTTTATTCAGTGTTAGTATATCATGGATATACCATAATTATTTGTAAATAAGATGCACATTCTCCATTTTCCAGATTTTCCACCACAACTGTAATAGATGCATATTTTACAAGACGACTATATAATTAATGTACATTTTCTAATTAAATGTAAATGATTTGCAAATATATTTTGATTAAAGTAACAGCATTTTATTATTTTTTAAACCCTTTTGTATCTGGTCTTAGGATTTTGACCAAGAGTGTATATGTATATTCTTTGGCATCTGACTATTTCATGAGATAATTGTCGTGCCTTAGAGAATCAAGATAAGTTGTGTTGATAGCAGTGTATCGTTGAGTGAGTGGTGCAGCAATCTAATCCTTGCATGACAGTCTGTTCCAAAAGGTATTGCAGACGTATATATATATATATATATATATTACATAACATCAAGCAACGATTTCTGCAAGCGCGTAATGACATTAACGGTCGAAAGCAAACACATTTCTTAAAATCACCAACTGCTCTAAAACTAAACTCCTAAGATGAACGGATGTTTTAATTTCTGCTCTTCTTTTTTGTTTTCTTTTTGTTTTTTTATACCCTGTCCTTTGGAAAAAGCTGCTTGGTAGCACTGGTAGTGGAAGTCTCGCCTTGAGCTACCAGGGCAGACTAGGCTCTTCAACCTTAGACACCTAGTCTAGGAGAAGGAAAACTTTGAATTCAAACCTGTTAAACTCCACTTAAGAAATTGACCTTGTGTCACATCCTGTTCGTGTGGAGGGGTTGGTAAATATATATATATATATATAAACCATTTTTTGCTCAAAATCTACCTCGCTGTGTTTACCCAACCCCTCTACCATGGACAGGGTGGGATACAAGGTTGATTTTTAAGTGGTGTATATTCAAAGTTTTCCTTCTCCTAGATTGGTTGTCTTATAAGAGCTAAAGAGTCCAGTCTGCCCTACTATTTATGCATAGAAGAACAAATTAATTCATGCTTTTCCTAAGAGTATTATTGCAAAGTGAAATACACACAGCCTTGTCCAGGATTTGAACTTAGGTCACTATTCCTTTTGGTAAGATGATAACACGTATGATGAAAAAAAATATATATATACATTTATATATATATACATATATGTATGCATACATACACACATGTATGCACACAATGATACATACACATGCACATGCACATGCACACACAAATACATACACATACATACACATATATATAGAAAGAGTGTGATTAAAAAAATGTGAATACTTTTATGAGACTACCTGTCAACATGGTGAGATTGTTACAAGTAAGATAAGGGATATAGTTTGAAATAATTAGGAAATGTTTAAAACTTCTTAAATTAATTTAATCTTATTTTATGCTATAACTGGTTGCCATACCAAAGTTAAATTACCCAGTCTGCCCTACAATTTACCCATAGCTGGGTGATAATAGTTAGATTTATACATTTCTCAAGGTTATTAGTGTTCCTAGACTGGTTGCTTAATCAATCTTAAAGAGCTCCGTCTTCTCTAATATTTACCCATAGCTGGAGGGAGAATAGTTGGATTCATATATTTTCAAGGGTATTTGTTGGAATTTTTGGGGATATAAGGTGTATGCTAGTTCCCGGCCTATATTTCTAGACTAGGCGAGATCATGTGGTCTGTTTCTTAGCCAATCGCTGGCCATACTGCGTGGCGGATATATTACTTAAACGCTGATTCTTTCTCAGTCTACTAGCAACCTTCTACGAGGAAACCTAGGAATCTCTACCGGAGAGGATTACCAAAGGAACCAAATCAAAGGACTCTCTACCTAGAATCAACTGGCCAATTATGACCCTTAAAAACTTAACAGTATTAGAGCTCCTAGGCTGGTTTTCTAACCAATCTTAAAGAGCCCAGTCTGCCCTAATATGTACCCATAGCTGGAGGGAGAATAGTTGGATTCATACATTTCCCCAAGGGTATTAGCATTATGCAAAATGCTTCGTCCAGGATTTAAACTTGTCGTGTCATGTATATTAAACTTGTCATGTAAACATCATTTGTTTTTTCAATATATCAAATTCACACTGTCGGATTAATTTCCTTTTATTTCATATATATATATATATATATATATATATATATATGTGTGTGTGTGTGTGTGTGTGTGTATCTATCTATATCTCTCTTCCTAAATATCATGAACTCATGAAGTACATTCTATGAAGTTTCATATGGAAGATAAGATCATCATATATATATATATATATATATATATATATATATATATATATATATGATGATTTTATCACATGAAACTTCATATATATATATATATATATATATATATATATATATATATAATAAAGATAAACCTACTTTTAGTTTCGCATAAAGCTCTTCAGGGCTAAAATCTGACTCAGATTTTAGCCCAGTAGATTATCTTTATTACTTGGCTCTACTTAGGTATCGAGCACTTTTTACATATTAGCTTCTCCTAGCGGTTATATGAATATATATATATCTTATATACATATATATACATATAAATTGTTTTTTCTTTTGTCCAAATACTATACCAATAGATTATTTTTTGTTGGTACGAATATCTTGGTCTTTTCTTTTTTTCAAAAATTTTTTTCTTCCTGGTTGGTGTTTGGTAGTATATTTTTACAATCAAACTTTCTGCCGGGTTTTTTCTCTCCGCAAGGATCTACCAACACGCTTGGTATATTATATATATATATATATATATATATATATATATATATATATATATATAAGAACCTGGTGTAATAGTTAGTGTTAAATGAAGTGGACTTGACAATATGAGGTCAAATCTTGAAGGAAGTTGTTTGTATTTCATATAGCGCTAATAACCTTGGGAAAGCATTCAACTATTCTTGTCCCAGCTATGGGTAAATAGTAGGGCTGACTGAGCTCTTTAATCTTGGTTAGGCAACCAGTCTAGGAGAAGGAAAACTTTTTAAACTCTGCTTAAGAAATTGACCTTGTGTCTCATCCTGCTCATGTGGAGGGGTTGCTAAATATATATGTATATATATTATTATTTATATATTGAAGGCAATTACAATGCGTATTAAATAAAATAAAATAGTGTCCATATATATTTTATTTTATACACATTGTAATTGCCTTCAAAATATAAATAATAATATACTTTACTTAACAATGCTTCAAAAGCAAATAATCAAATACTATTATATATATATATATATATATATATATATATATATATATATATATACAAAAAGATAGACAGATAGATAGATGTGTGTATGTGTTCATCTGCCTATATACACACACACACATATATATATATATATATATATTATATATATATATATATATATATATATATATATTATGTATAGGTGTTTATATATCTATCTATACATCTAATGAAATGAAGGATAGCAAATAAGAAAGTTGTGTGCGTAGAAAAAGTACTCAATAGTATAATAGCAGAGCAGGTTTAAAATCTAAAATATAAGATTATGAATATTATATTACCGATACTCAAGTTTCATGTGTATATCATAATCCTCATGTGGGAGAATAGTAAAAACTGCTTGGTCACGCATTATATATATATATATATATATATATATATATATATATATATATATATATATATATATATATATATATATGTGTATGGTTGGCACTAGTATACTAGAAAAAGTAATAGTAATCCAACGTACAGTGTTATTAGAAGAGTGCTCAATATCTGTGATAGAGCGTTGATAGTTTAATGAAGTAACAAATAAAAGTTTTAGCTTTTATTTATTTCGGAACGATATTACAACTAATGGTTTCCTGCTGAAACATTCATCAGGTAAACGAAACGGTTCCTTTGAAAATGACAGAAATGGTGTAAATGGTCAAATGTGTGCGTTTTTTTTATAACTGTATTCTCGTGTTTGCGTGTTTACGTGATGTGGAATATTTTTTTTTTTTTGCTTGTACGTGTGCGTATTTTTGTTCGTGCGTATGTATATGATGTCATACGCGTGTGCGTGGAAATGCGTGAAGGCTGTGATGATATGATTGTGTCCACGCGCGCGTGTGTGCGTATTTTTGTTTGTGCGTATGTATGTGATGTCGTGCGTGTGCGCGTGGGAATGTATGAAGGCTGTGATGATATAATTGTCTCCACGCGCGTGTGTGCGTATGAATATGCGTATTTGTGTTTGGTATTCTTGGTTACGTATGTTATGTGCAAATTAATATAATGTATTTTTAATATGCTGTTAATAATAATGTCTGTGTTATTTATTGCGTTGGTGATGTAATGTGGACGTTATATTTATATATAATTATATATATTATTTATATATAATTATATTATATCATACACCATTTCTGTCATTTTCAAAGGAACCGTTTCGTTTACCTGATGAATGCTTTCAGCAGGAAACCATTAGTTGTAATATCGTTCCGAAATAAATAAATAAAAGCTAAAAATTTTATTTGTTACTTCATTGAACCGTCTTCGATGGTTGGGTCATGTACGTCGGATGGATGATGGACGAATCCCGAAAGACATCCTGTATGGAGAGCTAACATCTGGTAAAAGACAGATTGGTCGCCCCCTACTGCGATTCAAGGACGTCTGCAAAAATGATCTCGGGTGCTTTGGCATTGTCCCTTCTAGCTGGGAAAATTTGGCTCAAGACCGCCCTCGGTGGCGGCAGAATCTCCACAGAGGACTGTACACGTCAGAGGTCACCCTGATACAACATCTTTCGAGACTGAATTGCCAATGACATATATATATATATATATATATATATATATATATATATATATATATATATATATATATATATATATATAATAAATGTAAAAATGGATATGAATCCGACAATATGTGTAGAAAGTTTTGTAGAAAAAAACAAGATGTTAAAGGTTTTGCTGACAGAAATCTGTTTCGACATTATGAAGATGTCTTTATCAAAGCAACATTGTAAACGGAATGTTGCTTTGATAAAGACATATTCATAATGTCGAAATAGATTTCTGTCAGCAAAACCTTTAACATCTTGTTGTTTTTTCTACAAAACTTTCTACATATATATATATATATATATATATATATATATATATATATATATATATATATATATATATATATATATATATAATATTCATATAATATTCATAATCTTATATTTTAGATTTTAAACCTGCTCTGCTATTATACCATTGAGTACTTTTTCTATGTACACAACTTTCTTATATTCAGCCTTATATATATATATAAGGCTGAATATATATATATATATATATATATATATATATATATATATATATATATATATATATATATATATACTCAAGTTTAATGTGTATATCATAATCCACAGACGGGAGAATAGTAAGTGGTTATTTAAAAAAAAAAAATATTCATTTACATTTTTTATGTTATTTGTATTTTATTTAGTTCATTTCTTTTATTTTTCTATTTTTTTATTTTTTATTTTTATTTTTATTTTTATTATTGTATTATTATTTTTTTAGTCACATCAGAATGCCATGTGCAATAATACCTAAGCATGTTATGTTTTTGAGTAAAAAGATCTGACCATCTATCTATCAATCTATCTCAGTCTGTTCATCTCTCTCTCTCTCTCTCTCTCTCTCTCTCTCTCTCTCTCTCTCTATATATATATATATATATATATATATATATATATATATATATATATCAGTCTGTTCATATCTATCTATCTCATTGTGTACATATCTATCTATCTATCTATCACAGTGTGTACATATTATCTATCAGTCAATTCATATCTATCTATCTATCTATCTTATCTATCTTATCTATCTCTCTCTCTCTCTATATATATATATATGATGAATTCTAAGCATCATAGGGCAAGCTGACACTTCAATTGCAGTGTCAATAATACTCTACTTCAAGGATGCCTGCAAGCACATCCTGAAACTAACAGGCATTTACCCAAGGCGGCTGGAACCTGAGTGCAGACTACTGCAGTGACTGGTGCCATAAAGTTTGAAGAAATCTCAAGAGGTGTAAGGAAATAAAAATGCAACCCCCAACGAATGGAAGAGAAAAGACGATGTAGAAAAGAAAGACAACAAATTCATGATTTCAATCTAAACTATAATTATATCCCCCATCTTTGATTGTTATAATCACAATATTTTAACAATGTTTACATTTTTTCAATTACCCTCTTTCTCTCTCTCTCTATATATATATTTACCAACCCCTCCGCACGAGCTGGATATGACACAAGGTCAATTTCTTAAGCGGAGTTCAACAGGTTTGAATTCAGTTTTCCTTCTCCTAGACCGATTGACTAACCAAGGTTAAAGAGCCCAGTCTGCCCTACTATTTATCCATAGCTGGAGGGAGAGTAGGATTCATACTTTTCCCTGGGGTATTAACGTTAAGTGAACTGCAACGTCCAGGATTTGTATATATATATATATATATATATATATATATATATATATATACATGTCCAACATGTCTAACACCGGTTTCGACCGGGGGTCCAGTGAGCTTCGGCCGCTGGACCTTACAAGTTAAGCTCATTGATCCCAGGGGGCCATCCTCCCAGGCAACACCTGCCCCCTTGATTTAAAGGGGCAGGGCTGGGTTTATTGTCCAGTGCCTGAGGCGCCCCCTTGAGGGGGAATGCCGATGGGATCAACGCATTTTTTGTGCCTACCACCCATAAGCTTCGGCTTGTGGGTGGACCCACATAAAAATGTCCTTGTGTCACGTCCTCATAAGTGGGATGAGAAGAAAATACCTATATATAAGTGTTTGTATGTGTGTGTGTGTGTGTGTGCGTGTGTATGTGTGTGGGCGAATATGTATCTGTTTTAATTGTTTGGTTTGGTTTGTTTTACGGCATATCAACCTCAGTGGGTCCTTCAATGCCGGCAAAGTTATAAAATAAATTCATTCTTAAGACTCCCTTTTTATAAACTCATGTTTTCTATTTAACTCATAGATGGGACCCTAACAGGTACTACCACTCCGGGTCAGAGTGGACCAGGGAGCAATGGTGATGAAGGGGTGCTCCAATTCCCCAAACCTTCAAAACTGGAACCTCACCATCAGATAGAGTTTGACGTCATTACCAGGACATGTAGACCCACAGCCACCGCCTTCTAGCACCCATATGATAAAAAGGGGTTGGGGCTTGCAATAAGGGCAATAGGGTTGGGACAATCATATAGGTGCTAGGGCTTGAGGGGACCAGCCGAATGATTGGAGAGGACCTCTCTGACCGCCCGTCTAGCCTAAGTAAGGGCCAAAGTGGAGTGTTGCATGTCATCGACTACTCAGCTACCTGGGTTCCATCCTTTAGCATCACGGGTCACCACCCACAGCCAACAGGTGGCCCCATTTGGGGGAGTCTTACCAATCTGCACAGGATTTTAACAGGTAATCTCATAGAAGTGTTTACATTTTTCAATTGCACTCTTTCTATATATATATAAGTGTTTGTGTGTGTGTGTGTCTGTGTCTGTGTGTCTGTGTGTGTCTGTGTGGGTGTGTGCGAATATGTGTGTTTTTTGTGTATATATATGTATAAATATATATATATACACTTTATACACACACATATATATATATAAACTTTTACACATACACACACTACACACACACATATATATATATGTATATATATATATATATATATATATATAGGTATATGTAAAAACAAAATTTTTTTGCGATGAAACAAAGAAAATACAGTGCTCAATCACAGTTTGTAAGAGCTAATATTTAAAAATTTTAAAAATAATAACAGCGTCCGTAAAACTAACCGACGTTATTTACAATCCTAAATGTGACATTGAGTAAAGAACTCCAACAAACACCATAGGATCTTTCTCCTCAGCCTGATGATTGCCTTTGGCATGAAACCGCGGTCGCTGATAATGAACATTGATCTATGAAAACATTGTAAAATAAATAAATATATATATATATATATATATATATATATATATATATATACTTTTACGCACACATATATATGTATATGTTTGTTGAAAAGAGCATGACTTAATGGAAAAGACAAAAATATCAAGCGTGGGTTGGTGGTTACTGTCTGACACCCTTGACTGGTTTTGGGAGTAGGTTCTCGTTGGAGCGGTACTTAAGTTTTTTTTATGCTGCTTATTAAAATCAAAATCTTTGGCATAGAACCCCCACCCCACCCCTCCAAAAAACAATCTGTAAATTCTTGTACTTTCTGAATAAATTTGTGGTTTGATGGTCACTGTCTGACACCCTTGACTTGTTTTTTGGTGGTAGGTTTTAGTTGGAGTTGGAGAGGAGAGAGAGAGAGAGAGAGAGAGAGAGAGAGAGAGAGAGAGAGAGAGAGAGAGAGAGAGAGCAGAGGAATCATGGTATATAGGAATAGACTGAGATGGTTAGATAGGCAGATAGGAAAATACTGGGATATATAGGTAAGTAGATATGAATACACTGGGACAGATATATATATATATATATATATATATATATTATATATATATATATATATATATATATAGAGAGAGAGAGAGAGAGAGAGAGAGAAGAGATGAACTGACTGAGATAGATAGATAGATAGATAGATAGATATGATACTGAGATAGATAGATAGATAGATAGATAGATAGATAGATAGATAGATAGATTGATAAAGACTGAGATAGATAGATAGATAGAGATAGATAGATAGATAGGATATAGATAGACAGATAGATAGATAGATAGATAGATATGAACTGAGATAGATAGATAGATTGATTAACATCAATAGACTGGGATATATATATATATATATATATATATATATATATATATATATATATATATATATATATATATGAGAGAGAGAGAGAGAGAGAGAGAGAGAGAGGAGAGAGAGAGAGAGAGAGATACATAGATAGATAGATAGAAGATAGATAGATATGAACAGACTAAGATAGATAGATAGATTGATTAACATTAATAGACTGGATAGATAGATAGATAGATAGATAGATAGATAGATAGATAGATAGATAGATAGATAGATAGATTGATTGACTGCTTGATTGCTTGATTGCTTGGATAGATAGATTGGTATAATGAATAGACTGAAATAGATTCACCTTATTATAGCACAAGTGCAACCTGGAGATTATAGTATTCTTGGAAACCTCTAAATTGCAAAGGGTTGGCGTTGCCTGCCTTGAAAATCGGCATTTGAAATCCTTTGTAGGTCATCAAACAGGAAATACATAAAAAATACTCTTCAGTTTCCTTAATTCTGCTTGTTAAAGTCTTTGTTAACCATAGAATTCCCCCCATCCTCCACCCCCCAAAAAAAACAATGAATACATTCTTGTACTTTCTGAATAAATTTGTGGGTTTGTGGTCACTGTATGACACCCTTGTTTGTTTGTTTTTGGGGGGAGGGGGTAGGTTTTCAGTTGAAGCACTATTTCAGTTTTCTTGATGCTGCTTATTAGAGTCAAAGTCTTTGCTAAACATAGACCCCCCCCAAAAAAAAAACAGCTAGTAGATTTTGCTCACCAAAGAACCCCCTCGACCCCCCAAAAACACAGTCTATAAATTCTTGTATGTCCTGAGTCAATTTGTGGGTTGGTGGTCACTGTTTACCATAGAATACCCCCCGCCATCCCTCCCCCATAAAAACAGTCAAAAGATTTTGCTATCGATAGAACCCCCTGTCCCACCTGTAGATTTTTGTATTTCTTGAATCAAATTGTGGGTTGGTGGTCTCTGTCTACAATACAACTCCGCCCCCCCCCAAAAAAAAAAGTCTGTAATTTTTTGTATTTCTTGAATCAATTAATAGGTTGCTGGTCACTGTCTACCATAGAACCCCCCCCCCAAAAAAAAACAGTCTGTAGATTTTTGTATTTCGTGAATAAAAATTTCAACAAGTGCAACCTCATCATTGAAGAAAAGGTCACTTGACATTATGAGAGTTTCTGCTTTGAAATATTTGAGACAAAAAAAAAAGAAGATCACTAATCATTCAAAAATCTAAATTTGACTCTTGTTTCCAGGTCACCAAATTCATAGTGTAACATGATAGAAAAGCAGGTTGCAAACAGGACAGGTGACATAGCACAAGCTTGTTTTGGTGCTTGGTTTCATATCGAATGAATGGGATGACTTTCATTAGACATGTGGGAGATTAAAATAAAATTGAAATAAAATAAAAGAAAATAAAATAAGGTGGAAAAAACACAAACTATCTCCCAGGTGCTATCAGACAGGAAGCACCGTCTGGGCATGCGCAGAAAAAGCTCCCTTTCTAGTGCCCAGAAAATCCCTCAGACATTCCAAATGCAGGCCTTACGCTGGGAGAGATAATCTCCTCTCTAAGAAATAACTATGAACCTAAGAATAAAGTCTAAATCATAAAACTATATTTTCTTCTTTAATTCCTTTTCAGCCTGATAACCCACGAGAAAGACAACCAGAAATCCCTCAGCCATTCCAAATGCAGGCCTTACTGGGAACGCACTGGATCAGTGGATAATCTCCTCTCCAATAAATAACTATGAACTTGGAAATAAAGTCTGAATCCTAAAACTATCTTTGTCTTTGTATTTTCTCTTCTCTTCTTTAATTCCTTTTCAGCCTGGTAGCCACACGCACCAAAGACGGCCAAAATCCAAAACCCACATGAACCAACCAACCCTACCCAATACATGACTGATACTTTTGTCCCCCATAGAATGGAAAGATAACTTTCACTATGAAATCTAGTTTTTTTTTCAAGACTTTTCAAATAACATTTCGGTATAAATAGTCATATAGATAGATCTACAAAAACCCTATAAAGTTCTTAGTTGTTTTTATCAATGACCCGGCAAAGTAAAAAGATTTTCAAGACTTTTCAAAGAGTATGTGAACAAGAAGTTTTGTGTTTTAGGTCTAAAAGGTGGGAGTGCTTTTTTTTAGTGCGTGTTCCTAGGGTTTGCTTTTGACACAATCTTATTTGGTGGTCGCGATGAAAAGGAAGGAATTCAAGGAAAGAAAAGAAAGAGACAAAGACTGAAGGTGGTTTTATGATTTAGGCTTTATTCGTGGGTCATAACCACCACTTGGCAATGAAATTTCTCCCTGTGTCAGTAGTAGTGTCTTGTCCCAGACAAGGCCTAAGTCTGAATGACCGAGAGATTCTTTTGGGAGTCGGAAGTGGGTTCTTTATACCGCACATGCGCGGAGGGTTCTTCCGATGAAGGCTCATGAGAAATTGTTATTGCTTTTATTTTACTTTAATTTCATTTTAATTTTATTTTAATCCCCACAAGTATTTTGGTAAAAATAGTTGTTAACTATTGTAACTGGTATTTAAAAAAAGCTTACCCCTCCCAAACTTAATGGATTGTTCCTAGCACCACAGCAGCAGAAGCATAGACTTGTATAGACACTATTTAAACTGTTATTATGTGTTCCAGAACACTTTACCCATGTTTTGTCTGGAGATGCACCATACCAAACCTAGACACTATCAATGGTAGCAGAGCGTAGTTGTCTAAGTTTGGTATGGTGCCTCCGGGTAAGTCATAGCTGAAGTGCCTAGGGACAAATAATAACAGTCTAAATAGTGTTTATACTCCTGCTGTTGCTAGGAATATGCTTATATGTCTATCCATATAGATCAGGTATCACCACGGTAGGTTGAATAATTGAAAAAATAACGAGTGCAGGTAACATTATTATCGTGTTCAATTTGCTAGCCAGAACAAAAGCTCTGAGAAAAAATGTAAAACAAAATGTATCTTTCCGTGTCATATTCATGGATGAGTGACGTAAGATGCACAAAAACAAATTTAACCAACATATTTATTTTCAAAATATTATCAAAGAATGCAACATTAGCAGAAAAATTTAGTGAGATTTTTGAAACTGAAGTTTGCCTTTCAAGATATCAATTTTTGGTTTGGAATTGCTACATCCAATCAAGAGAATTGCTTTCAAATGTTTATCAGTCAATTTCGTTCGATGGGTTGATTTCGCATATTTCAATTTTGTAAAGGCTTATTCACGGGCTTGATAAAATGCCTTCGCGGGCGGATCCGGCACGGGCCGTAGTTTGGTGACCCCTGATATAGATAGATCTAAAAAAAAAACCTTGAAAGTTCTCTGATTTTTTTTTATAAAACTTTTTCAACAGCCTGACAAAGCAAAAAGACTTGAAGACTTTTCAAATACCATTTTGGTAAAAATAGTTGTTAACTATTGTAAACGGTATAAAAATGTTATACCCACTTCCCAAAAGGAAGCGCGTGGTGTAATGGTTAAAGTCATGGGAAATGGACTCGTCGCCCGAGTTCAAATCCTGGATGTGGTAATTGCATTTCACTTAATGCAATACTCTTGGAAAAGGTATGAATCCTACTCTCCCTCCAGCTATGGATAAATAGCAGGGCAGACTGGACTCTTTAACCATGGTTAGGCAACCGGTCTAGGAGAAGGAAAACTGTGAATTTAAACCTGTTAAACTCCGCCTAAGAAATTGACCTTGTGTCGTACATGCTCGCGCGGAGGGGTTTGGTAAATATATATACCCCCTTCCCAAATTAATGGACTGTTCCTAGCATCAGCAGCAGAAGCGACAGCAGTAGCAGGAGCATTATTTTTATACATATGAGCATCCGGTTCAGAACCACACGGCCCCGGTTCAATACCGGCCCTTGCCAACTCAGCGTATGAGTAGCACAAGGATTTGTGCGGTAAAGTGGGGAGCTGATAGTAGGTGTAGCGCTCCATCTCAGAGGCTAAAAACAATCTCCCTGATCTAGCGCTAGTGAAAAGGGTATAGACGCTGTCTGGCTGATACCGACTATAGACCACTCCGTCGACTTTACTTTTTAACTTATATTTTATCTAATTGTATTCCCTTAAAATATAGTATAGATAAAGAAATGAAGATCTGTCAGGTTGCTGATGTCACCAATCCAATAGAATTTCTATTCAAGATTACAGATATTTTACATTTAAAACTATATGTAGGTACATACAGAATTAAACTTTTATTTTATGAAATTGATTTCGTGTTTAGAAAAAAAAATATCATATTGCTGGAATATCTTTTATTAAAATTGACATCAATGTGAGGGGATGAGTGTGTGGGGAGTAAAAAATACGAAAAAAAAAAACAAATAAAAAAAAACAACAACAGACTCCCATGGGGCCTTGACCGGAAGAACCCTTTTTGCGCATGTCCGACAAAAAGGACTGACTCTCTACCCCCAAGATAACACCTCGGCCATTCGAAATGAGGCCGCAACAGTGTGTAGTCGTTTTCTCCTAGCTAGGAGCATGCCCCCTCGCTACAGCCGACTATGCCCCGTTCAATAAAGCCTAAGTCGTAAAACTACCTCTTGTCTTTGTCTCTTTCCTTTCTAGTTCCTTTTCGCGTCTTTTCGTTCCATTTCAGCGTACCAGCCCATAAGAACAAAGAACCAGCTTTTATTGGGGTTAAAATACCATTAATATACCATTAATATACCATTAAACTTGCCAATACAAACGAAAATGACTTAGCCCCACAAGTGTGATCAAAGGCATTGGCTCTGTCATCATCATCATGTCGCGCATGCAGCACGGATATCCATGGCAATCTCTTGCCAACCTTCCCTATTATTCATTGCACCCGGGAGATCCTCTGCGGAGCAGCCAGCATCCTCAGATATTTGGTCAATGTAGGTCCTTGCCGGGCGCCCCACACCTGCATGTCCATGTGTTGGCTTCCACAGGAGAACGTCGCTTATGAGCCCGTCCTTGCTTCTCCAGCAGTGTCCTGCATGCCTTGTCCGTCTCACTCAGTTTGTGAGACGGGGGGCAAGTGACCGTACAGCTGCCTCCTCGTGGGGTGCTGCTTCCACGACTTGTTCAAGACTGCACGCAGCATTCTTGTTCAGCTTCCATCTAGCTTATTCTCAAGACGCTTCGTTAGGGTCCAAGTGGTTGGCTCTGTAAAATACGTTTATTCCTGTGTGTGGGATTAAATGAAGGGAGATTCTTTCTACGTTTGAACAGAGCAATCACGTGATGTGCCCAGAAGTTTTTGGCGCAAAAAAAAAAAAAAAAAAGATTAGATAGATTCCGGACCAGTTTCAAGGTGCACGTCGATCAGAAATTCTCCCTGAGAAACTACTAAATCAGAAGATACAAGATATCCTCTCCATCACACCAGTATGATCCTCATTCGACGCCCTGTTTATCACCGATTACCAGTAATTCCTCACCAAACCCTAGGGGGTCCCTAAGACCACCTTTGGCGATCTCTATTCTATATGAATATCCTAAGCGTTATTTACTGACATCACCACCATGACAGTTGAACCCAAAATCCGATTTACGCGAGGAGCTCATGTGGTAGCCAGTGTTAAAAATTGTGTGTATCCCGTCGGTATTCCTCTTTTGAGGCCTCTCATGCACTGGGCAATAAAACCAGCCCTGTCCCTTTAAATCTAAGGGGCGGGTGTTTCATGGAGGGATGACGCCCTGGGATCACATTAATAGTATATATATATATATATATATATATATATATATATATATATATATATATACTATTAATGTGATCCCAGGACGTCATCCCTCCATGAAACACCCGCCCTTAGATTTAAAGGGACAGGGCTAGTTTTATTGCCCATATATATATATATAATATATATATATATATATAATATATATATATATACCAACCCCTCCACGCGAGTAGGATGTGACACAAGGTTTCTTAGGCGGAGTTTAACAGGTTTGAATTCAGAGTTTTCCTTCTCCTAGACTGGTTACCTAGCCATGGTTAAAGAGCTCAGTCTACCCTACTATTTACCCATAGCTGGAGGGAGAATAGTTGGATTCATACCTTTGAAAAGGTATTAGCACTATGTGAAAATGCAAACAGCCTTGTCCAGGATTTAAACTCGGGTTGACGAGTCCATTTCCTACAACTCAAACCATTACACTACACGCCCCCCCCACACACCACCCCGCTAATGGTATATTTCTTACCGGTCCAATGGCCGAAGCCACTGGATACAAGGTTTCGAAGAACAAGGTAAGTAGGTATTTACCTCATACCCCACTTGTATGGGTTGGACACAAGGTCTCGTTTTTACGTGGGCGAACAGCGCTGCTTCTTTAAATCAAGGGAGCAGGTATTGCCTGTGGGGACAGCCCCCCACCCCGGGATCGACGCTATTAATTTACTATACCTAATCCAGCGGCCGAAGCTCACTGGACACCCGGCTAAACCAGGTAAGTATGTCAATGTCCAAAGACCTATTCTTCAAATTGCTCTTATGGCAGACATCCAACTAATTTGAAATGTTATTCGCGAACAAAACAACCAATAGTCCTTGTTTCGAATACTTTCGAATCTTTATATTCTAAAGATTATTTCGTGTATGGATTATCTGTGACGCACGGAGCACAAAGATGGTCAGTGACACGTGACACACTTAAAAGATTATCAGTGATGCGTGAAATCTCAAGATTATCAATGACTCATCTTCGAAAAGTTCAAAATTGACTAATAGTAAAGTAAAGTAAAATAAAGTCGTCGGGGTGGCCTGAAGTCGGTATCAGACAAATAGCGAGGGAGTCTATTCCCTTTTCACTATTGCTAGACCAAGGAGATTATTTTAGTATCTGAGGTGGAGCGCCACACCTACCATCAGCTCCTCACTTTACCGCACAGATCGCTGTGGTACTTATATGCTGTGATACTTATATGCTGAGTTGGCGAGGGCCAGTATCGAACCCGGAACCTTGGGGTCCCGAGGCGGACGCTGTACCAACTGAGATAAGCCGGCCATATGTTAAACTTTTAATTTTAAACTTTTAAACAACGTGAAGAAGAAAAAAATCCATTTATTGGATATATATATATTTACCAACCCCTCCGCGCGAGCAGGATGTGACACAAGGTCAATTTATTAAGCAGAGTTTAACAGGTTTGAATTCAGTTTTCCTTCTCCTAGACTGGTTGCCTAGCCATGGTTAAAGAGCCGAGTCTGCCCTGCTATTTGTCCATAGCTGGAGGGAGAGTAGGATTCATACCTTTCGCAAGGGTATTAGCGCTAAATAAAATGCAATTACCACGTCCAGGATTTGAACTCGGGGCGACGAGTCCGTTTCCCATGACTTTAACCATTACACCCGCGCTTCCTTTATTATTCCATTTATTGGATATAAGTAAGTAAAGTCGTCGGTCTGGCCTAAAGTCGTTATCAGCCTGACAGCGAGGGAGTCTATTCCCTTTTCACTAACGCTAGACCAAGGAGATTGTTTTTTTAGCATCTGGGTAGAGCGCCACACCTACCATCAGCTCCTCACTTTACCGCACAGATCCAAGCTGTGCTACTCATACACTGAGTTGACGAGGGCTGGTATCGAACCAGGAACCTTGTGTTAGCGACTGAGCTAATAAAATTACCTCCCTTTGAAGAGAAGTGATATCATTTGTTTAGATTTTTAAGGCTCGGTTTCTATGACCCAGTCATAAACTACGATTAACACGGAACAAGGATGTTGATTGGCTAAATTTGGACCAATCACTGTCCTTCTTAGATATCATGTGACTATCAACATTTTCCCTATTTTGGATATATCTCCCTCTTTCTTTGACAGATTATCCCCCTTGGTGTACTTTAGATTATACGGACTGTATCCTCTGCATAGGGAGTGCGGTGGTGTACTGGTTAGAGTCGTAGGAAATGGACCCGAGTTCAAATCCTGGACGAAGCCACAGTTCACATAGCGTCAATACCATTGGGAAAGGTATGAATCCAACTATGGGTAAATAGTAGAGCAGACTGGGCTCTTTAACCTTGGCAACCAGTCTAGGAGAAGGAAAACTCTGAATTCAAACCTGCGGAGACATGGAATAAACTGCCCGCGTCTGTTGTAGGCTGCCGAAGCACTGAGTCTTTCAAAGCCTCCATGCTTCCTGTGGTCCGCCGACACTATACCTGATGCCACTTCCAAACACATATGCACACACGCGCACACATACATGCATATTACTACTGTAAACTGTTCATGTTCCTGACACTAAATACATTATTCTGTGTACTTGACATGAGACTTTGATGAGTTGTGGTGCACCTTAGCACTGTACACAATAAATTTCATTATTATTAAATCTCCGCGTAGGATAGTCACTACTAGAATAGTCTCAGTCCTAATATAGTGATCTATTTCAATTTAAAAAAAATAAGACTCCACCCCTCTAAAGAAAGGGGTTACTGGCTATGATATTTAACTGAATCTGATAGTGAGCCTCCAGTAGAATATAATGACTGTATCCGGTGCATAAGGGTTAGACCCCCATAAAAGGGGGTGTACTGGCTATGATACTAAACTGCATCTAATAACGAGGCTCCAGTTCAGCGGAGTGAGGAGTTCCCCTTCATTACTCCCAGGTCCACTCAGAACCGGAGTGGTAATACCTGTTAGGATTCCAGCCACGTGTTAGATAGATCCGTTTAGAAATAATTCGTATTTAATATGAATAAGTACAAAAAAGACAAACAAAACAAAACAAAAACAAACAAAAATCTCTTAAGAAACAACTGCACAAAAAAATAGAAATATTAACATATAACGAATGCAATTCCTTAACCCCTAGGCATAAAATAACCCAAGATGGGTTGATAGATGATTAAAAATCAATCAATCAATCAATCTTTAACAACTGTAATGCTAGAGACATATGGAAATTGAGCACATCAAAATATTGAACCATTAAATTAGCATCAAGCCTAAGCCAAACTAACAACACCATTACAGAGGACATCATTGGCATTTCAGTCTCGGAAGACTATAATAAAGTTTTTATGTGTCCCTGAAGTTAAAGCACCTCCTGTGACTGTGAATTCCGATGTTTGAAAAACATTCTCGACCACAGATGTCACATTTGAAGGCTGTCCCTGAAGATGTTGATGTGCCGATGCTTTATTGTCACTGCTTTCTTCTAAACCTCTTAGCTTCATGGTGTTGCGTCAGGGTGACTTCTGACATGAACAGCCCTCTACGGATATTCTGCCGCCACCGAGAGCGGTCCTGAGCCAAATTTTTCCCAGCTGGAAGGGGCAATGCCAAAGCACCTGAGATCGTTCTTGCAGATATCCTTGAATCGCAGCTGGGGGCGACCAATCTGTCTTTTAGCAGACGTAACTCTCCATAGAGGATGTCTTTCGGGATTCGTCAATCATCCATCATTATTTGGAAACGATATTACAACCAATGGTTTCCTGCTAAAAGCATTCATCAGATAAACGAAATAGTTTGTTTTTTTAAATGACAGAAATGGTGTAAATGGTCAAATGTGTGCGTTTTTTAACTGTATTCTCGTGATGCGTGTTTGCGTGTTTACGTGATGTCGAATGCACTTTTTTTTGTTTGTACGTGTCCGTATTTTTGTTTGTGCGTATGTGTATGATGTCATGCGCGTGTGCGTGGAAATGCGTGAAGGCTGTGATGATATGATTGTGTCCACGCGCGCGTGTGTGCGTATTTTTGTTTGTGCGTATGTATGTGATGTCGTGCGTGTGCGCGTGGAAATACGTGAAGACATATGAAAGAAACAAAAAAGAAATATTTTCCGAATTGGAAAACTGGGCTGTTTAACCTTGTTATAGACACCGGTCTACGAGAACTCTGATAGACACCGGCAAAACTTCACTTAAAAATTCGGACCATATGACCTTTAGGCACCCCTTCCGCGATCTCGACTCACAAGGACACTTTTCTCATTTACACCGTCAAAATCCGGTTGTTTATTAGGGGTTAGGGTTAGAAAGAATAGAAAATAAAATGAACTACAACAGGAAGGAATAAAGTTTTGTATATAAGAATATCTTTATCGTACGTTATTGTATGTAAGTTAAGAGTAATAAAAATTTGGGTGAGAAACTTATATTTTTAAGAAGTGTTTCTTAGTTGTTGGTTGTGTGTAATGTAAAATGCCAATACATGTAAGCTTAGGACTTAGTATACTGTGTAATTAGGGACAGATTTAAATCTGGGGGTCATTTCTGGGTAGGGGTCCTTCAAGTTCAACACTGAAATTAAATTAGGTACATGAGAAATTGAAAAAAGAGGTTAGTTGCTATTTGTCTGAATAAAGTGTTAGGTTCAAAGTTCCGAGAATGCTCCGATTACGACATGAAGGCTCCAGAGTTCGACAAGAAATATCGGACCTTCCGCGATCTCGATTCATGGGGACACTTTTCTCATTTACACCGTCAAAATCCGATTGTTTGTTAGGGGTTATGGTTAGGAGTTAGGGTTAGGGTTAGGGTTAGGGTTAGGTTTGAAATTAAAAAAAAAACTCTAAAAATCGTCTGTTAACAATTAAACGGATTTTGACGTTGTAAATGGAAAAAATGTCCCCACTAATCAAGATCGCAATAGGGGTACCTAAAAGTCAAATGGTTAAAAAATTCTATTAATAATTCTGCTACCCCACCAACCAATATTCTCCAATAAAACCTAAACAATATAGTGATGACCTAATTTTTCGACACTGGTCAAAAGAGAAAGTGTATGTGTGGCAAAGATAGATAGATAGATAGATATGAAAATACTAAGATAGATAGATAGATAGATAGATAGATAGATAGATAGATAGATATGAAAATACTAAGATAGATAGATAGATAGATAGATAGATATCAACGAGTATTCTCCAACAAAACCTCAACAATATCGCGATGACCCAATTTTTTGACAAAGGACAAGTGTATGTGTGACAAAGGTAGATAGATGGATATGAAAAGACTAAGATAGATAGATAGATAGATAGATAGATAGATATGAAAAGACTAAGATAGATAGATAGATAGATAGATATGAAAAGACTAAGATAGATAGATAGATAGATAGATAGATAGACATGAAAATACTAAGATAGATAGATAGATAGATAGACATGAAAATACTAAGATAGATAGATAGATAGATAGATAGATATCAACGAGTATTCTCCAACAAAACCTCAACAATATCGCGATGACCCAATTTTTTGACACAGATTCAAATAACATTTCTCAAAAACATCTTTCGATTTCGAATTTTGGCAATGTCCCAAGAGAAGTTTGCTTCATGTGGGGTCCCCAACTTAAACTAACCCAGCACTGTGGGTGGTTGTGTAAATACCATTTAAATCTTTTCACTGAATATACACCAGGTCTTAACCTAAGTCATCGTATTATACCTAGTAAATAACCTTGTATAAAGAAAATTAGTACACAAAGTTGGTACTAACTATTCCATTATTAAACACATTTTTGGTGTCGTACTACCATTCCAAGTCTGAGTGGACCTGGGAGTAATTGCAATGAATGGGCGACACCACACTCTCCGGAATTGGAGCTTCACAACCGTGCGCAGTTTAGTGTTGTACACACATTTTTTGGAGGGTTTTACCCATCCATCGGTATGCAGTCGGTGTAATCTAAGGTCTGCTGACAGAGCAAGAGAGAAAGTGTATACATAACAAAAATAGATAGATAGATATGAAAAGAGTGATATAAATAGATAGATAGATAGATAGATAGATAGACAGATATGTATTTATCCAACATGTCAGCCGCGAGCAGGATATGACACAAGGTCACTTTTTGAGCAGAGTTTAACAGGTAACCTCGGGCCTTGTTTAGGCGTTTCTTATTTACCTTCGACTAAAGTCATCATCAGACGATAAATCTGAATTCAAATGTAGTTTCGGAGCTTTAATATCTTTAATAAATAAGGAACACTTAACCAAATGAGAAAATATTTTCAAAAAATATAACAAACAATATAGCATTTCGTCTCGGCCTTTTCACGTTCATGCATGCGTCATCCTATGATCTTCATTTTCCATTTTTTCACACGCAATGATCATGACATCAGCTTTCGTAAACGCACATATAAAAATTAACGGTTAATAACATTATATTCACACACTCACTATACACTTAACATTTTTCATTTTTCTCCCTCACAAAAAATTTCTGTAACAGTGTCTTGATGATGGTATAATACCAAAATACTTAAGTATTGACGCATAAAATTGTTTCCTCTGATCATAACATCCTGTGTTTGTTATATTTTTTGAAAATATTTTCTTCACATATTGTCGGATTAATTTCCTCATCGTTTTTCATATATATATATATATATATATATATATATATATATATATATGTGTGTGTGTGTGTGTGTGTGTGTGTGTGTGTGTGTGTGTGTGTGTAAATAAATGAATGAAATAACTATATCAATTTTTTTGTGTAACCAAAGTTCAAACTCCTTTAAATACACATCAACCTTGTGAGGATTAAAATCAAATTAAAATTAAAAAAAAAAAACTACCATGAACCTTCAGACCGGAAGAACCCTCCGAGCATGGGCAGGAAAAAGGACCCACTTTCGAGCCCAAAAGAGAATCTCTCGGCCATTCGAGTTTAGACCTTAACTAGGACGAGACACTACAACTGGACAGGAAAAAAAATCCTTATCACGTGGTGGCTATGACCCGTGAATGAAGCCTGAATCCTAAAACTACCTTTTGTCTTTGTATCTTCCTTGTCTTTCCTTGGATTCCTTCCAAATAAGATGGGGTTAAAAGCAAACCCTGTGAATATGCACCTGAAATAACCAGCTATCTTTAAATAAAAAAAAAAACACTGAACCCCCACAACCAATGAATAATTTCGATATTTCGGACTGTTGTCCTCATTTCATTAAGGTATGAATAAACACAATGTCCAGGCTGCTGTAACCTCGGGCCTTGTATAGGTGTTTCTAATTACTTTAAAATAAAGTCATCATAAGACTTGAAATATCGTTACCACTAATTCAAGGTGCTCCAAGCAGCATAAATGCCATCAGAATTATTGACAGAAAATACATATCAAAATTATTTAGATCAAGCCTCATCTCATAAATATAGATAGATATTCTCGGGGTTGTTGTTGACATATTTCAATTAAACGGAGTACACTCGGAAGACGTGTTAGTGTTTAGAAAACATCTTTATTCTGTGTAGGGTTTTGTGACCAGACAAAGTATAAGATATTTCAATTAAACGGAGTACACTCGGAAGACGTGTTAGGTGTTTAGAAAACATCTTTATTCTGTGTAGGGTTTTGTGACCAGACAAAGTATAAGATATTTCAATTAAACGGAGTACACTCGGAAGACGTGTTGCGTGTTTAGAAGACATCTTTATTCTGTGTAGGGTTTTGTGCCAGACAAAGTATAAGATATTTCAATTAAACGGAGTACACTCGGAAGACGTGTTAGGTGTTTAGAAAACATCTTTATTCTGTGTAGGGTTTTGTGCCAGACAAAGTATAAGATATTTCAATTAAACGGAGTACACTCGGAAGACGTGTTGGTGTTTAGAAAACATCTTTATTCTGTGTAGGGTTTTGTGCCAGACAAAGTATAAGATATTTCAATTAAACGGAGTACACTCGGAAGACGTGTTAGGTGTTTAGAAAACATCTTTATTCTGTGTAGGGTTTTGTGCCAGACAAAGTATAAGATATTTCAATTAAACGGAGTACACTCGGAAGACGTGTTGGTGTTTAGAAGACATCTTTATTCTGTGTAGGGTTTTGTGACCAGACAAAGTATAAGATATTTCAATTAAACGGAGTACACTCGGAAGACGTGTTGCGTGTTTAGAAGACATCTTTATTCTGTGTAGGGTTTTGTGCCAGACAAAGTATAAGATATTTCAATTAAACGGAGTACACTCGGAAGACGTGTTGCGTGTTTAGAAGACATCTTTATTCTGTGTAGGGTTTTGTGCCAGACAAAGTATAAGATATTTCAATTAAACGGAGTACACTCGGAAGACGTGTTAGGTGTTTAGAAAACATCTTTATTCTGTGTAGGGTTTTGTGCCAGACAAAGTATAAGATATTTCAATTAAACGGAGTACACTCGGAAGACGTGTTAGGTGTTTAGAAAACATCTTTATTCTGTGTAGGGTTTTGTGACCAGACAAAGTATAAGATATTTCAATTAAACGGAGTACACTCGGAAGACGTGTTGGTGTTTAGAAGACATCTTTATTCTGTGTAGGGTTTTGTGCCAGACAAAGTATAAGATATTTCAATTAAACGGAGTACACTCGGAAGACGTGTTGCGTGTTTAGAAGACATCTTTATTCTGTGTAGGGTTTTGTGACCAGACAAAGTATAAGATATTTCAATTAAACGGAGTACACTCGGAAGACGTGTTGCGTGTTTAGAAGACATCTTTATTCTGTGTAGGGTTTTGTGACCAGACAAAGTATAAGATATTTCAATTAAACGGAGTACACTCGGAAGACGTGTTGCGTGTTTAGAAGACATCTTTATTCTGTGTAGGGTTTTGTGCCAGACAAAGTATAAGATATTTCAATTAAACGGAGTACACTCGGAAGACGTGTTGGTGTTTAGAAGACATCTTTATTCTGTGTAGGGTTTTGTGCCAGACAAAGTATAAGATATTTCAATTAAACGGAGTACACTCGGAAGACGTGTTGCGTGTTTAGAAGACATCTTTATTCTGTGTAGGGTTTTGTGCCAGACAAAGTATAAGATATTTCAATTAAACGGAGTACACTCGGAAGACGTGTTAGGTGTTAGAAGACATCTTTATTCTGTGTAGGGTTTTGTGCCCAGACAAAGTATAAGATATTTCAATTAAACGGAGTACACTCGGAAGACGTGTTAAGTGTCTAGAAGACATCTTTATTCTGTGTAGGGTTTTGTGACCAGACAAAGTATAAGATATTTCAATTAAACGGAGTACACTCGGAAGACGTGTTGCGTGTTTAGAAGACATCTTTATTCTGTGTAGGGTTTTGTGCCAGACAAAGTATAAGATATTTCAATTAAACGGAGTACACTCGGAAGACGTGTTGCGTGTTTAGAAGACATCTTTATTCTGTGTAGGGTTTTGTGCCCAGACAAAGTATAAGATATTTCAATTAAACGGAGTACACTCGGAAGACGTGTTAGGTGTTTAGAAAACATCTTTATTCTGTGTAGGGTTTTGTGACCAGACAAAGTATAAGATATTTCAATTAAACGGAGTACACTCGGAAGACGTGTTGGTGTTTAGAAGACATCTTTATTCTGTGTAGGGTTTTGTGCCCAGACAAAGTATAAGATATTTCAATTAAACGGAGTACACTCGGAAGACGTGTTGGTGTTTAGAAGACATCTTTATTCTGTGTAGGGTTTTGTGCCAGACAAAGTATAAGATATTTCAATTAAACGGAGTACACTCGGAAGACGTGTTAGGTGTTTAGAAACATCTTTATTCTGTGTAGGGTTTTGTGACCAGACAAAGTATAAGATATTTCAATTAAACGGAGTACACTCGGAAGACGTGTTGGTGTTTAGAAGACATCTTTATTCTGTGTAGGGTTTTGTGACCAGACAAAGTATAAGATATTTCAATTAAACGGAGTACACTCGGAAGACGTGTTGGTGTTTAGAAGACATCTTTATTCTGTGTAGGGTTTTGTGACCAGACAAAGTATAAGATATTTCAATTAAACGGAGTACACTCGGAAGACGTGTTAGTGTTTAGAAGACATCTTTATTCTGTGTAGGGTTTTGTGACCAGACAAAGTATAAGATATTTCAATTAAACGGAGTACACTCGGAAGACGTGTTGCGTGTTTAGAAGACATCTTTATTCTGTGTAGGGTTTTGTGCCAGACAAAGTATAAGATATTTCAATTAAACGGAGTACACTCGGAAGACGTGTTGCGTGTTAGAAGACATCTTTATTCTGTGTAGGGTTTTGTGCCCAGACAAAGTATAAGATATTTCAATTAAACGGAGTACACTCGGAAGACGTGTTAGGTGTTTAGAAAACATCTTTATTCTGTGTAGGGTTTTGTGACCAGACAAAGTATAAGATATTTCAATTAAACGGAGTACACTCGGAAGACGTGTTGCGTGTTTAGAAGACATCTTTATTCTGTGTAGGGTTTTGTGACCAGACAAAGTATAAGATATTTCAATTAAACGGAGTACACTCGGAAGACGTGTTGCGTGTTAGAAGACATCTTTATTCTGTGTAGGGTTTTGTGCCAGACAAAGTATAAGATATTTCAATTAAACGGAGTACACTCGGAAGACGTGTTAAGTGTTTAGAAGACATCTTTATTCTGTGTAGGGTTTTGTGACCAGACAAAGTATAAGATATTTCAATTAAACGGAGTACACTCGGAAGACGTGTTAAGTGTTTAGAAGACATCTTTATTCTGTGTAGGGTTTTGTGACCAGACAAAGTATAAGATATTTCAATTAAACGGAGTACACTCGGAAGACGTGTTAAGTGTTTAGAAGACATCTTTATTCTGTGTAGGGTTTTGTGACCAGACAAAGTATAAGATATTTCAATTAAACGGAGTACACTCGGAAGACGTGTTAAGTGTTTAGAAGACATCTTTATTCTGTGTAGGGTTTTGTGACCAGACAAAGTATAAGATATTTCAATTAAACGGAGTACACTCGGAAGACGTGTTAGGTGTTTAGAAACATCTTTATTCTGTGTAGGGTTTTGTGACCAGACAAAGTATGAGATATTCGGGTCTCTTAAAATTCCCCGGCGATAAGCAAGTAAGTTCGGATGAAAGAAGACGATAACAACAGTTGAAAATAAAGAAAGATTTATTCAAAAGGTACAAAAAGGACTGCAAATTTGTGGCATTTGCCGATCAGACTTATCTTGCTGAGGCTGAAGGTAAGTTAGCGCTAGAATACTATTCTACTCGCTGGTTGACAAGGTAAAGATGAGCGCTTGAAAATCGTGTCTCGTTGGTTGAAGGGCCCCACGATAAGGTAAAGGTAAGCGCTAGAATATCATTTCCACTCGCTGGTTGACTGTCAACACGATAAGTGCTGAGGGTGAAGCGGGCTCTTGATAAAGCGACCCGCTGGTCGAGTGCCCAAACGATAAGTAAAGGGGGCGCTTGAAAAACGTGACTTGCCCGGTGAAAGCTCATACGATAAGTGGCTTTCGTTAAAGAGTTTAATTTTGGCGCCAATATCCTATATTGGCGATTCGCCCTCTGGTGGCAGGGGGAGATAATTCAACTATCATTTTTCTGATAAAAAGACAGTAACTGTTAAAGGGTTAATATCATTACCGTTGCAGTGCAAGGTATCTTACATGCAAGTCTAGACACCATTGATACAAGGAACTTAATTTATGCCACCTTTGCGAGAGCACTAAGCATTAAAAAAAAAAATTATTGCCTTGGTAAGAAAAATAAACTTACATTTGAATGTGTATTGTTTGATTCTAAAGGGCTTTTAAGTACTCTTTGTGACTCATCTGAAAGGAATAAAAGTACTCCTTCTTAATTCAAAACATGAGAATTCGCAATCAACCTTTGATCTTGCCGTTAGTGCGCCTTTCAGTTAACATTAAAGGTAGGGCCGGTTTAGTTATAGGGCCGGTTTAGCCCAGTCGGTAGAGCGTCCACCTAGGAACCACGAGGTTCCTGGCTCGATATCGGCCCTCGCCAACTCAGCGTATGAGAAGCACAGGGATCTGTGTGGTACAGTAAGAGTAGGTGGTACAGTAAAAGTAGATGTGGCGCTCCACCTCAGACGCAAAAACAATGTCCTTGGTCTATCGCTAGTGAAAAGGGGATAGACTCCCTCGCTGTCTGGCTGATACCGACTTTAGGCCACCCGACGACTTAATTTTTTTTTTTCACTAAAGTAGAAGTTCTAAACCTTCTTTTCAATACGAGTGTATTAGCCAAATGGTTTTTTTTAATGAGTTGATTTGAAAAATTGACATTCAGTAAATCTATTCGTAAAGTGAAGCGCCTCACCTACCACCAGCTCATTACTTTACCACACAGACCCCTGTGCTACTCATACGCTGAGTTGGCGAGGGCCGACATCGAACTAGGAACCTTGTGGTTTACTAGCCAAATGCTCTACCGACTGAGCTAACACTCCTATAGAATTTAACGAGTCTGGGGAATAGCTCATAAAGGGTCCGATTTAGCTCAGTCGATAAAGCAACCGCCTCGGAACCACAAGATTCCGGGTTCGATACAGGCCCTCGCCAACTCAGCGGATGAGTAGCACGGCTTGGATCTGTGCGGTAAAAAAAGGATGTTACGATCAGGAAACAATTTTTAGTGTCAATACTTAAGTATTTCGGTATTTCATACCATCTTCAGGACACTGTTAGGTGAGGAACAAAATGAAAGATGTTAAGTGTATAGTGGTTGTGTGAATCTGATGCTGTTAACCGTTAATTTTCATATGCGCGTTTGTTTACGAAAAACAAATGACGTGATCAATGCATGTGCAAAAATGGAAGGCGAAGAACATATAGTGGCGCATGCTTTAACGTGAATAAGCGGCGAACGAAAAGTTAATAAAGATATGTCGTATCTAATATATAAAACAGAGATTTTGGTATGTACGTGTCGACGTATAACAAAAAAACGGGAGGTCACTCAGATTCAAAATCTTGCATACACATTGATATCGTTCTAACTAAGAAAAACTCCAAATTTGGTTATTGATTTTTACTGATTAAGGGATTTAATCGATTAATTAATCCAAAATCACCCAATTTGCGGAACTGTCCGTATATCAGCCCCTCCTGATAATAAAATATTGTCTCTGCCTGCTTATTGTTAAAGCGATAACAACAGCGAAGTTTTTATTTTAATTAATTACTTTTGCAGTCTAAGCCGTTCAGCTCCGAATTTATGACCTATTTATGGTCCAATCTTTAATAATTTTTATATAGTTAGAAAGATAACAAAATACTCTTTCAAAATATGTAATTTGTGTGAGTTTTTATCAAGTGAATCATTTTTTACAGCGAGTTAAAAAATTAAAAAATGGCTTCGGATAGCCACGCTGCCTATGATTATTGCGATACAAGCAGTGCAGTCTATATCAGTCAGATCGGAATCTCTTACCTATTTAGGATCAAATCTTTAAAATATTTATATCTTTAGTAATAAGATGAAATAGTCTTTCTGAATATGTAATTTGTATGTGTTTTTATAGATTTTTTTTTTTTTTTACAGCGAGTTAAAAAAAAAAAATACTTCGTATTTAATCGTAAATAACAGTATCATGAAAATCAGTTTACGTCGTAAGTACGGTTACATATTTGTATAAATTAAACTAAGATTTTCATTCGAATAAAATGACTTTTAATTCTTTAATTTATTTATTAATTTTATTGTTAGAGTTTTAAAGGGTTAAAAATAACAATAAGATTGACGAATTTCCTTAGAAACTGTTTTTCTTTTGGTTCGTTAACTAATTATTTTCTCAAACCACGATAAAAAAAAAACAAAAACAAAGGTTACTAATACGGACAAAATCCGGTGTTTTATCTTTAGTCGAAGGCCCGACTGGAGATAAGTAGTCAATTATTTGTAAAACAAAATTTATTTCAAGTTTATCTGACAATATCCAGTTATTGGAACATTTAAAAAAAAATTATATATAAGTACGAAAAATTGTAAGCGCTTTGTTTATCAAAATGACATGATTCGTTAGTAAATTACCCGAAAAGTTGATAAAACAAAACAACTAACAACCAGCATTTAAATTATTATTCAAAATACAATTTAAAATATTCCTCAGAATTTGCCTTACAAATTAAATTTTAAGTTTTATGATTTTACTCTTTATTGTGAAGTCAATAAACATCGCTGAGTTTATAGTGCAACTTTTCAGTTCTGAAAAATTGGCATGTTTAAATAGAGATTTCATAGGTGACATTTGAACTTTTATGAAAATTGATGTTTTGTAATTAATATAATTTTTTTAATAAAACTTAATTTTAACTAGGGGGGGGGGGTAGGGGTTAGGGTTAGGGGGGGTAGTTTAATGGGAAAATAAATAAATAATTTGGGTTCCGTTCAAGCGGTTCCGATATGGGGGATCAATTTACTATAAACTTATACGAGGAAATGAGCACCCGTGAATACTCAAATAATAAAGAACTTTTAAGAATTTTTTTTTCAATCTGATAGATTGGTGTGTAATCGATAATAATCAACTGATGGAAAAAAATAGATGGGGTGGGGGGAGTCCAGATAATCAGGTCCACCAAAACGTTTTTAAACAATGTTTTTAAAATACTAGGTACCACCAATTTTACCCTGTGAAATTTACCCCCCCCCCCCCTATATTTAACACTATGAAACTTGCAGAAAAATTAATATTTTCTTGAAAAAATTTTTTCCATTTGAAAGAAAAAACATTAAATAAACTCCTGATGATTTTTTAACTTTTTTTCAGCTTACTGAAATAATGAAAATTATGATTGAAAAACAATGTTTTCATTTTTGCACTGTTAAATCAACTGAAAATTAACGTAGCTAAAAACAAGTTACGATAAGAGTTTTTTTAAATTCTATGAAAAATCAATTAATTATAAATAATAACAAAATAATTCCGTTTTATTCAAGATGGCCTAAACTGATCAATTGGTGGTCCCTATAATACTATCTTAGGTTTTAGCAAAAATAGATATTGCAATACGAAGAATTTAAATTTTCGATTCTCAGCTTCTTTTTAAACTCAACATGCAATTAAGAACTAAATGTGAATTGTTGTCATGTACAAAAAATTTAAAACAATAACAAACAAATATACAAACGAATACTTTCAATTTGTTGTATAATAATATGAAATAATTTTAAACTATAAAACAGAAAATACAAATCCTGAAATATACAAATTCTCAATGATTTTAGTTTCAAGAATTATTTTCCTCTTACCCCCTCTCTAACTACTGTCTTCCACTTTCTCTCTCACTCCCTGGTGATCCAAATTTCATTTTAGTCCGGTCATGGATCGGGTACTTTAGCTAGTATCATATGGAATATTAATGTTAGAAAAATAAGAACATTAAAACAATATATAAATACATATATTCCATTTATACGCATATCCACATATAATCATACATAGACATATATATATATATATATATATATATATATATATATATATATATATGCATATACACACACATACACATACATATGCATACACATACATATATATACATACGCGCATACATATACATACATATATACACGCATATACATACATACACGTACATAAATATACAAAATGCACACATGCATGCAAATACGTGTCATGTTATACTGTTGTGACCGGGGTTTGCAATCTTATAACCACCGATTATTAATTTGCCTATGTGTTTGGATATGTTGAAGAAGCCAGGCCTATAGTTAACATGCATTGATCACGTCATTTGCTTTTCGTAAACAAACGCGCATATGAAAATTAACGGTTAACAGCATCAGATTCACATAACCACTATACACTTAACATCTTTCATTTTGTTCCTCACCTAACAGAGTCCTGAAGATGGTATAAAATACCGAAATGCTTAAGTATTGATACTAAAAATTGTTTCCTGATCGTAACATCCTGTGTTTGTTATATTTTTAAAATATTTTCTTTTCATATTGTCGGATAAATTTCCTCATCGTATTTATATATATATATATATATATATATATATATATATATATATATATATATATATACCAATACATGTACCCGATACATGACCGGACTAAAAAAAAAAAAATAAAAAAGGAACACCAAAGAGTGAGTGGGGAGAAAATAAGAGATAGGTATACCCAATTTCGGGTCACGTGATCAGTTTAAGCTATATTGAGTAAACGAAAGTAAATATTTTTGAACTTTGTTTTTTTAAAATATCGCAAAAAAAAAAGTAATGATCATACAGAGTTGTTACAAAAAAAAACAGTTAATTTAAAGATTAAATTATCCGATTGGGAAAAATTACTCACCGTTAATAAAACAAATAAAATAAAAATAGTCCGTTTTACATGCAACATGGTGATTTTTATGTCGTAAATGGGACTGAAAAATTACATATTATCTCTCTTTGACATCAATAGATTTAAAAGTATGGGTGGCTGTATTCGACATAATTGTTTTCTTGTGCATATTCAATAACCGATTATTGGTTTTCGACGATTTTTGAAAGATTTTTTTGTCGTAGTTTCAGAATAACTACGGAATATTTTTTTTTATTTGAACTTATAGTGTAACTGAAGCAAAGAAAAGACAATAAGTATTACAAATATTGTCAATTTTTCTCTTCAGTATATTATAAGAATCAAACATTACTATTCAAAAATAAAAAAAAATACAAATTCTTTTAAAAATATCAATATATCGTGGATCGGACAAATTTTTAGTTCACATTAATTTTAAAATTTATATATTTAAATATTAGTGAAAAATTCGATTTGTACACACAAAATGAATTTGAAATATTAAAAAAACAAAATTATTTAAGCACATAAAAGATTTAAAATCTCTTAAAAATTAATTTCTTAAAAAATTTTTTTTCTTGACAATCTAATAGAATATAGTGCATATCAATTAAAAAAGAAAAAAAAAGTTTTCAAATAATATTATGACATTATTTTGCACTTTTTATTTCAGAAAATCATGATTTTTTTTCTACAAAAACTACTGCCTTGAGTATAATACACATTTTTTTTATATAGTTATTCAGACTCTTATCTTTATAGACAAAAAAGTAAAAATCGTTTTTTGACCGTTAATTTTTTAATATCTCATAAAATAAAATAGTGAGGGGGGCTAGACCTCGTAAAAAATATTTCCCCTAATATAAAAATAATATTTCAGACATATTTACATCCAAAGGTAAATAGTTATGGAAATTTTCGTGAAAATCGGACCATTAATTGATTTTTCATAGAATTTTTAAAAAATTGTCGTAAGTTGTTTTTGGCTACGTAAAATTTCAGTTGATTTAACGGTGCAAAAATGAAAACATTGTTTTTCAATCATAATTTTCATTATTTCCGTAAGCTGAAAAATTTTTTTTTTAATCATCAGGAGTTTATTTAATATTTCTTCTTTCGAGTGGAAAAAATATTTTCAAGATAATATTAATTTTTATGCAAGTTTCATTGTGTTAAATATACGGGGTGGGTGGGGGGTTGGGTAACTTTAAAGATTTTATAATTTTCTATTATTATTATTTTATTTTATATTTAAGAAAATAATAAATAGAATACATGTGTACATGAACAAACCCCTGACCGAAACACGTGCTAGTAAATCTGTTTTATCCATTCAACATTTTCTTTCCTTTATTTATTTTTCCTTTCAACATATCGTCGGATTCCTTTCCATTTTCAACTTACATATATATATATATATATATATATAATATTTATTTATTTTGTCGTTAATTGTTTTATTTTCGTAGTTTACTCCGGACACACACATACATACATACATACATACATACATACACATCAACTGTCCGTTAAATGTATAGATAGATTAGAGTCCTTATAGGACTGATCTCATCAAGACTTTAGAAGTTCGTGACAAAATGTTGGACAAATTTGCTCAATTTAAGAAGGAATTGCAAAAGATTTGCCTGAGATAAAAATGTTCTAATAGAATTAAAGTGAATGGTGTGTGATTCTTATCTTAGAACCCTTCCAAACCTCGACGACCTTACTGGCAACTCGGAAAAGTAGCTGAACTTTTCCCCGGGTTTGATAACAAAATTCGTTCAGTTCGAGTCAAGGGAGGTGACAGGGATATTTTCGTTCCCAGCCAACTTCATGTCGAATTGAACACCACCTCCTTAGAATATTACGCACAAGGTTGAATTTTGTAAAGCGGGAAAAGAGAAGTACCCAGACTTTCTTATTTGTTTGTTTGCTTTGCTTTGCTTTTTTTATACGGCATATCAACCCTTTTGGGTTCATTTAATGCCGAATCAAGTCATTTTGATATTCGGTTTACTTACAGTACCTGCTGTTGCTTAAATGATCACCCATCTAAGTATTGAACAGGCTCGTCGCTGCTTAACTTCAGTGCTCTAGCGGGAACCGCTGCTTGACCGTAAACCAGAGTTTCCTAAGAAAATCTGTAATAATCATAAAAATAGTTTTATTGAAAAAAAAATATTGGTGATTTGCTGTAAGCTGGAAAGTATGATATACCTTTGTCGTAAAAAAATGCAGTAATGGTTATTCTCTCAGACAATATATATATATATATATATATATATATATATATATATTAAAATTTATTATTATTATGTACAATACATTTAAAGTGGCATTGTTACCATTGGTTTCCAGGCATCATGTTAACCACCCTTTTTCAAGACAACGCGCCTGTTGACATTCACTGTATTTCTTAACAGGCGCGTTCTTGAAGAAGGGTGGCTAACATGCTGCCAGGAAACCAATGGTAATAATGACACCTTAAATATATTGTACACTATAATAAATAAATAAATAAATACAGCTCTTACACACGTAATCGAGCACTTCCTTTTCAATTCTCCAATACTAATAAAGGACTACCTATATATATATATATATATATATATATATATATATATATATATATATACCGCACAAGCAGGATATGATACAGGGTCAATTTCTTAAGCGAAGTTTAACAGGTTTGAATTCAGAGCTTTTCCTCCTCCTAGACTGGTTACCTAGCCATGGTTAAAGAGCTCAGTCTGCCCTACTATTTACGCAGAGAGAGAGAGAGAGAGAGAGAGAGAGAGAGAGAGAGAGAGAGAGAGTGGTTGAATGCATACCTTGAAACATTTTCTTTGGAATATAACTTATATATTTTTATTTTGATAAATTCATTTCACCTCAATCTTTTCGCCTTGTCGACTGAGGCTGAAGAATGGAGGCAAGACCTTCCCAGTGATGCTTAAGGATGGAACCCAAATGGTTGAGCAGCCCATGACATGCAACACTCCACTTTGATTCCTATCTTAGCTAGACGGGCGGTCAGAGAGGGATCTCCGATCAATCGGCTGGTCACGTAAAGCTCTAGCACACACACACACACACACACACACACACACACACACACATATATATATATATATATATATATATATATATATATATATATATATTTACCAATCCCTCCGCACGAGCAGGATGTAACACAAGGTCAATTTCTTAAGCGGAGTTTAACAGGTTTGAATTCAGAGTTTTCTTTCTCCTGGACTGGTTACCTAGCCATGATTAAAGAGACCAGTCTCCCCTGCTATTTACCCATAGCTGCAGGGAGAATTCATACATTTCCCAAGGGTATTAGCGCCATGATAATGCAAACAGCTTCGTCCAGGAATTGAACTCGGGTCGACGAGTCCCGATCATATTGCTATTATGGCAACCTCCAACACTTTTTATCTCATATGTGCTAGAAGGCGATGGCTGAGGATCTTAGTGTCCTGGGTATGATGTCACACCGGAGGTTTAGGGAGTGAGTACCCTTTCATCGCCATTACCCCCCAGGTTTGCCCTGAGTGGTAGTACCTGTTAAGGTCTCATCTATAGGCTAAATAGATACAAAAGGATCAAATAGACCAGTTTAAAAATTGAGTTTTTGTTTGTTTGTTTGTTTGTTTGTTTGTTTGTTTATTGATTTTAATGGTATATCAGCCCGTCTGGGGTTATGTCATGCCTAACGGTTAGGAAGTAATACATATCGTGTATTTATATTTATACTTTTTAGTAATTGGTTTTAAAAATGTGTTAGCATCATTGGGGATTATGTTGTATGGTATTGAATTGTTTCATATCTATATTCTATGGCATAATTTTATTTCCCTAAAAAAAAAGAGAGAATATCCTCTATGTTGATATTTTTAAACAGATCTTTCATATTGTTTGCTTTAAAATAACGGTTTCTGATGTGAGCAAGAAACCTGCATTCCATGAATAAGTGCTTAACTGTCAAAGGTGTTTGACATGTTCCACATTGTGAGTGTTGTTCTTGTTTGAGTATATAGGAGTGCGTTAGTCTTGTATGACCAATGCGTAATCGGGACACAATGACTTGTTCCTTTCTAGACTTCCTTAAAGTTGGTCTCCAGCCTCCCAAAGTGGGTTAAGAAAAAAATTGAATACCGAAAAAGAATTGATAAAATCTTACGCATAAAATAACCCAAAAGTTGAAATGCCGTAAAATCCAACCAACCAACTAAACTAATTTGTATTATTTGGATTTTTCGGAGTATTGTCCTCCTCTTTATTATCATATCCATAACGTTTCGGCCTATGTGCCCTCCAGCCTTCTTCAGATATTTCGGACCACATCACCTTTAGGTACCCCTATTGCGATCTCGATTCGTGGGGGCATTTTTTCCATTTACACCGTCAAAATCCGTTTAATTGTTAACAGACGATTTTTAGAGTTTTTTTAAAAAATTTTAAATCTACCCTAACCCCTAACCCTAACCCCTAACAAACAATCGGATTTTGACGGTGTAAATGATTAAAGTGTCCCCACGAATCGAGATCGCGGAAGGTCCGATATTTCTTGTCGAACTCTGGAGCCTTCATGTCGTAATCGGGAGCATTCTCGAAACTTCGAACCTAACACTTTATTCAGACAAATAGCAACTGACCTCTTTTTTCAATTTCTCATGTACTAATTTAATTTCAGTGTTGAACTTGAAGGGCCCTAGCCCAAAATTAACCTTCAGATTTATCTGTCTAATTACAAACAGTATATTACTAAGTCTACTAAGCCTTACTGTATTGGATTTTTCAATTTACANAATTTTTTTTAAAAGCGAATTAGAAATAATTAAATCTATTTATAAGGTCAAACTTTGTCTAAACCTAAAGTAGTAACATATAACCATAATTAAAAAAGAAAATACATTACATATGCAGTTTATTTTAATAGATTTAAAAGTATTTGTTTGGTCAATTTTCGACGATATCAGCCAGTCAGCCTCGTTTTCGATGTTTTTATTAGTGCTTGTTTACAATTTTACTGTAACATTCGCGTTTGTAAAAACAATTACCAAAAATCAGCTAATTATCCGATTTTAATGAAATTTTCAGTATTGATTTAATAATAATGAATTTTATAATGCATCAGTTATTTTATTTCAAAACTTTAATTTAGTATTTTTGCTATAAAAATTATATATAAAATTCATTTAAATATGAAAAGCCTGACGTTCAGTTTAAAAACTTTATATTTTAGATTCTAAAAAAATATCTACTTAATGCAAACTTATTTTAGGCGCCAAAAGTAATAAGTTTTTGAAGAAAAACTCGATTGAAATGTACCCTCTCCCCTTTTTAAGCAGAAAAAACATTGATGTATATTTTTTCTTTTAAAAATAATAGCCAATTAAATAATTATCGAAATGATGAAAAAATAATCTCCAAAAAATAATTATTTATTACTTTTTTACATTTTATTTTCGATTTTCGTACTTATTTTCTCATAATATATATATATATATTTATTTTATTTTATTATTTTTTTTTATCTTTTTATTAGAAAGAGTTTTGTATTGTTGTTTTATAGTTGGTACTGATTATTGACGATAAATATAATTAATATTACAATTATGTAAAATGTATAAAAATGAATGAATTATTGTTATTATATTATTATTATATTATTTACTCCTTTTCTTAGTTTCACATCAGTGTTAGCTGATGGTCTTTCACTGGGTCTGAAGTGACACGCAAGTCTCCTCAGGTCTCAGGACTCTTTGAGTATTCTTGGCAGATGCCAGCCAGTAGCAGTGTTCTAGAATCGGTTTCAATCTTCCTCTGATAATTCCAAACTTTCCAAACCCTTTCAATCTTTTGGACTGTTCCAAGTGCACCAACTACATTGGTATCAACTTCACTTATCAATATTCCATAACTTTTTCAGTTCTTCTGCGAAGGATCCAGATCATTTGGTTGCAATTTTTCATTTGTCCTTTAATTTCCAGTCCCTGTGATCCGCGTGCACTGCAAAATCCACAGGTGAAAGCTTCTTTCTTTTTGTTAATCAAACTAGGTCTGGTACTTCTTGCTGGAGATAAGGTGAATCGTTTAATTTCAAACGTCCCAGAAGAATTTTGTGGCGTATTCGTTCTCAAAGCAAGATTCTGGTGTTATGCATATACGCATTTTGTGATTTGTACAAAATTTAATTTTTCATAATCCCAGTGGATCAGCCATCCCAACCCATCGTTGTCTAGTTGTGTATTCTCTTTGCAGTTTGCTACATTCGCCAGAGAGTATAGTGGTTAACAAGTCTCAAGCTCTATTACCGCAAAGTCTACATTACTATTTTGTTGGGTCTTATCACATTTTCGCTTGATGTAGTATTGTCCTATAATGCTATATTTTGTGCAGCAATTAATAGTCAGGTTCCCCTGGGGGTTTTTTCCTCCTATTGGAGGTTTTCCTTTCTAACATCGTCCAGTCTTTTGATGTGCAACCTCATCCTATTTGTCGGTTTGAAGCGCCATATAATTGTTTTCTCCCATTTTGTTTTCATGTCTTTGTCGTTTGTTTTGTCCATCTGCACGTTCTACTAGTTGTGTCGCCCATAAGTCAATTTGTCTTTGCTCTTCCTTGTCTTGTTAATTTTCAGTTGTTGGATATGTGTTCTTCTACGCATTCCTCTATGTTGGCAATAGACCTTCTTCCCCCTTCCCTTTCTTGACACATACAATCTATCTCATAATCTCTAGGGTGGAGAGCCTTGGCATCGGTCTCAGTTAATTTCTTCTCGTCTTGGTTCTATCTGTCTGAGTTTCTCTTTTGTCCACCATATTTAAGCAATTGTCCTGAGTAGTCTTAATAATTGGACAGCCCAGGTATTAATTCCTTTGATCAGATTTTCTGCTGTTAAGTTTCGTTTCTAGAAGTTCTAGTTCTCCTGAGATATCCTTTTTAACTTCCTTTCATTTTCTGCTTGCATGATAATTGTCCGCTCCAAAATTCCTTATTATCTATTATTATATTGATTGATTTATTATTATTATATTAATGTATTATTATTTAATTATATATATTTTTTTTAAATATTTAAAATACTTATTAGTAATTTATATATAAATATATATATATATATATAATAATATGAGTATGAAGAAGGTGAATAACAAACACCACAATGCTGCTTAAAGAGAAAAACAATTATGATAAATTGTGT
>CM042179.1:45965320-45975320 GCA_023376005.1 Doryteuthis pealeii
CCAAATGTTACGTTAAAATTGTAAACAAGCGCCTAAAACCATTGAAAAACAGCCAAAATGGCGGATCGCGTCGAAATTGACCAAAACAAATACTTTTAAATCTTTTAAAAATAAACTGCATATGTAATTATATTTTTCTTTTTTTTAATGATGGTTATTATGCTACTACTTATCGATTTAGACAAAGTTTAACCTTAAATAATAGATTTAATTATTTTTAATTCGCTTTTAAAACTCGTAGTATCCGATTTTTTTTTGCCAGTCCCTAAGTAGTACGGATTGAGTTAATCTAATCTGTGCGGTAAAGTGGGGGAGTTGACGGTAGGTGTGGCGCTACACCCCAGCAAAAACAATCTCCCTGGTATAGCGCTAGCGAAAAGAGGATAGACCCCCTCGCTGTCCGGCTGATACCGACAATAGGCCACCCCGTCAACTTTACTTTCCTCCTCCTCCTCCTCCTCCTGATAATAATAATAATAATAATAATAATAATAATAATAATAATAATAATAATAATAATAATAATAATGGCTGCAATCTGGCAGAATACCCAGAAAAGTCCTGGAGTCACTCAGACTCCAGTGAAAGACTGTCAGTTAATGCTGATGTGAAAACTCAAAAGGAGCAAATAATAATAATAATAATAATAATAATAATAATAATAATAATAATAATAATAAATGAAAGAACTTGTCAACTGGTGGATTTTGCAGTTCCAGTAGATCACAGGTTGAAGCTGAAGGAAAATGAAAAAATGGACAAATACCTGGACCTTGCCAGAGAACTGAAAAAGTTATGGAATATGAAAGTGAAAGTGATACCAATTGTAGTTGGTGCACTTGGAACGGTCCCAAAAGGATTGGAAAAGGGTTTGGAAAATCTGGACATCAGAGGAAAGATTAAGACCATCCAGAATACTGCATTGCCTCAATCTGCCAGAATACTCAGAAGAGTCCTGGAGACCTGAGGAGACTTGCTGTCACTCAGACTCCAGTGAAAGACCATCAGCTAACACTGAAATTGAAAACTCAAAAGGAATGAATAATAAACCAGAATCTGTTCTCTGGGACTTTGAGATAAAGACGGATCACCTTATCCCAGCCAGGAAACCAGACCTAGTATTAATTAACAAAATAAAAAAAGAACTTGTCAACTGATAGATTTTTTGCAGTTTCAGCAGATCACAGGGTGAAGAAAACGAAAAGATAGACAAATAACAAGACCTTGCCAGGGAATTGAAAAATGTGAAATATGAGGGTGAAAGTGATACAAATTGTAGTTGGTTCACTTGGAACGGTCCCGTAAAGCTTAGAAAATAGACTAGAGGAACTGGAAATCAGAGGGAGAATTGAGGCCATCCAGACAATAGCATTGCTGCAATCGGCTAGAATACTCAAAAGAGTTCTAGAACCCTAAAGAGATTTGACCATCAGCTTAGGCTGGTGTGAAAAACTCACAAGGAGTGAAATAATAATATTTATTTATTTATGTTCTCATAGCGTTCGCTGTAACGCTAAAATACAGTGCTACCCAGCAACACCTGCAACGCTACCGCTACCAAACTACATTGGTTTCTTACCTTTCCTTTGGATCACAGCGACAGTGTGGGAAGCGGGGATTTGCTGCTTGGGTAACAGCTCATCCTCCAGACAATTCTAATTTCTAATTGTTTGGTTTTATTTTAATGAATATAAGCAAAAGTCTTTTCAATGAATCTTAAATGAAATCCATTAACAAGAAAAAATAACTGTCATTTTATTCTTTACTTCCTATTTTAACTAAATACTTAAATTAGAAAAAATAACAATGAAAGACGAGAGTGATGGAAAAGTAAGTTTTAGTTGTTCTATTTATCGATTATACCTGCCCTCTGTTTCAAATCTTTTTATCTGTGTTCTTATTTAGTTTCATTAGCCTTTTTAATTTGATATAATATTTTATTACATTAAAACTTAAATACTTGCACCCGGAGGGTGCATATATTTGCTAGTACAAACAATTTATGTATCAGTTCCTCTACAAATTAATGACAACCTAGACGTTCGGACACAGCTAAAATTAATCTACCTTTACATTTAAATATGAATATGACTTCACTATATTATTCATATTTTCATATATATGAAATCCTTATTAATACTATTAAAATCAGAGCGCGGTGGTGTACTGGTTAGAGTCGTAGGAAATGGACTAGTCGACCCGTCCAAATCCTGGACGAAGCCCCACTTCACATAGCGCTTGTACTCTTGGGAAAGGTATGAATACAACTATTCTTCCTCCCGCTATGGGTAAATAGTAGGGCAGACTGGACTCTTTAACCTTGGTTAGGTAACCAGTATAGGAGAAGGAAAACTCTTAATTCAAACCTCCTAAACACCCACTTAGGTTGGTCACAACTAGAATAGGCTCAGGTCTGCTTAGGGATCTATTTACATTTAAAAAAAGATGTGCCTCTAGTTTTCGGGTGTTATAACGATGTATACTAGTTATTTTCTTGATCCCCCACCCCCAAGGTCGGGATGTGACACAAGCTCTTTTTTTTAATGTGGGTATCCTCGCACAAACCGAAATTCATGCAGTACGAACCGTATGTGGTATCGCCAGCATTCTCTTTTGGGGTACTTCTGGCACCGGGCAATAAACCCGGCCCTACCCCTTTTACGCGATGGGGCATGTGTTGCCTAGGTGGACGGTCCCCCTGGTAACACACGAGTAATTGTAACTTATTGATCAGTTCATAAGCTGAAAGCAATAAACCACCAACTTGAAATTTCACACCATCGAAATATCAATACTCGTGTTCCTTAAAAGTACGACCGTTATCATCTTGAAACGCCCTTTTGTTAAAATCGTTCCTGATGAACTGCTAAAACGTAAATCCTGATTATCTGGTGTTGTTGATCCGACTAATTCTTATTTCTTATGAGTGTCGTCACCTCAGCTAAATAATGGACCATTCCATTTTTATCATAAAGAAAGAAAGCGAAGAAAAAGTAATGTCACACACACACACACACACACACACACACACACACACACACACACACACACACACACAAATAGATAAGAAAGAAAGAAAGAAAGAACGAACGAAAGAGTAGGGGAAATATATATAGAGGGCCTAGTGCACGGAAGCGATACTGCTAATCTGTTTCAATTAAACATAATGAAAAGATAAAAAAGAAAAAGAAAGAAAAAAGCGTGTGTGTGTGTGTGTGTGCGTGTGCGCACGTGTGTGTGTGTGTGTGTGTGTGTGAGAGAGAGAGAGAGAGAGAGAGAGAGAGAGAGAGAGAAGAGAGAGAGAGAGAGAGAGAGAGAGAGTTAAATCAAGATTATTTTACTTTTTACGTATTGAACAAAATCAAATAGCTCTTAAGTAAACATATCAAACGCAGTAATAATCAAATTATGATACTGTGATATATCCACAGGTCCTGCTAATTATACATAAAAACTTCTTTAACTCTTGTACCTAAATGAAATTATAACATAGAAACAGTAGATTATCCTGAAAAATATTCTGGGATAAGCAACTAACACGTTAGATAACTATATATTAAATATATATAAGTATATATTAAAATAAAACAGAGTAATAATACCGGGCATGTATTTATTAAACAATGTGGACAGTTATTTACTAAGCTTAGCTTAGATGTGGCACAAGGACAGAAGTATGGGGCACCCAGTGAGAATCGAGCTCACTAACAATGTTCTGCTAATCTAATGATTTGAATATAATGGTTTTAGCGTGTATAGTTATTTACTAAGCTTAGCTTAGATGTGGCACAAGGACAGAAGTATGGGGCACCCAGTGAGAATCGAGCTCACTAACAATGTTCTGCTAATCTAATGATTTGAATATAATGGTTTTAGCGTGTATAGTTATTTACTAAGCTTAGCTTAGATGTGGCGTGTGGCACAAGGACAGACGTATGAGGCACCCAGTGAGAATCGAACTCACTAACAATGGTCTGCTAATCTAATGATTTGAATATAATGGTTTTAGCGTGTATAGTTATTTACTAAGCTCAGCTTAGATGTGGCACATGGACAGAAGTATGAGGCACCCAATTAAAATCAAACTCACTAACAATGGTCTGCGAATCTAGCTTGCAACTGGAGATGCCCTAAAGTTATTTGCTAAGCTCAGCTTAGATGTGGCACAAGGACAGAAATATGGGATGCCCAGTGATAACCTAACTCACTATCAACGGTCTGTTATTTTCTAGCTCGCAATTAATTTCTGAGTATATATAATGCAGAGTTGTTCTTTATTCTATGTATTAATGATTTTGATATCCTGAAAAATACGTTGTAGAAAGCAACTAACATTATAACAACTTATGACCTTGTTGGTAGAATTAAAAATACTCAAAAATAATCAAACATTTGAATCAAACATTGAAATCATTATATTACATATTGAATGTCATATGAACTTTTTCGACTGTGTGTGTTTATAATTATTTACCTTTGAGGGTAACCTTCAAAATATAATTTAAGGAGGAAATAATGGATTGGTGCATAATTATTACGGACTTTTTTTTTCAAAAAATAAAATAAAAATTCGGACACGTTCAGCTTTCTTGTTACCGGGAGTTTGTTGGGGAACCACCGAGCCAATTTCCATACTTTTCCGAGCATTTTGAGATGACGAACGATGGTCAAATGGTCCACATTGAAATCTCCGGCCTATATCATTAAAGCCCTTTTTTTTTTCAACAAACTTTATTAAAAAAAAAAAATTGGATACGTTCGGCTTTGTTGTTATCGGAGTGTTCGTATTGCTTTTTACCGTCGATTTTTAGACGGTTAGTGTAGACATAGATTTTGAATTAATGTATTGTTTAATTCAAAATCGGAGGCGGTTAGATTATTGGTGTTCAATGACGTCAAGTTGACCCCCGACTTCCTGCCGCTGAAAACTGTGAGAACAGAAGCAGTTAGTTTAGAGTCAGTTAACCCCGAGACGTCGTAATATAAACACGTACCGGCTTTGCTCCGCGCGAATAAAAATTTGATCACATATATTTGAAATATATGCCTTGGTTGTCTCTATGAACTAATAGCGACCTTGGCATAATCAGACCAGCATTTTGAAAAACCAGACTTAGAGCAGAACTAGACAGTAAAAAAATACAGTTAGAAGAAATTCCCTTGCTACACAAGAAACAGAAGAGAATAAGAAGTTAGAAGGTTGAATTATAAGCCAGCTACTCAAGTAAAATAAAGATTTAAATTATAACCACGGATACCCTCACAAGAAGAATAGAACGAAATCCCCCATAATATATACCCACAACAGACTGATGTGTATATAACATTCGTATGGGACCCACCTAGCCAATTTCCATGCTTTTCTGAGATTTTTTTTAGATGAAGAACGATGGTCCAATGGTCCACATTCAACGTCTTCGGCCAATATTCTCGTTGTCAAGATTTCGTCCACTTCCATGGCTGTCAAAAGTGCATGGTCGTTGAGATTTGATGGTCGATCTCTTCCTTCATCTGCGAGGTTTTTTTTCGCGCCCGATTTGAACTTCCAGAACCATCTTTCAACTTGGTTTTTGCTGAGTGTTCCTTCGCCAAAAAGTTAATCGAAAATGACTGTGATGCATCCTAACCTTTCTCAAAGTGGTAGAGCATAAAATGACGATGATTTTTTTTAATATGAATTCTGAAAAGAGGATTATTGTTTATGAAATAAATTTGACAAACTGCTAATTGTTATTGTTTTTGTTGATTAAAATTTGTTGAAAAAAAAAAGCGCAATAATCTTATCTTATTATTTTTCTGTTGGCGTTGCACATGGGTGGTGTGTTGGAATTTGATCGTCTCCAACGGGGTCTGGCTGGCTGAGGGGGTATTATGTTGGAAGACCCGAAACCCCCCTATGAAGCCAGTCAATAACATAACTGACGACGCTACCCTGCGCTGCAATAATCATACACCAAACCAATATATTGGGAAGGTGAATAACGAACACAAACAATTCAATTCAATTAATATTTCGTCTCTCTTGATTTCAGAGACTGGTTTATTGTTTTTATGCTATTGTACTATGATTATGGGCCAGGTTAGCTCAGTCGGTAGAGCGTTCAGCTAGAAACCACACGGTTCTTAGTTCGATACCGGCCCTCGCCAACTCAGCGAATGAGTAGCACAGGAATCTGTGCGGAAAAAGTGAGGAGCTGATGGTAGGTGTGGCGCTCCACCTCAGATGCTAAAAATAATCTCCTTGGTCTAGCGCTATTGAAAAAAGGATAGACTCCCTCGCTGATTAGCTGATACCGACATTAGGCCGCCCCGACGACTTTTCTCACTTACTATAATACACAATCGCTGATCAAATTATCATAGTATGTTTTTTTATACGATTAAAAAAAATAACTTGATTTTTAGCATTATAGACTATTTCAGAGAGAAGTTTTCTGTTCCCTCTAATAGTCTATAATGCTAACCTCCCATGTGTTGGTGTTGATATGGCATGTCTTCATATCCTTCTTCCAGACGTCTTTAAAGCGTAGGCATGGTCTTCCCACCGGTCAGGTGCCTTCTACTAATTCGCCGTACAGACAAATAATCTCCACTATAATAGGCGGCCTAATGTCGGTATGAACCAGACATCGAGGGAGTCTATCCCTTTTTCAATAGCGCTAGACCAAGGAATTATTTTAGCATCTGAGGTGGAACGCCACACCTACCATCAGCTCCTCACTTTACCGCACAGATCCCTGTGCTACTCATACGCTGAGTTGGCGGGGGCTGGTATCGAACCAAGAACCTTGTGATTCCTAGCCGAACACTCTACCGACTGAGCTAAACCGGCCCTTATATCCTTAATTGACTTGTTTGGACATACCCTTCTGTTTTACAAATTTTCTGAAAATAATTTGCCCACTCAGCAAAGATATAAAAAATTATGTGTCTGTGGTGAAAAGGGTTAATAATGAAAATAAGCATATGTTTACCATCTGACCCCCTAAAGGATAGATGAGTCAGGCAATGTTCAAAAACTGTTTCCTGAATTGTTCCAGCCCCCAGCCATCCCAAGTTTCTGGGATGGATATGGTATATATGTAACATATATATATATATATATATATATTATATATATATATATATATATATAACAGTTTGATATACAACTGCTTTTAACCTGGGAGCAGCCGGTCACAAACTATATATATATATATATATATATATATATATATATTATATATATATATGTATATAGTTGAAAATTAATGGTAAACTGAATGAATGGATGAAAAAAATAAATGAAATAAAAATGAATGAAATGAGGGTGATAAATGAAAAATCCTTTCCAAGGGACCCCTCTCTCAAAAGTATTAACCCACTTTTTCTGATAGAAAGTTTTTCTCATCTATTATTAGACTATTTTGAAGCATCAGGTTAATATAATTATTCTATAAGTTATCAGAGAAGATAATATCCGTCTGTTTGTAATATCTGTTGAGAATGGGTTTGAATTTTTATATGTATATATATCTAATCTTGTCTGGTTAACTTCCGGTGAATATTGCTACATTGTAACTATCTTGAATTCTAAATAAAAACGGTCAAATAAAAGAATTTATTAGTTTTTTTTCCAGTTGTATGTATATATATACAATATATATATATATATATATATATATATATATATATATATATATATATATATTGTATATATATACATACAACTAAAAACTAATAAATTCTGTATATATATATATATATATATATATATATATATATATATATATATATATATATATATATATGATGTTTGTAGTATATTTTTACAATCAAACTCTCTGCCGGGTTTTTTTCTCTCCGCAAGGATCTACCAACACGCTTGGTATATTAAATTATATATATATATATATATATATATACACAAAAGTTGTTTTGCAAATATATAATAGATTGAAAAGCTTTGTTTTCATACTATCATAACCTGAAAAAATTATCAATCAAACTATAATGATTTGCTTGTTTTTTTGTTTTTTTAAATTTTTTTTTTTACAGTACCTCAATGTAAGGTATTTTCCTATTGGCTACTCATTGACCAATTTAATATTAATATATAGAAACATTGTTTGATATGTTTACTTAATAGCTATTGCTACATAGTTCAATATGTAAAATAAAAGGAAATTAACCCGATAGTGTGAATGAGATATATTGAAAAAACAATAGTTGGGGTGTATTATGAACAATTTTGATACTTAATATACACTTTTTATACAATTATACACTTTTTATACAATTATACACTTTTTATACAATTTTACACTTTTTATACAATTATACACTTTTTATACAATTATACACCTTTTATACAATTTTACTTCAGGCTCTTGTGAGTCTTATTATAAACTGTAATACCTCTGATTTAAAAAAAAAATTCATTTTATTTTTAATACAGATAACGCATTTTTTGAAAAATTCCAACATTGACTAAGCGTTCTGTTTGCGTATTCTTCTTCTAACGTTCATTTCATCCCGGATTTGCTCTTGTTGATGATTGATCTATTACATACGGTCGATATGGATATTCCGAGGGACCTCACAACAGTGAGGGGAACCGATGTGCAGTTAAAACCGTTGAGAGGAAGACCCCGAAACGGTGCACATTCTCTCCTGATGATCCCAAGCATTTGTAAACATCATTTGTTTTTTCAATATATCTAATTCACATAGTTCAATATGTAAAAAGTATAACAATAGTCTCATTTTTAACCAGAGGGTGTCGCACTTTTAAGGAACACGGGTATTAATATATAGATAAACAGTGCGTGTTCATTTCTTATTATCTAAAATGTGATAAACTTCCAATCCAAAATTGGAACCTGTCCAATATTCAAGTTTTATTAATATTTTATATGTGATAAATTTGGTCATATCGGACGGTCTGTTTCTTCATCGACAACTCTAGCCTAGAATATGTCATCACAACCTTTAGATGTTGCTATCAACTGGACACACCACATACGGGCCAGCCAAGAATATCTAACGGGACACACAGACCTATATCTTTGGCTCCCAAAAGGAAACAACATTACTATTGTCCAAACTTGGCCTAAATATTAATGCTTCTCACATGGTTAATTCTTAAACAGAATTCACATGTCTCTGCATTTACTACGTACAATATACAGTGTGTGTTTGTGTGTGTTTGCGTGAATGCATGCTTGTGTGTGTGTGTGTGTTCATATGTGTGCAAGTGTACATGTTATGTCTTTTCATTTTCTATATTTAATGACGTGTGTTCGTGCGTGTTTGTGTGTGTTTGTGCATGTCTGTACATATGTGCGCAAGTGTATATGTTATGTCTCTTCATTTATTGTATACGATATACAGTGTGCGTGTGTGTGTGTGTGTGTGTGTGTTTGCATGAATGAATTTGTTTGTGCGTTTGTGTGTGCATATGTGTGCAAGTGTACAAATTATGTCTCTTCATTTATTATATACAATATACAGTGTGTGTGTGTGTGTGTGTTTGTATGAATGTATGTATGTGTGTGTGTGTTTGTGTGTGCATATGTGTACAAGTGTATGTGTTATGTCTCTTCATTTACTATATACAATATACAGTGTGTGTGTGCGTATATATGTTTGCGTGAATGCATGTATGTGCATATGTGTGAAAGTGTACATTCTATGTCTTTTCGTTTACTATATTCAATGACGTGTGTGCGTGTGTGTTTATGTGAATGCATGTGTGTGTTTCTGTGTGTGCATATGTGCGTGAGTGTACGTGTTATGTCTCTTCATTTACTATATACAATATACAGTGTATGTGAGTTTGTGTGTGTGTGTGTGTGTGTGTGTTTGTTTGTTTGCGTGAATGCATGCTTGTGTGTGTGCGTGCGTGCGTGCGTGTGTGTGTGTGTGTGTGCATGTCTGTACATATGTGCGTAAGTGTACGTGTTATGTCTCTTCATTTACTATATACACAATGACGTTCGTTTATGTTCTTGCGTAGATG
>CM042179.1:45977820-46002820 GCA_023376005.1 Doryteuthis pealeii
TAAGTGACATTCCTTACGATGCAATTCCTATACCTACTTTCTTTATACACGTTTGTATACTTAACAATATATTGTTGTCTTGTATGTGTTTCTGCGTCTATCATGGAATAAATATTGTTATTATTCTACAACTTTGTCGGAATATTTTATGTACACTCACGTATCCACGCTGGAAGGTTACTTAAAGTTTTTCAACTTTAATATGATATTTTACATCTTATAAATGGAACGTTCAATTTCTTCAAAATACGAGGTTCATACAAAAAGCATCAAACTGAAGCTGTATTTACCAAGACAGAAATGAAAAATGAATGAAACGTTAATTTTCTACAAAATGCTGAATATGTTCAAAAAGTATCAAGACTGAAGGTGTATTTATAAAGACAGAAATGAACTACCTATGAAACGTTGATTTTCTTCAAAATGCGTGATTTGTTCCCAGCGTATTAAGAATGAAGCTGTATTTACAATTAAAAAAATGAAACATTAATTTTCTTCAAAATAGTCCCTCATTAATTCAGTACACTTATTCCAATAAGTTTTCAATTGGTCGAAGTGCCTTTGGAACACTTTAGCTAAAGTAACAATTCTTCCAGGCTGTGGTTATATCAGTGCTGCTGTATGGCTGCACCACCTGGACCCTGACAAAGCGCCTCGAGAATAAGCTAGCTAGATGGTACCTGCACAAGAATGCTGCGAGTAGTCTTGAACAAGACATGGAAGCAGCACCTCACAAAGAAACAACTATATGGTCACCTGCCCCCCATCTCACAAACCATCCGGGTGAGATGGACTAGACATGCAGGACACTACTGGAGAAGCGGGGATGAGCTCATAAGCGACGTTCTCCCGCTAAGGACCTACATTGACCAACTATGCGAGGATGCAGGATGCTGCACAGAGGACCTCCCAGGGGCCATGAGTAATAGGGAAGGTTGGCGAAAGATTGTCATGGATATCCGTGCTGCGCGCGCGACATGATGATGATGATAATTTTCTTTAATGCCTTGCATGTCCTCAATTCTCTTAGATGAATTTTAGAGTTTAGAAAAGAAAAAAAAAAGAGTAGCAAATAGTTCGATCTGGTGAGTATAGCACACTTGTACAACCCAGTGTTTCACTAAAAAAACAACGAGAGTTTACTCGTTTATTTTTTCTTTCTTTTTCATTCATCCAAGAAAGAGGGAGATGAAGGAATGAAAAAATAATTTTTTTAAAAGAAAGAAACTAAGGAACTTTGAAAGAAAGAAAAGGACAAAAGAATTATTCGTTCTTCATACCTTCACCCTTTCTTTCTTCTTTCTTTCTTTCTTTCTTTCTTTCTTTCTTTCTAAGTTCCTTCGTTTCTTTTTAGTCTTTTTCTATTCCTTCATCCATTCTTTCTTTCTTTCTTTCTTTCTTTCTTTCTTTCTTTTCTTTCTTTCTTTCTAAGTTCCTTCGTTTCTTTTTAGTCTTTTTTCTATTCCTTCATCCACTTCTTTCTTTTTCTTTCTTTTCTTTCTTTCTTTCTTTCTTTTCTTTCTTTCTTTCTTATCTTGCCTTCATTTCTTTCTTTCTTTCTTTCTTTTTCTTTCTAAGTTCCACGTTTCTTTTTTCTATATTTTTCATTTTTTTCTTCATTCGTTCATACACTTCTTTGTTTGTTGTTTGTTTATTTCTTATTCTTTCCTTTCTTCTTTTTCCTTTTTCTTTTTTCTTTCTAAGTTCCCTCGTTTCTTTTTTTCACCCTTTTTCATTCTTTCTTCAATACTTCATCGACTTCTTTCTTTCTTTCTTTGTTCTTCCTTTCTAAGTCCCCTCGTTTCTTTTTTCATTTTTCCCATTCTTTCTTCATTCCTTCATACGCCCTTTTTTATTCGTTAATTCGTTAATTTCTTTCTTTCTTTCTTTCTTTCTTTCTTTCTTTCTAAGTTCGCTCGTTTCTTTTTTTCATTCTTTCTTCATTCATTCTACATTCCTTCATCCACTCATCTCATTTCTTCATTCATTTCTTTCATCTTTTCTCTCAACAAAGCGTAAACAATAAACAATAAACAATAAAAGAACAAAACAGTCGATAATCCCCCAATAACTAAATAATCAGAAATATCAATCCTGGGAATATGTCCAAAGAATCATTGAAATTGTTTAATTTCAACAAAAAGTAATTTATAATAATAATTTGACTTAATTGGCAACAATATATTTTTCAGGAACGTTACCTCAATCTTTTTCAAAGAAAATGTCATCATTCAATTTATTATCACCAAAATAATCCCATTCATATATTTGTCATAACATGTTTACAAAATGTATGTAGGTATGTAAAAACAAAAAACAAAAAACAAAACAAAAAACAAAAAAAAAAACACAAAAAAACAAACAAACAAACAAACAAACAAAAAACAAAACAAAACAAAAAAAAAAAGAAAGAAAATAAAAGAACAAAAAACAAAAATAAGCCCAAATGTGACAATGAACGGGAGTATCAGAAAATGAAAACAATTCAAAATACATTGTTTTATATAAAAGAAAAATTATTAATTTTCGATTAGCTTTGTTTTATACTAAGTTGGATCGAATGACTAAAAGGTGACTAAATGATTACATTTCTAAGGTATGAAAAGGTTTTAACAGATTTACTCTCGACAAATCAGAAAGAAGAGATGTTGTCTCGTGTTTTTGGACAAAGACCAATCAGCTTCTCCGTTTGAAAACCTTTTCTGGGAATTAGAGAGAAAGGCAGACAAGGTTTGTAAAGGGGTAGGAGGTTTTGGATCCCAGTCGCATTGGAGTGGCAGTGAAAGGTACAAGATACAGCAAGTTCGAGTTAAGAGGGTTGATCGAACCATCTGACTACTTGACTTTCACCAAATTTGGAAAGGAAGAATTTTCTTGGTACCCCCCCCCCACCCCCCAATCGCATCACATCAATGGAAAGCCGAATTGTATATAAACTGAAAGTTTTGAGTATCGAAAGAGTTGAATTTAATTGTCGCGGGAATCCACGACGGTCTACGAAACCTCCTGACCAAAGAACTTGCACCAGACTCTGATATCAGAAATGTTGATGTGTGGCTAAGAGATGTATAACCAGACCCATTGTCACTTACAACAAAGAAGTAGTGGGAATGAATAGAATTTTGATGAAATCAACCTGAATTGATATAACTAAAGACCATATACTATTAAATCAGCATTTTCTTTTCTTCAGTTAAAGCAGAGTTTTTCAACCCGCACACTAGTGTACCGTGAAGATTCCGTGAGTGTGCTGTGAGTGTCGATCATCCATCTTATATCTTTATTCTATTACTTTAATATTTTTTGTTTTAATTATTTTACACTTGTAGCACATTTTCACTATTCCTTTTCTTTTAAAATTTAAATGATAAAATAATTATATGTTTATATACAGATGGTGTACCTCGATCAATTTATTGTCCAGCCCATTGTGCCGTGAGATGAAAAAGGTTTAAAAACTCTACATTAAAGATTTAACCAAATGGTGCTGATAGCATAGGTGTATAATATCTTAATATTTTTGGTTTTAATTATGCTACACTTGTAGAACATTTTCACTATTCCTTTCTTTTAAAATTTAAATGATAAAATAATTATATGTTTATATACAGATGGTGTACCTCGATCAATTTATTGCCCAGCCCATTGTGCCGTGAGATGAAAAAGGTTTTAAAACTCTACATTAAAGATTTAACCAAATGTGCTGATAGCATAGGTGTATAATATCTTAATATTTTTTGGTTTTAATTATGCTACACTTGTAGAACATTTTCACTATTCCTTTTCTTTTAAAATTTAAATGATAAAATAATTATATGTTTATATACAGATGGTGTACCTCGATCAATTTATTGCCCAGCCCATTGTGCCGTGAGATGAAAAAGGTTGAAAAACTCTACATTAAAGATTTAACCAAATGGTGCTGATAGCATAGGTGTATAATATCTTTAATATTTTTTGGTTTTAATTATGCTACACTTGTAGAACATTTTCACTATTCCTTTTCTTTTAAAATTTAAATGATAAAATAATTATATGTTTATATACTGATGGTGTACCTCGATCAATTTATTGGCCAGCTCACTGGAATCCCACAGAAAAAAGACATACCTTTTTATCTCTGACAAGCGCAGTTACTCATCTAGACATATTCCACATGAAATACCTTAAAATCAATTAACGAGGCAACACATCAGGACTGTTTTTCATTAACACGAGGTGTGTATTTTTTTATTGACAGATTAACTGAAAAAAGTCAAAGGGCAAGTAACTCTGTACAAATTTGTGTCAGGGGCAGGTAACTTCTGACCCGACTATTATTACAGTCTATTTGTTTTAATAAGCACTGACTGAAGTGAATTTAAACACTCACTGTGCCGTGAGATGAAAAAGGTTGAAAAACTCTGAGTTTTATATTTCGTACAGTCTTTCAGCGATTAGTTCAACCCAGAGGGTCTTCCTCAGTTGGCCGCTTTGTCTTTTCAGATCAACTAAGCACAACGTGGGCGGAGAGAGAAGAAACCGGACCGAAGTCCAATGTCGCACAAGCCAACCTTAGCCGACGACCAGGGGTGGGACGGATCTGTTAGACAGGAGCCATTAATTGGTTGCCGTGACCGAGGATCGACCCTAGAGAACTGCAACCAATAGAAGACAGATTTGGGACCGAAGACCAGCAGCTTTGGGGACCCAGCTTGATCAGATCAACGAGAGAAGAGATCAACCCTTAAGATCACGCACCGCAGACCACGGCTGGGGCAGACGAGACTGGGTGTGGAAATAACTAAAGTAAGACATTTTTTGGTTCGATTCTCTCGTTTTATCATAGCACCTTGCCAGTCGATAAAAAATTGCATACACACCCATAAATACACATATACACATACATACACATACACATATACATATAGAAACACATATCCACACACATACATACACATATATATACTTGAACACACAACGCAGACATATACACACATGAGCACACTTACAGTCGATAAAAAAAATTAGTCAGTAGTTCGATCTTTTTTTTCTTTTTGTCGAGTTTACTATAATGAGTACCCGTGGTTCGGCGCATGGCGAGAACATAGCTACGGGGTATGGTGATGACCAGATGATAGACTTGCCCCGTGTGACTAGAGAGTTTGAAAACTTGATGGGGAAGCTCAGGCTTCCGAGTCATGGAAGGGACCCCTCTAGATTTCAGGAATGGTTAGCGGCCATTCAAAGGAACCGAAATATTTATAGACTCTTGGATAGAGAATTGGTACTGATGGCCTACGGTGGCGAACCAGGACCCGTGTTCAGATTTATCGGAAGAATGTTAGAGGAAAACCCCACGGTAGAGTGGAAGGAGTTAGAAAGGTCCCTGGTAAGTCAGATCGCTAATGAGCGAACGGCTGTTGAGGCAATGCGAAACCTCATGAGGGTAAGGCAAAAAGAGAGAGAGACCCCTACGGAACTGGGAGAGAGGGTGATTAGATTAGCTGTGCTGGCCTATCCGGATGAATTCACAAGGAATGGTGGGGCAATACAGGCCCAGTTGACCAAGATATATATTGATGCCTTGAGAGATAGGTACACCCGGAAGTATGTAACCCGATGCAAACCAAAAAGGTTGGCTAAGGCGGTACAATTGGCAAGAGAATGCGAAAGGTTTTGGGAAAGGTTGGAAGAAATAGAACGTTCAAGGTCTAATAAAAGGCCACGAGGTGGGTAGTCTGGTTAGGGACAACAGATCCATAGGTGTTACCCGGAGAATTGGGAAGAGGATGCTGACGCCCGTAGGCAGAAATGGTCCGTGTGGTACAGATTTTACGGGCCCACCCCTGGGAGGTATGGGTTTTGTGAATGTCCGATAAAATTGAAAGTATCCCTTGGTCGAGATGTCAAAAATGTAGTCGGTTGGGCGGGCCACAAGACCAGATAATTTTTAAGGGTGACAGGGGAGACCAAGGAGTCCCCAAGCGACTAGGCAATTATCAAGGTCTAGGGACAAGTGAAATGCCCAAGGGCTACCCAGTTAGACTATGTGTCACATGACAAGGTCAATTTATTAAGCAAGTTTAACAAGTTTGAATTCAGAGTTTTCTTTCTCCTAGATTGATTACCTAGCCAAGGTTAAAGAGCCCACTCTACCTTACAATTTACCTGTAACTGGAGGGAGAGTAGTTGAATGCATACCTTTCCCAATGGTATTAGCGCTATGTTAAATGCAAACAGCCTCGTCCAAGATACGAACTCTGGTCGACAAGTCCATTTCCTACGACTCTATACATTACTTACTAATCAAACGAGACATATTGGCAGGTGTAGATAGGAACGAGGGATGAGAACCAGTTTACCAAAGTAAGTTGAATCTGATCGAGACGGACCCTGCATCAGAAATGAAAGGGGAGAGAACATCTGCTGAAAAAGAGATCGAAACTTATATAAAAGAACAGTTACATAAAAACTCTGAATGTAAAGAGTGTTGCGAATACTAATAAAAATAACTAAAAAAAAAACTATGGAGAACTCAGAACTTATATTCTCCCGCATACCTAAGTATTGCGGCTTTTTTTTTTTTTTTTCAAAAAAAATTTATTCAACAAAAACAATTTGGACACGTTCGGCTTTGTTGTTATCAGATCGTTGTTATCGGAGAGTTCGTAGGAAACCTATCCAGTAAAATCTCCATACTTTCTCCTAGCTTTTTCAGACGACGAACGATGGTCAAATTCTCTACAATGAAGTTTTCGGTCAACATTATCGTTATCAAACTTTCGTCCTCTTCCGCTTACGGTCAAGTCACGTTTAAAGCACCGGTTCCTGCTTGATCAACAAAGGTAAGCAGCGATGAGCCTGTCCAATACTTAGATGGGTGACCATTTAAACAAAAACAGTGTTGTAAGCAACCTAATATCAAAATGAATCGATTTGGTATTAAATGACTCGAAGGGGTTGATATGCTGTAAAACAAAACCAAACAACCAACCAAATCAACCAACCTACCAATCTTTCTATCCTACGGCTGCCAAAAGTTCCTGGTCAAATTTGAAATTTGATGGTCGACCTCTTCCTCCTTCATCTGCAAGGTTTGTTGTTGTCGGAGAGTTCGTGGGGGGGACCCACCAAGCCAATTTCCATACTTTTCCGAACTTTTTGAAACGATAAATGATGGTCGAATGGTCCACGTTGAAATCTTCGGCCAGCATTCTCGATGTTAAGCTTTCATCCTCTTCCACAGTTGCCCTCTTCCTTCTTCATCGGCGAAGTTTGTATCGCCCGATTTGAACTTTCTGACTAATCTTTCAACTTGACTTTTGCTGATTATTCCTTGACCAAAAAAGTTCCTTGAGACCCTGAAAATGACTGTGCGGTATTCCAACCTTTCTCAAAGTGTTAGAGTATAATATGACAAATGTGGATATGATTTTCGATTCTGAAAAGAGAGGATTATTCTCATGAAACAAATTAAACAAACCGCCAATTTTTATTGTTTTTATTAAATAAAATGTGTTGAAAATATAACGTTGATGTAATCAACCCGAAGAGATACAACTAAAGAACATATAATATTTGACCAGCGTTATTATTGTTTTTTAAATAATTTTTCTTCGGTTAATGTTTTATATTTTGTACAGCTTTTCAGCGATTTGTTCGACCCTGAGGGGTCTTCATCAGTTGGCCGGGTTTGTCTTCTCCGGTCAAATAAACACAACGCGGACGGAGAGAGAAGCCAAACCGAAGTCCAACGTCGCACAAGTCAACCTTAGCCGACAACCAGCAGTGGGACTGGGCTGCTAGACAAGGGCAACACCACACACACACACACACACACACACACACACACACACACACACATATATATATATACGCCCACACACACATACACGGCCACAGACACATACACGGCCACACACACACACGCACACACAAACACACACACACATACACACGCAAACAAACACACACATGCAAACAAACACACCCATGCAAACACACACACACACACACACAACACATACACGGCCACACACACACACGGCCACACACACACACACACACACGGCCACACACACATACACACGCAAACAAACACACACATGCAAACAAACACACCCATACAAACACACACACACACACACACACACACACAACACGGCCACACACACCACACACACAAAACACACACATACACACGCAAACAAACACACACATGCAACACACACACACATACACGCACACAAATACACCCATGCAAACACACACACACACACACACACACACAAACACACACACACACACACACACACACACACACACACACCTGCTTAGGCATAATTTTCTTTAATTCCACCCCAAATCGACTTATTAACGGATTAAAAAAAAAAAAAATTAAGCAATAAAAGAAATCCGAATATATGTTACTTTAATTGTTTTATTGTCACCCCCTGCCCTCATTTGACCCCCTTAATGGAGATTCAGATCTTTAACGTTTTTTTAAAAATTATTTGTACGTATTGAAGTTCAAAATATATAATCGTCTATCATCTATGTATATAATACGGACGAGAGGGTTGGGAGTGGTACACGCTGGCCTGGCCATACCCATCATATAGTCGGGACCTAGCTCCCTTGGATTATTACTTGTGCCCATCTATGGCTCGTGAGAAGCTTCAACAATTATGAGGAGGTGGAAGCTTCAATGAAGCAGTCCTTCCCTTCAAAGGACAATAACTAGTATCAGCGTGGGGTCAAAGAAATACAATGACCTCTATCTTGAATGCTAGACTGCTTTTTGTTGTGACTTAAAGAATTTTAAAAAAGTTAGTAAAATATTGGAAAATTTTTGACTCACCTGTGTAATTAAAAGTCTATTAGGTTCGTGTCATTTCTCAAATTTCATTTCAAATAAATCTAATTAAAAACATATCGTTTTAATTTTCATTAATCTTCCGATTAAGTTCAATGTGTTGAAATATATATATATATATATATATATATATATATATATATATATATGAAATGTTGAAATATATAATATATATATTGAAATGTTGATATATATATATATATATATATATATATAGCCGGTATTGAACTAGGAACCACAAGGTTCCTAGTTCAATACCGGCCCTCGCCAACTCAGTGTATGAGTAGCACATGGATCTGTGTGGTAAAATAAGGAGCTGATGGTAGGTGTGGCGCTCAAAATCAGACGCAAAAACAATCTCCTTGGTCTAGCGCTAGTGAAAAGGGGATAGACTCCCTCGATGTTGGCTGATACCAACTTTAGGCCACCCCGATGACTTTACATTTTTCTTCCTTTTCTTCTTTCTGTGTTCCTCAATTTTTACTTTTCTCTACAAGGATTCATTTTTGTTCTTTCTTTTCTTTTTCAAAAAAATGATAAACAAATTCTTCTCTCATATGTTTCCACTTATGTCTATTTGAATCTAGAACTGTTTTTTGAGATGCATAACAAAAAAAAAAAAAAAAATTTAGGTCGACCCAAAAGAAACGATAGTAGGTATTCACACAACCCCTCCGCCACGTGACACAAGGTCAGTTTAAAAAAAAAAAAACCAGGGTACAACTGTTGATTTCCTGGTAAACTGGTTGTCATACCAAGCATTGAAAACTATCTGCCCTACTATTTACTCATAGCTTGTCCCACTATTGACCCATGGATTCACGACTTTCCGATCTTATTCATGTAATTGAATGTTCACATTGTAAGATATATATATATATATATATATATATATATATATAATGATAATAGTACACGGTAATAACCTACTCGAGTTTCACCATAAGGATCTTCAGGATTAAATCCACTGGATTAATCAAGATATTGACTAATCGCAGTTGATTACACGTGTGTATTTTGTTGTTGTTGCAATAAACGGGTTATTACCGTGTACCATGATAATCATAATAAATTTGCTCTACCAACGTATAGAGCACTTTACATTTGTTATATCGCTGCCTTATCATTGTGAATCTTGCATCAACCAACCATTGTGACCTGTTTCACCTTTTCCACAAATAGGATATATATATATATATACTTCTTTGGTGGGTACAAAGTTTCTTGATATACCCACGAGTGGAAATGGTCCATAATCACGATACCCCTGATATTTAAGGCTTGTTTTATTCACACACACACACACACACACACAACACACACACACACACACACACATATATATATATATATATATATATATATATAGATAGATAGATAGATAGCTAGTGATTTTTTTTAATTGGAGGAAGGAAAATATAGTGCTCGGTTATAATTGTAAGAGCTGTATTTATTATATTCTATAAATTACTGGTTGATTATTACCGTTGATTTCAAAGCATCGTATTATTTAAATGTCACTTCCAAGGCGATTTATCTGACGAAAGGCATATGATGCTTTGAAACCAACGGTAATAATATGCAAGTATTATATATATATACTAGACAAAACGTGACCCGTTGGGTCACCCATTAAGCTCTCGCTAGATGATTAGGGAAAAGAGTTGGATCTGCCAAAATATCATCTGCTTTTCATTTTTAAAAACGAACTAAAATTTATTAAATTGATTATTTAAGGTCAAATTTTTGTCTAAGTCGAAAAGTAGTAACATAATGAGCATCAGTAAAAAAGCAAAATAATATTACACACATAATTTATTTTTGATATATTTAAAACGTTTTTTTCGTCCATTTTGATCAAGATGCCTGCCAAGAGGCCACTTAAAATCCGTTTTTACAAAATAAATTGTAACTTTTGCAATTGAAAAAATTCACACTGGATTGTCCAATTGAACACATATCCTAGTAGATAAAGGAGTTAGATTAAGACAGTTCTAAAGGCCAGTTATCTCTAGACTGCAGGTTCAATCCTGGTCAGGGACAGCAGTAACATAGAATAATAATTAACACAGCTTAACACCTGTACCCAGCTATGGTTAGTGGAATGAGAACAGGATACCCCCGTGGACCTAATAAAGGGTTGGGTTCAAAGTTCCGTGATGGCTCCCAATTACAAGATGGTTCCCGAGTCCGACAAGAAATACCTGAAGAAGGCCGGAGGGACATCAGCCGAAACTTTGTACAGATAACAATGAAGACGAGGACAATAGTCTGAATAATACAAATAATGGTAATCTTTGCGGAGTTCCGTCCTGGCTTCCTGCATCCGAAGCGGTATCACTTGAAAAAAAAAAAAAAAGAACCAACTTAGGGCATTTTCCACTGAACCCCCTAACCCTACCCTAGTTAAAATTAACTGTACAAAGTTCTTTTTTTCTGGTCACCCTGTATACAGGGTGACTCAGAAAAAACAGAGCCCAAATTATTTATTTATTTTCCATTAAACTAAACTTAAACCCCAACCCCAAATCCTAAACCCTAAACCCTAGTTGTTTTTGTTTTTCACGCCGCTTCCGCTACGGACTTCAATCGTAGCTGGTGTTTTTTTTGTTTTTGTTTTTTTTCAGCAGTCACCGGCAAGCATGTTTTGAGGCAAGAGGCCATAACGGAACTCTGCAAAGATTACAATTATTTGTATTATTCAGACTGTAATATCGGAGTGGTATATATTTGATTGATACTATTTTCTGCATAAATAAAAAGACTAAAGACGGAGTTTATTTTTTTAAAGCCATACGTAATTAAAAACAACCTTAATCCCCTAAAACCGTAACCCAATTCGCAAAATGTTAATTCATAGACTGTAGTTAAACTGTCATTGGGTACCAGCAAAAAATTTTCCGTTTTAATTTTCCAACCTAAGTCAAAAGTCAGTCCTACATTCTATGAATTAACATTTTGCGAATTGGGTTACAGTTTTAGGGGATTAAGGTTGTTTTTAATTATGTATTGCTTTAAAAAATAAACAACAAAAAACAAATTACTATACATTTAATTAACCATTGAAATTAATTATTGAATCTATTATTGAAACAGTTGTTTGTGTTAATATAGCAATGTATAATTTCAATTAAACTTAGTTTAAAAAATATTTTTCAACATAAAATTTATAGTAATTTGTGTTTTTTGTTGTTTATTTTTTTAAGCAATACGTAATTAAAAACAACCTTAATCCCCTAATACCGTAACCAAATTCGCAAAATGTTAATTCATAGACTGCAGTTAAACTGTCATTGGTACCAGCAAAAAACTTTCCGTTTTAATTTTACCGACCTAAATAAGAAGTCAGTCTAGTTTGTTTTAATTTTAACTAAAACAAATTTTTAAGCCGAAGAAAACTTTCACTTAAACAGTCAATGTTTGCTCATTTGAATTCCATAATATTTAAATATATAACTATTTTTTTTTACCCAACATGAAATATTTTTTAAAAGTAAGTTTAATACTCTATGAATTAATAATTAAAGTAATTTAAAAAATCTATTTTAAAGCATGATTTCAATTTCGTAAAATTTACGCTCAACTAAAATTGAAATCATGCCGTACTTTTGTTTTAATATTAAAGCAAACCAAAACGTTTGCTCATTTGCATAAGATTCGCCTGGAGAAAGGGAAGTGGGCGCATCTACGGGGGTTAGGGGTGTGTGTGTGAGGTGATCTCCCTGGCTGCTGGATTTTTTACTTTTTTTCCCCCCTCCGCTTAACTGACAAATAGAGGGTGGGAGGAGAGTTAACTTAACTGACAAAGCGAGATGGGAAGAGCAACAGGAGTCTCTAAGACAAGGATTGGTCAGTCGTTGATTTAATTGCTAATTACGCCTAATTAAAGCCAATTAAACTGAATTTTTTTTCATACACTTTGTAGTGCTAACACCAAGGAATATCTAAGTATAAATATTGTGTCCATAACATAAATAGAAAAAATCCTTTAGCTGGAGAAGGTTGATAAACTCAGCTTTAGTATAATAATAATAATAATAATAATAATAATAAATAATATATATATATATATATATATATATATATATATATATATATATATATATATATATATATATAATTTTGATTTCCCATCTGATGAGACTGAATTTTGGGGAGCTTTATCAAATCAACTTAGATTTATAAAGGCCCCAATTTTGGTCGAAATAAATTTATTATGAAATAACGGTGTTGAGTTTTTCCTTTCTTTCAAAGATATTGCTCTGTATATAATCTAAAAAGGTTATTATACATTGAGCTCTCTGTAGTGATTTAAAGATTCACTGTATTTATACATACTGGATCATACAATAATAATACAGTGTGTCTTAGATATCACGTATAGAATCATCCCTTGCTACCAAGTTTTGGATACCTCCCATCTATCTATCTATCTATCTATCTATCTATATATATATATATATATATATATATATATATATATATATATATAGTTGAATGAAGTGACAAATAAAAGTTTTAGCTTTTATTCATTTATTTGGGAACGATATTACAACCAATGGTTTCCTGCTGAAAGCATTCATCAGGTAAACGAAACGGTTCCTTTGAAAATGACAGAAATGGTGTAAATGGTCAAATGTGTGCGTTTTTTTTTAACTGTATTCTCGTGTTTGCGTGTTTACGTGATGTGGAATGTTTTTTTTTGCTTGTGCGTGTGCGTATTTTTGTTTGTGCATATGTGTATGATGTCATGCGCGTGCGCGTGGAAATGCGTGAAGGCTGTGATGATATGATTGTCTCCATGCGCGTGTGTGCGTATTTTTGTTTGTGCGTATGTGTGTGATGTCGTGCGTGTGCACGTGGGAATGTATGAAAGCTGTGATGATATAATTGTCTCCACGCGCGTGTGTGCGTATGAATATGCGTATTTGTGTTTGGTATTCTTGGTTACGTATGTTATGTGCAAATTAATATAATGTATTTTTTAATTATGCTGTTAATATATATATATATATCGGGTTAGCTCAGTCGGTAGAGCGTTCGGCTAGAAACCACAAGGTTCCTAGTTCGATATCGGTCCTTGCCGACTCAGCGTATGAGTAGCACAAGGATCTGTGCGGTAAAGTAAGGAGCTGATGGTAGGTGTGGCCAACCACCTCAGACGCTAAAATAATCTAGCGCTAGTGAAAAGGGGATAGACTCCCTCGCTGATTGGCTGATACCGACATTAGGCCGCCACGACGACTTTACTTACTTACTTATATATATTTTAATTTTAAATATGCTGTATATATATATATATATATATATATATATATATATATATATATATATATATATATAAACTCCTCCGCAACAGTAGGATGTGACACATGCTCGATTTCTTAAGTGGACTTTGAGAGTGTTGGATTCAGAGTTTTCCTTCTCTTAGACTGGTTGTTTAACTAAAGTTAAAGATACCAGTTTGCCCTACTATTTACCCGTGGCTGAAGGTAGAGAATTGATGAATTCGTACCCTTCCCAAGGCTATTAGCGCTATGTGAAATGCAAAGGAAATACATAATAAGTTTTCTTTAAGATTGTACAGAAAATTATGATTTAAATTCTTTAAAATTTTGTGAAAAGATGAGGATAACACTCCTTACTCATTTCTAATTCATGTATAATTTTTTGGTTTCTTTGTTTAATGGCATATCAACCTTTGTGGGTTATTTAATGCCGAAGCCATTCTTAGTAGCACTAACGACACGAGGACTCACCCCACCCCATTAATAGATAAATAAATGTATTTAAAAGGAGTTACATTCGCAAATATGTATAACAAATTGGTTTGGTTTCTTTGTTTAATGGTATATAAATTGTCGCGGGTTATTTAATTAAAAAGCTATCCTTGTAGAAGAACAGTAGCCACTACACTACAAAGACTCTCCCCTCTATTCACAGATGAAGAAATTTATGTATTTAACAGGAGCAATTTACAAATATGTATAACAAATATGTATAACAAATATGTATAACAAATTGGGCCAATTTACATTTATACAACTGTTGTATGCTTCTTTCCTTACTTTCTTACTTCTATTCTTTTAGCGTCTCTTCTAGCGTCTGGACTTCGTCTTGGGGACTTCGTGTCTGGTCTTCCATTGGGGATTTCTCTTTATCAGAAGCACTGTGTCATTGGTAGTTTTTAGTTAATAAACACAAGACTTCGATTTAACTTAGATCATATTTTATTCTGAAATCCCCACCAGACTACCTGCGCAGATTGAGTCGGAGCGTGTATAACACGACTTACCACCGTCGTGGTTTTTGACCAACTGCCTAAAATCTATTTCTAATCTAAACCGGAAGAGGGTCTTCTCCACTGATTCTCACGGTATCCACCAGAAGGAGGATCAGGACTGAGGTCAAGCCTTGTCATTCAAATCCTTCAAGGCCGTGGGCTGCAACTTATTACAGCCATTTTGATTTCTACACTACTGTAAATAAATATTAGGAATCTAATAATTATGTAACACAACAAATTGGTTTGGTTTCTTGGTTTAATGGCATATCAACCTTTATGGGTTATTTAAAGCCGAAGATATCCCTAGAGAAGAATAGCGCGACTGGAGTTCGAACTCAGTTACAACGATGTCACAGTCTAGCACTTTAACCATTGCCCCACGGGGACTCACCTCAATAAAGTTTTAAATAGCTTAGTTGAGTAAATTTATGGGGGTGACAAGTGTTTTAATATTTGGTTTAAATGTTACTGGTTATTTCTGGTGTGTGTTCACGGGTTTTCCTTTTAACCCCCATTACATTTGGTAGTCGCGCTAAAAATATCAAAATGATTCATAGTCTGTGGGGGATGGCGAGAGGTTTAATGTTTTAGGTTTAAAGGTAGTTGGTTATTCCTGGTGCGTGTTCACGGAGTTTTCTTTTTAACGCCATCTTAGTTGGAAGGAATTCAAGGAAAGGAAAATACAAAGACAAAAGAGAAGACAAAAGGTAGTTTTAGGATTCAGCTTTATTCGTAGCTACCACGTGAGAGGAAATTTCTTCCTGTCCAGTAGTAGTGTCTGATCCCAGCTAAAACATTGGTCCGAATGGCCAAGAGATTATCTTGGTGTTCGGAAATATGTCCCTTTTCCTGCAAATGCTTGGAGGAGGTTGTTCCGGTCTGAAGGCTCATGGGAGAATGTTATCTTTTATTCATTCTTTCATTTTAATTTTATTTTAATTCCCACAAATGACATTAAAACAATAATACCAATTTAGGAAACTTGGTTTGGTTGTTTGGTTGGACCATATGACATTTAGGCACCTCTTTTGCGATCTCGTTTCATAAGGACATTTTTTCCTTTACACCGTCAACATCCGGTTGTTTATTAACAGATGATTTTTAGAGTTTTTTTAATTATAAAAACTAACCCCTAACCCTAACTCCTAACAAACAACCGGATTTTGACGGTGTAAATGAAAAAATGTTCTTATGAAACAGAAAAGCAAAATGGGTGCCTAAAGGTCACATGGCCGTTTGTTTTATTTGTTTTACGGCATATCAACCCTTTTCGGGTCATTTAATGCCGAATCAAGCCGTTTTGGTAAACAAAAAACTCAGGTTGCTTACGTGGTCACCCAATTAAGTATTGAACAGGTTCATTGCTGCTTAACTTCGGTGATCTAGCAAGTTGTTTTATTTTACGGCATATCAACCCTTTTCGGGTCATTTAATGCTTGATCAAGTCGTTTTGTTAAACAAAGGACTCCCATTGCCTACAGTATGTGCTGTTGCTTAAGTGGTCACCCAGTTAAGTATTGAATAGGCTCATCTCTGCTTAACTTTGGTGATAAAGTGGGTTGTTTGGTTATTTTTTTAAAGGCATATTAACCTTTTACAGGTCATTTAATGCCGAATAAAGTCACTTTGATAAACAAAGAACTTGGTAATTTTTGTTGCGGCATATCAACGCTTTTCGGGTCATTTAATGCCGAATCAAGTCATTTGTATATATGTTACTTACAGTACCTGCTGTTGTTTAAATGGTCACCCATCTAAGTATTGTACAAGTTCATCGATGGTTAACTTTGGTGATCTAGCGGGTTGTTTGGTTGTTTTGTTTACGTCATATCAACCATTTTTGAATGTCGAATCAAGTCATTTTTTGATAAACAAAGGACTCAGGTTACTTACAGTACATGCTGTTGCTGAAGTAATCAACCAATCAAGTATTGTATAGGTTAATATTTTTATACCGAATCAAGTCATTTTTATATATGTTGCTTACATCTTCTCTATTAATAATGGAGATTCGCTTCCGGTTTTTGTCTGTAACAAAAACTGCGTCACTGTTTACGTCACATTACCCAACACATAATCCAACGTCATAACATAGAATAAATATACTCAAAAAGTGAGCATGCAACGTTAGACAATCCTCATTGTTTCAATAAATAGATGCCCGGCGTTATATATTATATATATAGATTGTTTTATTCTAATATAATATTTAAAGTTATCGGAACTGTTTCCATTTCAAATTGTCTTTCTTTCTTTCTTTCTTTTTTTTTACTCCTTTATAAATTTGACGATTTTACATACTTATGGTACACACTCTATGACATTGAATTTTCAGCTCCCATCCCCTCAGGCAATATCTTTCAAAAAATTATTTTTACATCACCCGGAGGGTGTCTTTTTATTTTGCTAGTTTACAGTTATAAATGTTCCCCCATCTAAGTATTGAACAGACTCATCGTTGCTTAACTTTAGAGATACAACGGGAACCAGTGCTTTCAGCGTGTCGTGATCGCATTTAATTTACGAAGCTGATATTATATTAGGTTATATAGAAAGAATATTTCATAAATACAAACGATTTTTAAAGGGCATTAATAAATTTCATCCCTGTTTAAATCAAAAGGAGAAAAGAAAGAAAGAAAGAAAGAACGAAAGAACGAAAAAGAATGAAAGGAAGAGTGAAAGAAAGAAAGAGGGAAAGAAAGGAAGAAAGAATGAAAGAAGGAGAGAGAGAGAAAAAGACAGAGAGAAAAAGAGAGAAGAAAAAGTCAAGTAAAGAAAGAGAGATAGAGAAAAAAAGAAAGAAAAAGAGAGAAAGGGCGAAAGAGAGTTAAAAGAAAGTTATAGAAAGCGGTAAAGCGAGAAAGAATGTGAGAAAGAAAAAGATAGATAGATAGATAGATAGATAGATAGATAGATAGATAGAGAGAGAGAGAGAGAGAGAGAGAGAGAGAGAGAGAGAGAGAGAGAGAGAGGGGATAAAGAAAGAAAAAACAGCTAAACTGCAATCAAATTCTATTTTTAAAAAATGATCATTTCTTTATTTTTCCGCCCTGTCGTGGGGCGTTAGAATGCACCGACTGCACCTCTGCAGAGGGGTAAGGCTCCCCCAATGGGGCCACCTGTTGGCCGTGGGTGGCGACCCGTGATGCTTAAGGATAGAGCCCAGGTGGATGAGCAGTTCATGACGTGCAATACTCCACTTTGGCCCTATCTTGGGCTAGACGGGTGGTCGGAGAGGCCCCCTCCGATCAATCGGCTGGTCATGTCAAGCCTTAGCACCTATATGACAGCCCCAACCCTATTGCCCTTATGGCAAGCGCCAACCTCTTTTTATCATATGGGTGCTAGAAAGCAGTGACTGCGGGTCTACATGTCCTGGGAATGACGTTAAACTCTATCTGATGGTGAGGTTCCAGTTTTGGAGGTTTGGGGAATGTGGAGCACCCCTTCATCACCATTGCTCCCTGGTCCACTCTGACAAAGTGGTAGTACCTGTTAGGGTCCCATCTATGGGTTAAATAGAAAAAATGTATTTATAAAAAAAATTGTATTATCCTTTAAGAATTGATTTATTTGAAAACTTTATCGGCATTAAATGACCCACTGAGGTTGATATGCCGTAAAACAAAACAAAACAAACCAAACCATCTTTATTTTTGGGTTTGCCGGTTTCTTTGTGTTCTGTTCACTGACCATTACCATAATAGCCGTGTCTGAAATGGTCATTTAGCCCAGTGGTTCTTAACCCTTTTTTTTAAAACCTATAGACCCCTTTTAATTCCTATTTTGTTCTAGTGGAACCCCATATCTTTTTTTTTTCTTACTTTCTTTGACCTCTTTCTTTCCTATTTTACTATGGTGGATCCTCCATAGCCATCCGACGTTTAAAATCCAATTGTATTTTTATATTTAAACACTTTTTACTTATTTAATGTTATGTGACCCCCGGGGCGGCATGCGGTCTCCAGTTGGGAACCACTGATTTAAACAAAGAAATAAAAAGGTTTTATTGTATTATTGTCCATCCAGCGAGGGTCAAACCAATGCCCTCTAAGATATCTTAGAGGACTTTGATCAAACTCGCTATTCAGTACTAATGGATCTACGATACTAGCTTGGTAACCATTACTCCACAGGTGAATAAATGCAACAGGCATGTGTGTGACAATGGGGGGGGGGGGGCTTGGAACTACTCTTCCTCCTCTTCTCCATGTCAACAGCAATTTGGGTCCGGGAAACCACCCCGGGTAAGTACACACATATTTCTTTGTCTGATCCTTTTTTTTCTTATTACTATGAGTGAATCCTGTCGAGATGCTGGTGTCGCCCTTGTCCCTAACATTTTTTCGTTAGGGTTTCTCCAGGATCTCTGCCCCCCCCCCCCGGAAAATCTTTTTTTTTTCTTCTTATCCCACAGGCTGCAATCTTTTGTATCTTTGTAGGAGGTCAAGTATTTCAAAATCAACCAACCGTATCCAACCCTTTTTTTATTTATTTTCCCACCTCACTTAGATCCCTCTCCCACGTCTCGCTTGTTTTCGGGCTGATGTCCAGAAAACAGTTGTAGATCACCTTTAGAAAAAAAAAAAGAAAAAAAAGAAAGAAAGGGATATCAGGTGGCTACTTTAATATTATTTTTAGTTAGTTTCTATTCTTTTTTTTTTTTTCTTTCACCCCCCTTTTACCTCCCCCCATCATTCACAAACTGTGAATAAAAAATTGCTATAATTGTTTTATATATATATATATATATATATATATATATATATATATATATATATATAAATAAGTAGGGTATCCCACGGAGAGTTTGGGGCATTTTGGTGCAAGTAGGTTCGTAAGGTAGGTGTTTAGACAACTTGTTAACGGGTAGGATGTGACACAAGGTCGCAAGTGTGGGGTGGGGGGCATCCAGCGAGGGCCGAACTCGCTATTCAGTAGTAATCGATCTGCGAGACTAGTTTACTAACTGTTACACCACGATGGGACATCCTAAATATTTTACCCACCCGTTTACCGCGGGTAGGATGTAACAAAAGGTCACTAGATTGAACTCTTCGGCGGGTCATTCAGAAAGCACTTCGGGTCACAGTTCGAACATTACTGGTCTAAATTAAGCATAAAACAGATATAATATAATATAATATAAATTAATATAATATAATATAATATATAAATATATATAGATTAATAATCTAAATATATAAGAGTAAGTTTTTGGTATGTACGTGTCGACGTATAAGTTCAAAACGGGAGGTCACTCTGATTCGAAATCTTGCATACATATTAATATCCCTCTAACTAAGAAACACGCCAAATTTGGTTATTGATTTTTACTAATTAAGGGATATAATCAATTAATTAAGCCAAAATCACCTAATTTGCGAAACTGTCCGTATACCAACTCCTGCTGATGATAAGATATTGTCCCTGCCTGACTTTTTGTTATAGCGAATATCAGCAGTGAAAATTTAATTTTAGTGAATAAATTTCGCAGTCTTAAGCCGTTCAGCTCGGAGTTTATCGCCTATTTATAGTCCAATCTTAAAAATATCCATATGGTTGAAAAGAAGAGAAGATAATCTTTCTCAATATATAATTTGTATGAGTCTTTATCCATTGAATTATTTTTTATAGCGAGTTAAAAAAAATGTATTTGCTTCGGACAGCAAAAGTATGTTTTAACGAAAAATCAAATCTTATTCATATCGCAATCTTTTTATTTCTGTCTTTAAAATATGAATTTAGTTAGAAATGAAATGAAATAATCTATCTTACAAATATTTATTTGGTAAGAAAGATGTGGTTTTATCAATTGACTTATTTTTTACAGTAAATAACAATAATAAGCGAAAACATTTAATAACTCAATTTTGTTTATAATCGGTATTTAATTTTTTCGTATATACAAAGGAGCTTTAGAAAAAAAGCCTTTTACAAAAATAGGTAATTAAATTATATAACTACTTATTTCGTAAATAAGTAAACATATAACAATAAAATTTAAAAAATAAAAATACGATGTAGTTGAATAAATTATATGAAGAAGTTTAAATTAACATTTCATATATAAACAGTGTTTGAAATGTTAAGTAAAGCTTTGTTGTTTCTTTCGTGTTTATTAAACAAACATAAAATAAAAATGATTCTAATATACGTAACTTGAATAAGAAAATTTGTTATTTAATTTATCATAATTCTATTGATAAATAAATAGGCAGATTTTTAAAAAAATTAAGTCACAACTTCTTTTTTTCTCTTTCTTTTTTTTTTTTTTTTCTTTTTTTTTTTTTTTTACTAAAAACCGTCAAAAATGGTTTCGAATTTATCTCGGCTGAACTTGAAAAAACGGTTGGAAAATTAGGTGACCCAGAAAAACAGAACCCACAAATTTTGTAATAAAACTGTTAATTTTAACTAGGGGGGTTTAGGGTTAGGGTTAGAGTTAGGATTGGGGTTTAGGGTTAGTTTAATGGGAAAATAAATAAATAATTAGGGTTCTGTTTTTTCTGGGTCATCCTGTATACAGGTGACCCAGAAAAAACAGAACCCACAAATTTTGTAATAAAATTGTTAATTTTAACTAGGGGGTTAGGGTTAGGGTTAGGGTTCGGGTTAGGATTGGGGTTTAGGGTTAGTTTAATGGCAAATTAAATAAATAATTAGGGTTCTGTTTGTTTTGGGTCACCCTAATTTTCCGACCGTTTTTCAAGTTCAGCCCTTATCTCGAGATTTCTTTTAATCATTTATTAACATTTTTTTAAACTTTAGAAGTTACTTTAATTCATTCATATTAGTGTCGTCTTGAATATAACATTTATTTGACCGTTTATTCATTAGACAATTCTCGGCGATTTTTTTAAAAATTTGATAAATAATCATCTCTTATTAGTTACCACCAATTTTCCCTGTGAAATTTACCCCCCCCCCTAAATTTAACACAATGAAACTTGCATTAAAATTAATATTATCTTTAAAAAGATTTTTTCATTCGAAAGAAGAAACATTAAACAAACTCCTGATGATTTTTAAAAAAATTTCAGCTTACGGAAATAATGAAAATCATGATTGAAAAACAATGTTTTCATTTTTGCACCGTTAAATCAACTGAAATTTAACGTACCCAAAAACAACTTACGATAAGAGGATTTAACACAATGAAACTTGCAGAAAAATTAATATTTTCTAGAAAATGTTTTTTTCATTCGAAAGAGAAAACATTAAATAAGCTCTTGATTTTTAAAAAAATTTCAGCTCACGGAAATAATGAAAATTATCATTGAAAAACAATGTTTTCATTTTTGCACTGTTAAATCAACTGAAATTTAACGTAGCTAAAAAAACAACTTACGATAAGAGGTTTTAAAAAAAAATTCTATGAAAAATCAATTAATAGTCTAATTTTCACGAAAATTTCCAAAAATGTTTACCTTTGGATGTAAATATATCTGAAATAGTTTTTTTCTAAAATATATTAGGGGAAATATTTTTTTACGAGGTCTATCCCTCCATTTTATTTTATGAGATAAAAATAATGACATGTCAGAAAAATGTTGTACTTTTTTTCTATAAAGATAAGGGTCTGAATAACAATGAAATTGTATAACGTACAATTCAGTAGTTTTTTTTTTAATGAGATCAGAAATAAAAAGTGCAAAAAAATGTCATAATATTAATATTTGAAAATTTTTTTTGCTTTTGTAATTGGTATGTACTATATTCTATTAAATTGTCGAAACAAAAAGAATTTTTTAAAGAAATTAATTTTTAAGAGATTTTCAATCTTTTGTGCACTTAAATATTTTTATTTTCTGCGTGAAATAAATTACTTTTTTTTTTCTACGTGAAATTTTAGAATTCAGGTGAACTAATAATTGGTCCGATCAGCGCTATATTAATTTTTAAAAGAATTTGTAATTTTTTTTATTGTTGAATAGTAATGTGTGATTCTTAGAATATATGAGAGAGCAAAACTGACATATTTGTTTTGTTTTTATACAAAATGACGAGACTCTTCTCAGTAAACAAAGTTTGTTTTTCTTAGCGTAAAAATTATTTTGTTTAACTTTTTCGACCAATTAGAATATAAAGTAAGGATATATAGATTATTTTATCAGTTTTTCTCTTAGAAAAAATATTCAAATTTTCATTTCATTTTCGATTTTAAAAATTAATACCAAAAGCGAAGACATTTTTTAAGTCAATTTTACTGTGAAATTTTTTTTTCTGTATAAATTGCGACCTGAAAATTACCCTTTCGCTTGTAATACGAATAGGTTTATTTATTTTTTAAGATAACAATGTAATTTTTTCCAATCGGATAATTTGATCTTTGAATTAACTGTTTTTCTTTGTAACAACCCTGTACGATCTTTAATTGTTTTTTACGAGATTTTTGATAAACAAAGTTCGGAAATATTTATTTCCGTTTTATTCAAGATGCCCTAAACTGTTCACGTGACCGAATTGGTGATACCTACCGGTCATGTACCTGGTACTTTAGCTAGTATCTAATATATAAAGGAGAGACTTTGGTATGTACGTGTCGACGTATAACTCCAAAACGGGAGGTCACTCAGATTCAAAATCTTGCATACACATTGATATCGTTCTAACTAAGAAACACTCCAAATTTGGTTATTGATTTTTACTGATTAAGGGATACAATTAATTAATCAAACAAAAATCAAACGATTTTTAGAAATAAATCATATAGCTGCTGCTGATATTCCAGCTATAATCAGCACGCACGCACCACCCTGCCCCACCCTGCCCCTACCCTACCCTGCCCTACCCTGCTGCCTCTATTCCGTGTTGTTGAATGCGTTTGCAGAAGCTTTCAGCTACCCGAAGAAAAAGAAGAAAGAAAGAAAGAAAGAAAGAATATCAGCTACCAGTGATGACTAAATTTTAACGTAAAATAAAATTCGTTTTTTTTTGTCCAAATCTTTCAAATATTTATCTTATAATCTTTCTAAATATTTTCGTATGTTTTTGAGACTAACTTTTAAAGTAAAATCAAATCTTTGTCCACAAGTTTACGGTTACATTTAAAAAAAGAAAGATTTTAAATGTCAATAAAAATCAGTCACCAGTATAGGGTTGTATAAATGTAAATAAAAAAAAAATGAAAACGTTTTTATCAATATTTTTACGAATACTTTCATATTTCTTAGGATAAAATATATCCATTTTAATCTTTGTTATTTTTGTTGCTCAAATAAATGAATAAATTACAATGTTACATTTTATTTCTAACTCAAACAAGCAATTAAAAACTGAATTTACAATTGTCTTACGTACGAAAAAGTTGGAATATTATTCTCAATGTTGTAAACAAACAAACAAAAAATCGTAAATTATTAGCGCTTAAAAAAGGGGAGGGGATATTTAACACAATGAAACTTGAATAAAGGTTAACATTATCTTCAAAATTACGAAATTCACACAAACACTTATTTACTTATTATGTTTACTTATTTTAAATAAGTAAATAGTGTTTGTGTGAATTTCGTAAGTTATTTACGAAATTCTTTTTTGTCAAACAGTAAAAGAATGATAAAGAAATATCTAAATAAATACATACATATAGTTGTCGAAAGTTTCTTTTACTAACAGTTAGCATAACATAGGTAGACCAAATTGGATCTAAAATGCGTTTTTGACAAAGTGACTTTAGCCCCCCGCTCCAGAAAATAATTTACCAAAAATCAGGGAATTATCGGATTTTAACTAATTTTTCAGTGTTTATTCATCAATGAACGCTCTTTATAATACATTACATTTTATTTTAAAACTTTCTCATTTTTTCAGGTCACTTAATTTTGACCCCTCCCTTATGTTGGGGGCGTAAC
>CM042179.1:46007820-46057820 GCA_023376005.1 Doryteuthis pealeii
TCAAAGCAAAAATTGATAAGACCCAACAAAATAGTAAATGTAGACTTTGCGGTAATAGATGAGACTGTAACCATATACTCTGCGAATGTAGCAAACTAGCACAACGAGAATACAAAAGTAGACACGACTGGGTTGGGAAGGTGATCCACTGGGAGTTATGCAAAAATTAAATTTTGACCACACAACAAAATGGTATATGCATAAACCAGAATCTGTTCTTGAGAACGAAACGCACAAAATTCTCTGGGACTTTGAGATAAAAACGGATCACCTTATCCCAGCAAGAAGGCCAGACCTAGTGTTGATAAACAAAAAAGAAAGAACTTGTCAACTGGTGGATTTTGCAGTGCCAGCAGATCACAGGGTGAAGTTAAAGGAAAATGAAAAAATAGACAAATATCTGGACCTTGCAAGAGAACTGAAAAAGTTATGGAATATGAAAGTGAAAGTGATACCGATTGTAATTGGTGCACTTGGAACAGTCCCAAAAGGATTAGAAAAGGGCTTGGAAAGTTTGGATATCAGAGGAAGGATTGAAACCATTCAGAACACTGCACTGCTGCAATCTGCCAGAATACTCAGAAGAGTCCTGGAGACCTGAGGAGACTTGCTGTCACTCAGACTCCAGTGAAAGACCATCAGCTAACACTGATGTGAAAACTCAAAAGGAGTAAATAATAATAATAATAATAATAATAATAATAATAATAATAATGGTGGTGATGATATTAATACATTTTTGTCTTTGTATGGTTGTAATAATGAATGAGAATCCAACTGCACTAATTGTTATTTACTAAGCTTAGCTTAGATATTGCACAAGGTCAGAAGTATGGGGCACCCAGTGAGAATCGAACTCGTTAACAATGGTCTTGCTAATCTAGCTCGGTAATCATTACACCACGCGAGGCGTCCAGGCACAAAATATAGTTATATACTTAACTTAACTTTGTTATGGCACAAGGTTAGAGAAGTATGGGGCATCCAGGGAGAATTCACTAACAATGGTCTCCTAATCTAACTTGCTAACCATTACACCACATGAGTTGTCTAAAGTTATATACTTAGCTTAGAAGTGGCACAAGGTCAGAAGTATGAGGGCACCCGGTGAGAATCGAACTCATTAACAATGGTTTGCTAATGATAGCTTGCTGACCATTATACCAAGTGAATTGCAAAAAAAAAAAAAAAAAAAAAAAGACATTGTAAGTATTTCATATTGATAATTGCTAAGCTTAGCTTAGATGTGGCACAAGGCCAAAAGTATGGGGCGCCCAGTGAGAATCGAACTCGTTAACAATGGTCTTGCTAATCTAGCTCTGTAATCATTAAACCACGCGAGGCGCCCAGGCCCAGAATATAGTTATGCTAAGCTTAGATTAGTTGTGGCACAAGATCAAAAGTATGGGGGCACCCGGTGAGAATCAAACTCGCAAACATTGGTCTGATAATAATAGCTTGCTAACCATTATACCAAATAAATTGCTAAAAAAAAAAAAAAAAATAAATATAGTAAATATTCCATATTATTATTTACTATGCTTAGATTAGATGCTGCACAAAGCACCCGGTGAGAATCGAACTCGCTAACAATGGTCTTGCTTATCTAGCCCACTGATCGTTAAATCACGTGCCTAAGAGATACAAATCGATTAAACAGAGTTAAAGGTATAATTCATTATTATAATCTGTCTGTCATTATTAACGTGTATTGATAATGCGCTCTCTATATTACATAAAGTTGAGACTTATTATTAAATTTTGTTTAATTCTATTCTCGTTTCAGAAATTTATTTACAAAAATATAAATAAATAAAATAGATAAACAAATAAAAAAAATAAAAAATAAAAAATAAAACAGGTAAATAAATAACGAAAAAGAATAACGAAACAATAAAAATAACTGCGCTATTTAAAAAAAAATTGCTAAAGTCGAGCCGAAAATGCTTTCTTAACTGATCAAAGGGAAATCACTTTTAAAGAGTTACGTCCCCTGAAATTAATACTAAGAAATGTACGTTTCATGTTTCATAGAGTTATACCGTTAAAATAAATACCAACGAATTTATTGTGTTAGCATCGTGTGTTTTCTTAAATAAATACAATCCTCTGATGAGACTTGATGCAATCGTTTGTAGATTGTAGTTTTTTTTACTTATGAAACTTATGAGGTAGCCAAATAGGGGTGAACGAACAATAATTAATTTTTGGTGATATATATATATTTACCAACTCCTCCGCACGAGCAGGATGCAACACAAGGTCAATTTCTTAAGTGGAGTTTAGCAGGTTTGAATTCAGAGTTTTCCTTCTCTTAGACTGATTACCTAGCCATGGTTAAAGAGCCCAGTCTGCCCTGCTATTTACCCATAGCTGGAGGGGGTATTGGATTCATACCTTTCCCAGGGGTATTAGCGCCATGTGAAATGCAAACAGTTTCGTCCAGGAATTGAACTCGGTCGACGAGTCCATTTCCTACGACTCTAACCATTAGACCACGTGCCTCTCATTTTTTGGTAATATAGACTTGCAAGAATATGCACCTTTCGCTGAGCGTAAGTATTTAAGTTTTAATGTAATGAAGTATATTAAATTAGAAAGACTAAAGGAATGAAATGAAAACGCATATAAAAAAAAACCCCCAAAAAACCGCTCACTGTACTATGCATAGTAGTGGCGTGTTTATCATTGACAAGTTAAATTCGGCACGTATCGTGTGCTACGCGCCTGTGGCCCAGAGGTAGAGTTTCTGACTCTGCGTGCTGGGTTCCCGGTTTCGATTTCTGTCGAGAGGAAAATCATAAGTATACACCGCTGATGAGACTTAATAAAGTTGAAACAGCTGTACGGTGTTCCACGTGGCGCACTTTATTCGCCGGGTTTGCTTGTCATGATTATTTTCAATAATTATCGAATTTTATATGATATACGCTTTGTAATTGCCTTCAAAAATATAAATAATAATATACTTTACATAACAATGCTTCATAGGCAAATTATCAAATTCCATATTTTAATTAGTTTTTATATAAAATCATTCAGCGAAAACGATCATCTGTTCACATTTTCATACAAACTCACACACAGCGTCTTAGCGTTCCTCATAATTTCAAACATCCAAAGAACGCTAGTTTTTCATTCAACATTTTTTAAATAGATTGATCAACAAAAGACTCTCACAGTCTTCTTATTCTCTGTAATAAATGTATTTTTCCTCAAATTAACAAAAGCCCTGATGAAGATCTATTGAAACAGATCGTAACACTGCAGCGTTGGCGAAATAAACATCACTCGTTTTATGAAGCTGTGTTTTTTCAAATTTTTCACTATATTGCACACTGTCGGATTCACTTCCATTTTTTCTCTTCACACACACACACACACACACCACACACACACACACACACACACACACCACATATATATATATATATATATATAAAGATATTTGACCATTTTTATTACCCCACAGCTGAGGGAAACAGGACAATAAAAAAATTAAAAAAGCAAAACAAACATTTTTCAAATGCCTTAAAAGTAATAAAGAATTCACCATTCGCATTTGATGATTTGGGAGAGTTAGACACTTTGTCTAAGCTTCCTTGAAATAGACTATAATGAAAAAACTCAAAGTCTTTTGTTATATTTCTGCTTATAAATTTGCTCTGTGACTCTAACGTTAAGAGCACACATTGAGCTCTCAAACTCCGACAAGTTTTTTTAAATAAAACTCTTGTGTCGTAAGGAAGATTTCTTCTCTGGACTTTTGGATTATATATATATATATATATATATATATATATATATGTGAAATTGATATGTTGAAAAAACAAAAGATGTTTACAAAAGCATGGGATCATCAGGAGAGAATGTGCAACCGTTTCGGGGCCTTCCTCTCAACGGTTTTAAAAAGTAACATCGCTCCTCCCCTCACTGATTGAGAGGAAGGCCCCGAAACGGTTGCACATTCTCTCCTGATGATCCCATGTTTTTGTAAACATCTTTTGTTTTTTCAGCATATCAATTTCACACTGTCGGATTAAGTTCCATTTTAATTCATTGTATATGTATATGTTATGTATATATGTATATATATATATATATATATTATATATATATACATATACATATATAGCTCTCTGATGAGGCCTAATAGGCCGAAATGTACATACAGAGAATTGATTTTTTCTCGATTTTGTTAGCCATACATGTTATAGGCTATTTTCTCTCGCGAAGTCAGCTGCATAAGATTCAGTTATTAGAGTATTGAGGATATACGACTTTAAGGTGGCGCAAGTATAAATAAATAAGTAAGCTATATAGGCGTGCACCGATGGGCTGAGTATTACACCACGACCATAGCGACATGCATTCAGATTGGGGTGGAAAAAGATTGGGAACTATTAGAGAGCAATAGGTAACGAGAGCGAATAGTATTGAATAAGAACACTCTTATATGTATGGAGGTAGGTCAAAGGAGCAGATGCGCTCGCACTCACGCGGGGAGAGGATTGCACAGAGCGTCCTCTGCTCCGTGATGGTTTCACTAATTAAGAACTATATCTCTAGAGTCTCTCCCCCTCGTGCGGACAAAATCTGATTCAGGGTGAGAAATTCAGGTAAGTAGACTTGGAGCGCAGCATCGATCTCTGCTATGACGAGAGTAAGCAACGGAAGGCGGTTTCTCAACAAAAGTAGAGGAACGGAAGGAGGAGAGGAGCGCGGGTTGAGGAGAGAGAGACAGCACACGACTGTCTGCACTTATATGTATATTGTGTATATATATGTCCTCGACATTCATCCACTGAGCACCTGTGTTGCCGGGTGCAAGGCGTTCTCACTGTACAATATCTGGAGAGATGAAGCACCTCGACACATCCCGGGTAGACTATAGCATTCTCCTCACTGGCGCGGCGATGGGCATCTTATTGTAATATCTCACATCCTTAATTTTTAATCTCAGATACACATGAGAGAGAGTTGATATAGTAGCTATATCCGGGTGATCATTATATATAACAGAGTAGATGCACATGTGACACCAGTATAAGAGTCAGCCTAATATGAGAGTTTTAATTAATACAGATGTTCGGGATATTGATTTATATATATATATCTGTGTGATGTAACTGATAATGAGATTTAGCGATCTGCATTAGCTAGGATGAGAGGAGCCTGTAAGTCCACTTTCATGCGGTTATGGTAATAAGAGAAAGTGTAACATTCCGGAAATTCGCGTGTGACTCAGTATGAGAGAATCGAGCACTTCTCTCACAGATGAGAGAGCTGTATGATAATGAGGAGGTAATTGAGTCAATAAAGGGCGAGACCTATGAGTAATAGTCGCATGAGAGTAGAAGTAGATACTATAGGTAGGTCGAGTAGTAACGAGAGATCAGCAAGTTATATCTCTCCTCGCACGAGATGTGCCTCGTGCAGTGTGTGTATCTATTCCGTCGAGACGCGTTTGAGATTAATCATTACGAGTTTTCGATTAACGCTCAGTGTTTGGTTCAATGTGGTTGAGTGAGTACAGGAGGATCTGTATTTATGACATGTGGAGAGAAAAAGAAAAAGAGAGGAGATAAGAAAAGAGAGAGACGCGCAGCGAGAGCGCGATTATAGGATAGCGAGGGGTATATCGGCGAGTTCTGTTCGAGGGCACCTTATTCGATATTACTAGTATGTGGCCACTGACTGACATTATGGACCGGTATATATGTATATATTCACGGAGGGGGGAGAGTGTAAAGGTACAGCCTCGACCGAGAATCTCTATGTGCATCTGTATATCTCGAGATAGAGGGTTACTCTTATTTGCCATTTACTGAGAGAATAGAGATGTGACTGTTGAGCTAGCATCTGTAGATACTCTATTAAGAGCACAGAGATATTAGAGACGCAGTGCGATATGCGTTCGTACGATTCATACCTAGATCGAAGTACTGTTGCGCGTTTGTTACTTAAACAACGTACTGCGCTCTGTGATGATGGTGCTGTCTGGTCCACCTGCCCGTTGTAGACAATAACAGTTGTACTGATCTAGACGAGAGAGTTGCACCCCATCTGCACGTAGACGACCGGCGATAAGGCCGGTCGACTAGTCCATGTACGGAATAGAAGAGGATCTGATATTGAGAGAATTATGTGTGCATAAAGCTAATCGAAGTGCCTGTGTTAGTATGGGTAGAGAGAAAGGAGAGAGGAGGTGTGAGGCGAGAAGTTATCTGCACGCCGTAATAATAGACAACTTTGAGAAGAGAACGGACAATCATAAGAGTAAGACAGGGTAAGAATACTATAAGTATCCTGCATCCTTACAATTGCACAGAGTCCTATCCTCATCAGCTCTGAAGGCACGTATGAAGAAACGATGAGGATCACATAAAGTCTGGTGCAGAGTAAGGAAGACATGAATAGAACTCGTGTCACCTTTTCGCGCTTTTCACCACACTCGTTCTTTTCATTGGACGGTCCTAAACAGTTAATGGTTAATGCAGCGAGAGCCAAAATTAAAATTATTTGGTCCCGCAATAGAAAATCTTTAGAAGACCAGGATGAACAAAAATAGACATATAAACATATATTTCCAGCCAATCAAAAGTAAATATTGGCACAATAGAGGACCTATGCAGATCTCTGTCTGGGAAGACTCTTCACTGATTTAGGTGTGTGTGTGGGTCGGTATGTGTGGGAAGGAGGAGAGTTATGTAGAGAGGGAGTAATAGAGATTGGCTCTTATTACTTCCTTTAAAATTCCTTCACGTTAAAATTCGCACCACTTCCACTGGGCCTTAAAGTGTAAATATATTCCTCCTGTCAAAGTGTACAATATATTCTCATGTCTTCTCTTTTCTCTGTCTCTCTGTCTCCGCCCTCTTACCTGTCTCTGTCTCTGTTTTCCTGTCTCTGTCCTCTGGTCTCGTGTGCTCTCTAGTCCGCTGGCTCTCTTTCGTGTACTCTGTCTTTGTTCTCTGTCTCTTGTCTGTCTGTTCTAATCTATCTATCTGTGCTGGTGCTGTTTTCTTATCTAGTCTATCTTAGTCTATCTATCTGTCCTGTCTGTCCTGTCTGCCTGTCTCTCTCTCTCTCTCTCTCTCTCTCTCTTCTCTAGATGCGAGAGAGAGAGGAGAGATGAGAGAGAGAGAGAGAGAGAGACAGACAGACAGACAGACAGACAGACAGACAACAATTAAATAATATAAGAATATATGTTTTTCTCTCTTATTGGAAACTTATTGGAAACTCACTAGACACTTGTGTGGCTATTATAAATTTATTTCAGTCGATAACTCCATAAAAGAGCCCAGTTTCGTCAGATAGCCATCATAAAAAATGTTTTATGATGGCTATCGGACAAAACTGGTCTCTTTACTGCTATCTGCAGTACCGATTAAAATAAATTCATAATAGTCAAATGACTGTTTTTTTTTCTTATTGGAAGTGTAAATATTTCTCTGTATATAACTATTTTAGGCTAAACTTGCAAATTGGTCGGAAAATTAAAATGGAAACTTTTTTGGTGGTCCCCCATGACAGTTTAACTACAGTGTATGAATGAACTTTTTGCGAATTGGGTTACGGTTTAGGGGTTTGGGGATTAAGGTTTATTTTATTTTATTACGTATTGCTTAAAAAACAACAACAACAAAACCTCCAAATTACTATACATTTAATGTTGAAAAATATTTATTTTAAACCAAGTTTAATTGAAATTATACATTGCAATACTAACACAAACAACTGAGACTAATGTGTCTCAATAATGGGTTCAATGATTAATTTCAATGTAAGTAATTTTGGGTTTATTGTCGTTTTTTTAAGCAATATGTATTAAAAACAACCTTCATCCCCAAACCCCTAAACCGTAACCCAATTCACCAAAAAGTTCATTCATTCACTGTAAGTTAAAACTGTCATGGGGGACCACCAAAAACTTTCCGTTTTTATTTTCCGACCAATTTGCAAGTTTAGCCTTATTTTAATAGTTATTTTACAAAACAAAAACAAACATGGAGTTGAACTTTTCGGTGGATTTGTGAATGTCTTGAGAAGCATTTTACATTCCTCTCGTTTTCTGGTGAGTTTCTGTTACTTGTTAAGTAACTTCCTTCTTAATACTATCAACAGAAAACACCTTCCGGGCGCCGTAAAAATTAATTTTTGAAAGACATTGCCTGAGAGGGTGGGAGTTAAAAATTCAATGTCAGAGGGTTTGTATCATAAGTAAGACAAATCCTCATATTTATTAAACGGGTAAAAAAACAAAATAAAACAATTTGAAATGAAAACTGAGCCCCATCCCTCTCAAATAAAATGTTGCATGCATGTAATAATCAAACAATTATTTTGAATATTTTCCACATCAATTTTACACAAAATCGTAGGTATTTATTTATTTATAAACTTTTTAGTTAACTTCTTGTTACTGTAAAAAAAAAAAAAAAAAAGGGACGAGAGTAAAAAACAATTTTTAGAATTGCTTACTCAAATTTTGGGTGTATATAGCATAAGAATATTGTGACGTAAGCTGTGACGTAGAGCTATGACGTAGTTTTTGTTACAGACAGAAATACAGATAATCTCTATTATTAATAGATATATGTGAGGGTGCATGGTATATATATATATATATATATATATATATATATATATATATATATATATATATGTGTGTGTGTGTGTGTGTAAATTGAAAAATAGAAGTTAATACAACAATATGTTGAAAAAATAAATAAAGGAAAGAAAATGTTGAATGGATAAACATTTCTTATTGGAGTATTTTTTCAACACACACACACACACACACACACACACACACACACATATATATATATATATATTATATATATATATATATATATATATATATACCATGCACCCTCACATATATCTATTAATAATGGAGATTATCTGTATTTCTGTCTGTGTTATATATATATAAATGAAAAACATTTAGGTATTTAACAAATGTTTTTTTTTAAATGTGGATCTACAGAGTTATATTGTTTTTGTAATATACACATCCTCCGATTATGGCCCATGAGTAATGTGTATCAGACTAAGTAAAGCTTAGTAAATTCCAAGTAGTGACCTTCTCCTATGGACTCCTATGCACGGACACACCAGTTTTGGCCAACCAGAAACAAAACTTATATTCATTCTTTCTGTACAGACAATGGGTGCTGTCTAGAGGACTTACCAAGTGTGATGACCGATAGGAACACATAGTCACACTAGTGTTGGTCAACTAGCTAAGACTTAAATTCATTAATTCTGTACGGACACTGGATGCAGACGAGGAGACTTATCAAGTATGATGAACGAGAGGGACCCACGTGCACACCAATTTTGGCCGACCAACAAAAGCCGAGAAGGAAACAACATATGGATGTAGCATACTGTTTTTAAGCAGGACCTTAAAAGCAAACTCCACAAAATAGCGGTTGTATGGCCATTGGCCCCCCATCTTGCAAACCATCCAAGAAAGGCGAGTACGACATGCCGGATTGCTGGTGAAGTAAAGAAAAACTCATAAGTAACATACGCCTGTGAACTCCTACGTATGGACACACCAGTTTTGGCTGATCAAGCAAAAACTTACATTCATCAGCTCTGTATGGACACTAGAGCAATAGGGACAGGTGGTATGTGTGTGTGTGTGTGTGTGTGTGTGTGTGTGTGTGTGTGAGTGAGAGAGAGAGAGAGAGAGAGAGAGAGAGAAGAGAAGAGAGAGAGAGAGAGAGAGGGGGGGAATATGTACTATCATCATGTATTGATGATTGATGATGATGATGATGATGATATAAATACGTTACGATGGGTACCGTAAACAACCTTAGACCTGTTGTGTTAGACAAAGTAAAACTTAATAGATAGTAACTACAATTGATATTTCTGAGATGAGGCTTGGTGATTTGTTTTATTTGGATTATTCGGACTATTGTCCTCATCTTAACTGCTTTTTGCACAACTTTTCAGCCGATGTGCCCTACGATGCGCAGAGTCCGACAAGAAACACCTGAAGAAGGCCAGATGGCACAATTGCTGAAACGTTGTGTAGATAACAGTAAAGACGAGGACAATAGTCCGAATAATCTAAATAATATAAGCTACAATTAATTCACGCTAAAATCAGCGGTGCCCATCAGATCATCAAAGTTAAGCACTGACGAGCCTCCTCAGTACTTAGATGGGGGACCATTTCGGAATATCAAATATTGTAAATAAATTGAGAACTTCGGGCGAGATTAAGCAAAGTATTGTATAAAAAGCTCATTGTACACTGTCATAGTGTAACTAGGTTATCAGACTATTGCTAGTGAGTTCGATTCTCACTGGGTGTCCCATACTTCTGTCTTTGTGCCAAAATAAACTAAGCTTTGTAATTGACTTAGGGTTGAATCATTTAAGGGAGATAACAAAATTTTTGTCTTTGAAAATTGTAAGAGTTACTTCCCTTAGAATATGTACAGGTCATTTTAAACTTTTTTTTTCTTTCGATAAAAAAGTAAATAAATAAATGAATAAAATAAAGTGCTGTTGTTTTTAGACATGCTTGCTTGATTGATTGATTTTAACGGCATGTAAACCTGTTTGGGGTTATTTCATGCCGATGGGTTAGGAAATCGTATTCATTGTACGATTACAATTATATTTAGAGTAGTTGTTTGTTAGGTACCACCAATTTTCCCTGTGAAGTTTACCCCCTCCCCCCATATCTAACACAATGAAACTTGCATAAAGGTTAATATCATCATAAAAAAAATTTGTCCGTTCAAAAGAAGAAACATTAAAAAAAAAAAAAAAACCAAAAAAAAAAAGCAAAAACAACCTCCTAATGATTAAAAAAAAAAATTCAGCTTACGGAAATAATTAAAATTATGAACGAAAACAATATTTATATTTCGCAAAGTTAACCTAAAAAAAAAAAAAATATGACTAGAGTTTTTTTTTATTTTAAATTCTATGAAAAATCAATTAATGGTCCGATTTTCACGAGAATTTTCATAATTCTGATGAAAATATGTCTGAAATACATTTTTTTCCTAAAATATATCAGTGGAAATATTTTTTTACAGGGTCTAATACCCCTATTTTATTTTATGAAATATGAAAAAATAAACCGAGAAAATGTTTATGTTTGTTATTTCTATTTTTGCGAGATCTTAAAAAAAAAAAGAAAGAAAAACGAGTTAAAAAATATTTACGTTTCTTCCTTCAATATGGTCTAAACTGATCACGTGACGTATTTTGGTGGTACTTTTTGTTTGTTAAGAGCTTCTTTTTTTTTTACACACGGTCCTATCGGATACGAATAAATCTTTAAACATATCTATTTGACCCATAGTTAGGACACTAACAGAAACTATTACACGGGTAAGAGTGGACCTGGGAGTAATAGCAATGAAGGGGTACTACACACTACCAAGATCTTCAGTTCTGAAGTCTTTTACCTGTATGTTGGGATATTTCAAAGTCTTTTACCTGTATGATGGGTTATTTCAAAGTTCACTATCTATTCACCGCAGAACTCATTCTATTCAAATAAAGTCCTATTATTATTATTGTAATCTAAGTTCTTCTGCACAGTATATTGCATTGGCATTTCAGTCTCGGAAGACTATAATAAAGTTTTTGTACCCCTGAAGTTACAGCGCCTCTTGTGACTGTAAAGTCCAATGTTTGAAAAACATTCTCGACCACAGATTTTGCATTTGAAGGCTGTCCCTGAAGATATTGATGTGCCGGTGCTTTGTTGCCGCTGCTTTCTTCTAGACCTCTTAGCTTCATGGTGTTGCGTCAGGGTGACTTCAGACATGAACAGTCCTCTACGGAGAGTCTGTCGCCACCGAGGGCGGTCCTGAGCCAAATTTTCCCAGCTGGAAGGGGCAATGCCAAAGCACCTGAGATCATTCTGCACAGTGATAATGAACTAACCATTGGTTTTTGGTGTGGTGGGAGAGCCACTGTGAGCGTCTTAAAGTAGGCAAAGAGTTAAATATCAATAGTACTATTAATTGATCAATTAAATATACGTAAAATATAAATAAATACCAATTAAGTATCAATTAAATATTAATAATGCATCAAAATGTATTAATAACGTTTCAACAATGTAACTATTTACCCAAACCGTTCGCCACGGGTAATATGTGACACAAGGTAGCAAGTATGAGGAATCCAGCGAGGATTCATCTATTCACTTGTAATGGATCTGCGAGACTAATCAGCTAACCATTACACCGTAATGAGACGCAACAATATGTATTTAAATATTAATAAAATATCAATCAAGTATCAATTAGGGACTGATTAATTATCAATAATTTATCAGTAATGTATAGAGAATATATCAATGATATATCTTTGAATATTAGTATCAATAATGAATATATATATATAAAAAAAACAACAAAAAAACAACACATAAATAAAAAAAAATACTGTTAAATCGAACTTAACGGACCTAAATTCAACCATCGTATGTCACTTATGAATGCATACAAAAATACATAAAAAATACATACAAATGCATACAATAAATACATAAAAAATACATACATAAATACATAAAAATTACATACATACATAAAAATACATACAATCAATACATAATCAATACATAAAAATACAACATAAATCAATACATAAAATACATACATAAATCAATACATAAAAAATACATACATAAATCAATCATAAAAAATACATAAAAATCAATACATAAAAATACATACATAAATAATACATAAATACATAAAATACATACATAAATCAATACATAAAAAAATACATACATAAATACATAAATCAATTCATAAAAAATACATACATAAAAAATCATACATAAATCAATACATAAAAAATACATACATAAATCAATACATAAAAAATAATACATACATAATACATACATAAATCAATAATAAAAAATACATACATAAATCATACATAAAAAATACATACATAATAAATACATAAAAAATACATACATAAATCAATACATAAAAAAAATACATAAATCAATACATAAAAAATACATACATAAATCAACATAAAAAATACATACATAAATCAATACATAAAAAATACATACATAATCAATAAAATACATACATAAATAAATACATACATACATAAATCAATACATAAAAATACATACATAAATCAATACATAAAAAATAATACATAAATCAATACATAAAAAAATACATACATAAATCAATACATAAAAAATACATAATAAATCAATACATAAAAATACATACATAAATCAATACATAAAAATACATACATAAATAAATACATAAAAAATACATACATAAATCAATACATAAAAAAATACATACATAAATCAATACATAAAAATACATACATAAATCAATACATAAAAATACATACATAAATCAAACATAAAAAAATACATACATAAATCAATACATAAAAAATACATATCTTTAAATACCAATATTGTATCAATTATGAATACCAATGAAATATGTATTTAGCCAACCCCTCCCCAGGAATAGCATGTGACATAAGGACAACTTTCAAGGAAATAATTTGAATTCTTAAACAAATTTTTTGAATTCCGTGTTTTCATTCTCATAGATCGGTTGCCGTAGCAACGTTAAAGAACTCAGTCTACACAAACATGAGACACCCAGGATCGAACTCGCTATTCGGTAGCAAAGGATCTGCGAGACAAGACTGCTAACCATTACCCCACTATGGGAGTAGGTATTTATCCAACCCGTTCGCCACGGGTAAGATGTGACATAAAGCCGCACGTATAGGGAATCCAGGGAGGATCCCATAGTTGGATAAACATATTGGATTTATACTTTCCCCAATACTAGCAAGAATATCTAAGTTTTAATGTAATTAAATATATTAAATTAGAAAGACTAACAAAATTAAATAAGAACACATATAAAAAGATTACACTTATTCTAATAATAATTTATTTGGTTTCTGTATGAAATAATTCACAAGATTGATTTTAATACGTTGGAGAATAAAACAATAATATTAGAGATCAATGACACCAAGTAATTATTTATCAAACCCAGTTTTGTTAAAACCAGTATGCAAATTAACCACACCATATATTATGTAAACATTCATTTCTTAGTGATATATAAAACAAATTACAGGATTTTAAACGCACTAATAACATGGGCTGTTTTGAGGCAAATTTAACTAATATTTTCATAGAGACATTCTTAATAAATAATATTTATTCTATGTATTAATGATTTTGACTATAAATGAAATACCTATTGATAAACTTACACAATTCCTGAGGTAAGCAGTAACAAAGTTTTTGTTACAGACAGACACCGAATCTTCATTATAATTAGGTGTAAAATGCAAACAGCCTCGTCCAGGATTTGACACCTTGTCCATTTCCTACAACAATAACCGTAACGAAAAGAGCGCTTCCATAAATACGAACGAAGTATTAAAAAAAAGTAAGTAGAAAAGTAAAGCCGGCGGAGTGGCCTATAATCAGACCCAGTTTCAGTCGGACAGCGAGGGAGTCTATCCCCTTTTTATTAGCACTAGACCAGGGAGATTGTATTTGTGTCTGAGGTTCAGCGCTCAGACCTTCCATCAGCTCCCCACTTTACCGCACAGATTAAAGTCATGCTACTCATGTGTTAGCAAGGACTGGTATCGAACTCGAAACCTTGTGGTTACGAGGCAGAATCCAATTGAATTTTTATTCTTTATTTTTGAGGTGGTTCTAGATTTATGAAGCTTAGTTTGATTATATTTTTAGTTTTCTTATCATACCTTACCGTACCTTAGTGGTCCCGCCCTGTCATCTCGGGCTGTAGAATACGCAAACTGCACCCCTGCAGAGGAGTAAAATCTCCCCAATGGGGCTATCTGTTGGCCGTGGGTTGCAACCCGTGATGCTAAGGAAGGAACCCTGGTGTCTGAGCAGTCCACGACATGTAACACTCCCATTTGGTCCTTACTTAGGCTAGACGGATGATCGGAGAGGCCCCTACGATCAATCCGTTGGTCACGTCAAGCCATAGCATCTATATGATTGTCCCAACGCTATTGCCCTTGGGTTATTTTATGCCGAAGACGTTTTGTTTTATTCATTCTTGATAGAAGCCAAACGATTCCAAAAGGTCGCATCCTGCCATTGCACTATATGATTGGTTGGTTGGATTTTATGGCATATCAATCCTTGTTGGATTATTTTATGCCGAAGAGGTTTTGTTTTATTAATTTCTGATGGTATTCAATTTTTTTTTTTCAAACTCAATTTTTTAAACATATTTTTAAAACTCATTTTTTTTCTATTTAACTCTTAATGTCCTATACCGCCTAATCCACTCCAAATGATAGCCTTTGTTTACATGTAATATTAAACATATTTAAAAGTTTTTGATTAAAGGGAAATAACAGGTAACTTTAAATGAAAAGGTCATTTTTTGCCATTTAAAAAAAATATATCCTTATAGGAATGGGGTTCTGGACTTAGAAAATTCTCAACAGTATGTTAAGAGTTAACCCATAGATAGGACCCTAACAAGCACTACCACTCTGGTCAGAGTGACCTGTAAGTGGTTGTGATGAAGGGGTACTCCACACTCCCCAGAGCTCCAGAATTGAAACTTCACCATTAATACAGTTTAACGTCATACACAGGACAATAAGACCCTCAGCCACCGCCTTCTAGCACATACTTGATAACAAGGATCAGGATTTGCCATAAGGATTGGGACAATCATATAGGTGCTGGGATTGATGTGACCAGCCGATTGATCCGAGGGGTGGGGTGTGCTTTAGTCTGGATACTCACAGTTGTTATTATCTAACCCATTTGCACATTTTTCACTTTAGTTTTAATTGGTGAGTTTTCAGTGAATTCTAGAAAGACAGAAATTCTTCTAAGACCTCTAGGGGAAGTTCCCTGTGGTGTAATGGATAAAGTGCCGGACTAAGACATCGTAGTAAGCGAGTTCGAATTCCAGTCATCCTCCTAACAATCTCAGAAAACCTGCACTAAATATTACCAAACAAACAACTTAAGAGATCTTTTCAAAAATATCAAACCAGAAGACATCTTTGATTTTCTGAAAAAAAAAAAAAAAAAGCAAAAAAAGAAAAGCAAAAAAAAGAAAAAGCAAAAAAAAAAAAGCAGCCTTTTCAACAAGATCTAATCAAACCGATTCTTTCACCAAAACTGACAAAGATAACCTAGTACTACCATAAAACCCATACTCTAAAGACCGAAACCCATATGAAACAAATTCTACATAACCCTTTCTGGTATTAAATGACCCACAGAGATTGATATGCCGTTAAACAAAACTCAAACTGTTATAGCAACAATTAAAACTCATGGAATCATTTGTGTATCAGAATATGTCTGTCACTAGATCGCCAAAAGGGGAATTGGTCTACCATTGAGTCAATTTCGTTGGCATTCTTCTGTCTGCTAAAAACAATGGCGTAGTGTCCAAAAAATATTTTTTCTTGGAACTACGTAGCCTAGGGGGTTGATACGGAGCATGTGCTGTTGCCCAAGCAGCAGACCCCTCTCTCCTCACTGTCGCTGTAATCCAAAGGAAACGTAAGGAACCAATGTAGTTTGTCTAAGGCAGTGTTGCAGGAGTTGCTGTGTAACACTGAAATCAGCGTTACTCCACCTTAGGGACTCCAGCTTTGGATTCAGTTTTCGGGGTTTACTCCATAGCCTTTCCCCGGGGATCATGTAAAGCCACTCGGCAGTGGTGCGTTTATTACAGACTCTTCCTTGTCCCAGATGAGTTGACGATCTGGGCCAGGGAGCTGAGTCTAAACTGGGGTTTATGTGTGTAATAATTAACCCAAAAGCAGATTCTGTTCTCTCAACTGAGAGAGGGGCCACATGGAATTTGTACAAAGACAACATCAAGAGGAACCCAGAGGACTTTAACCCCCCCCCAGAGATCGAATCAATTGGAGCACACGGATTCGCATGGGTGTCATCATTGGATACGATGGACAGCAAATAATATGATATGTAATATAAGTACCCCAATCTAACTGTCAGTGTAGCAAAAAAACGGCCACAAATGAAGAAGAAAAAAAGTGATCTTTCACCAAAACAATTCACCGTGTCACAAGTCGATCGCGACGATGGTAAAACTACATGAATTGCACTTCGAATTGCTTTCAACACCCACCCTATTCTCCAGGTCCGGCCCCCAGTGATTACAGGCCGTTTTCAGACCTCAAAAGAATGCTCCAGGGAAAGAGATTTGGCTCCAATGAAGAAGTGATATCGGAAACTGAGGCGTATTTTGAGGCCAAAGACAAATCGTTCTGCAAAAAACCCGAAAAAGCATTGAATTGTTAGAGAAGCGTTGGAATCAGTGTATCAACCTAGACAGAGACTATGTTGATGAATAACGTTGAATTTTGCCTAAAAGTTGTAGTTTTATTATTTAGGCCCGGGACCTATTAAAGGATGTGTTAGACATATCAACAAATTTCTCTTGTGTGATCTACAACCCGACCCTAATTAATCCCATATTTTACGCCCCTCTATTTTCACCCCCCAATCCCCCCCAAAAAAAGACAAATTAATTTCTTATTTCTATTTTTAATTTCTAAGTTTTAATTAATCAATGAATTGATTAAATCATCATCATCATCATCATCATCATCATCATCATCATCATCATTATGTCACGCAATTAGTACGGATATCCATGACAATCTCTCGCCAACCTTCTCTATAACATCATTATCCCAGGGAGGTCCTCTGCACGGCATCCTGTATCCGTACAGAGGTGGTCAATGTAGGTCTTTGCTGGGCGGCCCACATTAGCATGTCCATGTGCTGGCTTCCACTGGAGAACATCGCTTATACGCTCGTCCTTGCTTCCTCCAGCAGTGTCCAGCATGTCTTGTCTGTCTCACTCGGATGGTTAGTGAGATAGGAGGCAGGTGATCGTACAGCTGCTTCCTTGTGGGGTGCTGTTTCCACGACTTGTTCAAAACCGCACGCAGCATTCTTGTGCAGCTCCCATCTATCTTATTCTCAAGGAGCCTCGTTAGGGTCTAAGTGGTGCAGCCATACAGCAGTACTGATACAATCACAGCTTGAAAGAATTGTCATTTATTATTTATCATATTCTAATTTATTCATTTTTTAAAAAAATTGTATTTTTATAATTTCATTTAATATTACTAGCAATATATGCACCCTCCGAGTGCAAGTATTTAAGTTTTAATATAATAAAATATCATGTTAAATTAGAAAGGCTAATGAAACTGAATAAGAATTCAGATAAAAATATTTGGAACAGAGGGGTATAATCGGAAAAATAGAACAACTTTGAAACTAACTGTTCCACCATTTTCCCTTACTCCCGTCTTTCAGTGGTAAATTTCCCTAATTTAACTATTTAGTTAAAATAGGAAGAAAAGAATAAAATTACAGTTATTTCTTTATGTTAATAGATTTCGTTAAGATTTATCCCCGAGATTTTTGCTCATATTTATTAAGATAAAACCAAACAATTAGAAATCAATGATACTAAGCATATATTTATTAAAATCAATTTTTTTGAGATCACGATGCAAATTAGCCTTCCCATTCACACTGTAAACCGCTATTTCGTTGAATATATAAATATAATTGCATGTTATTAGAATGTAGATATTGTTAACAGTCTTAATGATGTAAAACAATTTTACTAATAATTGAGGTTTAAATAAAAAATAAAATCATGGAGAATGTGATGTAAATAACAAAGGGAATTGTGACTTGTATAGTAATATAGTTTCGGTTACAGACAGACAAACACACAATCTCCATTATAATAAGATTTCTTATTCATTTTTATCACATCTGAACGCCACGCCATTAATACCTAAGCACATTAGGTTTTTCGCGTAAAGGTCTCGCGTAAAATGAACACACATCACGATTTACGAATGCTCGACCAAAGACATTTTACTATTTACCTGTCTGAGGATTGTGTCATCATCATCATCATCATCATCATCATCATGTCGCGCTGTTAGCACGGGTATCCATGACAATCTCTCTCAATCCGTCCCTATCGCTCATCATTCTCGGGAGGTCCTCTGTGCAGCATCCTGTATCCGCGCAGAGCTGATCAATGTACGTCTTTTGCTGGTCGGCCCACACTGGCTTGTCCATGTGCTGGCTTCCACAGGGGACGTCGCTTATGAGTTCGTCCTTGCTTCTCCAGCAGTGTCCCGCGTGTCTTGTCCGTCTTACTCGGATTGTTTGGGTGATATGTGGCAGGTGGCCGTACAGCTGCTTTCTCGTGGGGTGTTGTTTCCACGTCTTGTTCAGGATCACCCGCAGCATTCTTGTGCAGCTCCCATCTAGTTTATTCTCTAGTCGCTTCGTTAGGGTCCAGGTGGTGCAGCCATACAGCAGTACTGACACGACAACGGCCTGGAAGAACTGTCTATAAAACTTGAGTAACGGTAATATGATATTCATAATCTATATTTTAAGTTTTAAACCAGCTCTGCTATTTTATCATTGGAACAATTTCAATGCATAAACATATACTTATGTGCTGTTCTTCATTATATAATATAATATTATATCATATTGTTGGCACCTTTTCGTCCACTAAGGATGATGTTGTAGTGTTCAAAAATATCTGCATCTGCGCAAATAACTCTGTAGGCCAATTCTTGAGTGACAGTCTTTGGTGCACTGAATGCACACAAACTGTGATGCTTTCTGGGGCTGCTATCTTTTCTCCCTTTTTCTGGCTCTTTTTGTTGTCGAGGCTACTCTCCTCTTCGCCTAACCCCTTTCTGTGCCTTGCTTAACGTTAAGGCACCAGCCGCTCAATTTTTTGCATCTACCTCCCACGTTTTTGTGTCAATATGGCATATCCGCATGACTTTCCTGCAGACATCTTTAAATCGCCGACATGAACAGCATGTTCTCCATTCTCTGTGAGAGGCGCTTTCATGGCTTGGACATGTCAGGAGAATGGAAAATGGACGCATCCCAAAAGATCTTTTGTACGGCGAATTAGTAAAAGGCTCCCGATCTGTAAGTAGACCACGTCTACGATATTATATTATATCCATATTATATTATATTTCATGTATATTATATTATATTTATACCACCCCACACACATGTCATATGTTATAGGCCACCTTATCAAAAGACAAAAGGCACAGGACGAAGAACCACAAGCATTTCCATCAAATCTGACTAGATCTTCCAGCTGCAGCGGTGCGACTGTGCCCTGCTGTCATATAGGCCTTATGCGCGAGAACTGTCTGTTTAACGGACCAGCCTCTTATAATCTTTCGTTCACGAAGACAACACCTATTGGTACACATGCTATGGTACTCTCCCCCTTAAATTAGAAAGACTAACAAAATTAAATAAGAACACATATAAAAAGAATTACACTTATTCTAATCATAATATATGTGGTTTTTCTGTATGAAATAATTCACAAGATTGATTTTAATAGGTAGGAGAATAAAACAATAATATCAGAGATCAATAACACCAAGTAATTATTTATCAAACCCAGTTTTGTTAAAACCAGTATGCAAATTAACCACACCATATATTATTATAAACATTCATTTCTTAGTTATATATAAAACAAATTGCAGATTTTAAACGCACTAATAACTGAGCTGTTTTGAGGCAAATTTAACTAATATTTTCATAGAGACATTCTAATAAATATATTTTATTCTAGTGTATTAATAATTTTGACTATAATTAAATACCTATTGATAAACTTACACAATTCCTGAGGTAACAGTAACAAAGTTTTGGTTACAGACAGACACCGAATCTTCATTATATAATAAAGTGTAAATGCAAACAGCCTCGTCCAGGATTTGACACTTGTTCCATTTTCCTACAACAATAACCGTAGCGAAAAGAGCGCTTCCATAAATACGAACGAAGTATAAAAAAAGTAAGTAGAAAAGTAAAGCCGGCGGAGTGGCCTATAATTAGACCCGTTTCAGTCGGACAGCGAGGTCTATCCCCTTTTTATTAAGCACTAGACCAGGGAGATTGTATTTGTGTCTGAGGTTCAGCCTCAGACTTCCATCAAGCTCCCACTTTACCGCACAGATTTAAAGTCCATGCTACTCATGTGTTAGCAAGGACTGCTATCGAACTCGAAACCTTGTGGTTACGAGGCAGAATCCAATTGAATTTTATTCTTTATTTTTGAGGTGTTCTAGATTTATGAAACTTAGTTTGATTATATTTTAGTTTCTTTATCATACCTTACCGTACCTTAGTGGTCCCGGCCTGTCATCCATCGGGCGTAGAATACGCTATATCTGCACCCCTGCAGAAGGAGTAAATCTCTCCCAATGGGGCTAATCGTTGGCCGTGGGTTGCAACCGTGTGTCTTAAGGAAAGGAACCCTGTGTCTGAGGCAGTCCACGACATGTAACACTCCCATTGTGGTCCTTACTTAAGGCTAGACGGTGACGGAGAGGCCCCCTACGATCAATCCGTTGTCAACGTCAAGCCATAGCATCTAATATGATTGTCCAACGCGCTATTGCCCTTGTTATTTTATGCGCCGAAGAACCGTTTTGTTTTATTCATTCTTGATAGAAGCAAACGATTCCAAAAGGTCGCATCCTGCCATTGCACTATATGAATTGGTTGGTTGGATTTTATGGCATATCAATCCTTGTTGGATTTATTTTATGCCGAAGAAGGTTTTGTTATTTTTAATTTCTGATGGTATTCAATTTTTTTTTCAACTCAATTTTTAAACTATTTTTAAACTCATTTTTTCTATTTAACTCTTGATGTCCTATAACCGCCTCATTCCACCCGGCCAGAAGTCACATTCATTTTCCTAATCCACCCCAAACGATAGCCTTTGTTTAAATGTAATATTAAAATATTTAAAAGTTTTTGATTAAAGGGAAATAACAGGTAACTTAAATGAAAAGGTCATTTTTTGCCATAAAAATATATATATTCCTTATAGGAATGGGGTTCTGGACTTAGAAAATTCTCACAGGATGTTAAGGAGTTAACCCATAGATAGGACCCTAACAAGTACTACCACTCCTAGTCAGATAGACCTGGAAAGTGGTTGTGATGAGAGGTACTCCACAACTCCCCAGAGCTTCCAGAATTGAAACTTCACATTAAAATACAGTTTAACGTCATAACACAAGGAAGATCATCAGATGAGGATGGAGACACTCATTGCTGTGGACATAGCTGTGTATACGCTCCATACACGTAGACCTTAATACCGACACAGACATCCTTTGAAGAACAAGGTAGGTCCATGCTTTGATTGGTTGTCCACACATAAATGGATGTTTGGGACCAACATATACGGATGGTGAAGGGAATAAATAAAATGGGAACCCTTCAGTACCTGCATTTGGCGCAATTGTCAGTAGGGAGGAGTGGGCGCATTTATAGTTCATGGACTATCACATGCTTATGTTACTTGATGCTGTGAACAAGCCCTCCATCAGGATTTGCAAAGTTCCTTATCTAAAATGAGTCATTGTTCACAATATGGAGTGAGAGTTTCAAGTGAAATGTGGAACAGACAGATAATGATCTCCTTAAGCACTAAGTTTGTATGAAAGGAAACCCGTCATTCTAGGGTGAAGCTCTATGTTGTAGATATTTGTGGATCACATATTCTAGTTAGAACATGAGTGGTCCAGTGATACTACAAGTGAGAGCAGGCACTGTAGTAAGCGATAGATGATGTGGTCAGACTTACCGCGAACATCCCGCTTGCGTCTTCGGTTATTATTCTAAACAGTTTTGCTCGATGTAAAACACTCGTAGGGCCTCAGCTACATAGAATATGTGAACAAACTCTCATAATCAGGCACTTTTTAAGAAGCACTATATGAATCAAACAAATAAAGTCATAGACAGACTAGACGAGTCTTCCTAGATATTTAGGCAACTGCACAACGTATGGAAATACAAAGCATAGAAAAATTAGCTAATAATATATTATAAAATGGAAGGAAGTCAATATAGTAGACAAAGAAAAAAGGCAGCTCTTGTTCCACTAACAGATACATAACTATTCAAACAGTACCACGATTCTTTCACAAAACTGAACAAGATACACACTCCTAGTCCTATTCCTTTAGTTAATTATACATCACATTCTCCATGATTTTATTATCCATATATATATTATAAACCCCACTATATATAATACTAAACTATGTATATTTGATCTATTATTAATGAAACCCATCATTTGATATGACCACACAAAAATATTTTCTAACACTAACTACTCTTACTTAGATACATAAAGTCAGACTAGATAGTAGATATATGATATAGCCGTTAAACAACAAACTAAAGAGCATTCAAACTGTCATAGGTGCGAGAATTTAACTCGTCGAGAGGAAAGGATTCTGTGTAATGTATATTTATGGCACAATAGTATGTCTCAAAAGAGGAATGGAGTTTCAATCAATATGTACATATCAATGTTGCTTGGATTATTGTACATATTTATTTCTTGGTCATTTCGCTTTCTGTATCTGCTTTAAATAAATAAAACAATGACATAGAGCAAGTGTAATCTAAAGAGATAAATCTCAAAAGGACTCATTAGAGAGTACTATTGTATTGTATATACTTCGTAAGTACTGTATTTACCCTGTAGGTCCTGATTTGATTATTCGAGAGTCAAGATTTCGTAGACTGTATTTCACTCTGACCACTATGCCATGATACCTCTTCATACTCCGTCATCTATGTTAGTTCTTGTCTTAAGTTATAATATCCAATAAGTGAATCGTAAGGAACATAGCTAATGGAGAAGACTTGTTATACATTAACTGTAACATAGGGATGTGAAAAGGAGATCCTGTGCTACGATAGTAGCTATACTGTAAACTAGTGGCCTAGCGTTACGTCCAACTAATTAACTGGTTATTAAATTTAAAATCTTAGCAACTAATAAGGTACTATTTATATATAATACTGCTTGTTCCTTACTCTTCAACACTTATTATCTGGCAATACCCTTGGTTAAATGGAGACCTCAAATACGTCTAAAATGAAATGCAAAAATGTAGATCCTGATTAATCTGGTGTTTTTTTAATCTGCTGAATTCTTATTTCTTATGAGTGTTATCACTCAGCTAAATAATGCTATTCTGTTTTTATTATGGATAAGAAAAGGAAGAAAAGGACATGCTATACACCATACGAAAAAGTAAGGAAGGACTCCAATTCAGGATCAGTTTCGGGTTTACTCACAACAATAGAAACGAAAGTAGGCCTTGCGACAGATCACAGACGGGAGAGAGGCGAGTATGTAGAAAGCGCTGACTACGGGAAAACTGTGAAGAGATTATACTACAAGAACCTCTGTCCATGTACTTGTAAGAACATGAGATTAAGAGAAAGACGAATAATGGACGAAGAAAGAAACAAGGAGATGGATGCCAGTCTGAGATGGTGATTTTTGTGTTGTTAACCACTATCATCTGGAGAAGTAGAATATCTGAGATAGTCTTCTATGTACAACCTAGAGAAGCAGGAGAGCATTGCTACAGATGTGAATAATGAATGTACAATAGCGCATATCAAAAGAGGATAGCGGTATACCTCACACAGTGTTCTTAGCTGAATATTAATAACTTCTAAACAGAAAGATCGAATCAATTGGATCAAACGATATTTCCTGTCGTTATTGGCGTTGTGCAAATATTCGCTAGACGACAATTTGAGAATTAATTACCTACGAATGGAACAGCAAATAATATAATATGTAATATAAGTACCTCTTTAGACAGCATTTCACCTAATTCATAACTATATTGTGCAGTGAGATGAAAAAGAACGGGCACACATAATGTTACAGAAGTAAATAAAGCAGTGATTATCTTATACCCACGCAAATGACAAATGTCACCGTCGTTAGCACAATCAGCCAGAGGTACATTATGTTTCGCGAACTGTCTGATATTACATTACTATGTTTAATAAACATAACTTTCGAAATATGAGTATCAAATATATCCCTCCAACCAGCGCTAACAAATCATATATAAATTGTCTGCAGGACTGGCCGTTCGACTGGATTTAGCTAAGGCACTAGTTTTAGGACCAGACCAGTAACAAAAGAGATTGCTTTTCCAAGGTGGATATGGGTTGGAATGATTTAGGCTTCTCGCTATCGAAGCAAGTGCCATTTCGTTGAAACTGTTATGTGCGTTTATGCTCGAAGAGCCATGTAATATTGAGATATTGATACCTCAATATCACATAGTATCGGTACTCACACTGTATATTTAATTCTATAAGAGAAAGATTTTCTATAGCTCTCACGGAGAAGATGGACGTGCAGTGACATCAGCATGGGATCATCAGATCTCTCATCATATGACAACAGCATATGTTGATGAATAACGTTGAATTTTGCCTAAAAGTTGTAGTTTATTATTTAGGCCCGGGACCTATTAAAGATGTGTTAGACATATCAACAAATTTCTCTTGTGTGTCTACAACCCGACCCTAATTAATCCCATATTTTACGCCCCTCTATTTTCACCACCCCAATCCCCCAAAAACCCAAAAACAAAATTAAATTTCTTATTTCTATTTTTAATTTCTAAGTTTTAATTAATCAATGAATTAGAATCTCATAAATCATCTCATCATCATCATCATCACATCATCAATGTCACGCAATTAGCACGGATATCCATGACAATCTCTCGCCAACCTTCTCTATATCACTCATCATCCCAGGGGGTCCTCTGCGCGGCATCCTGTATCCGTACAGAGGTGGTCAATGTAGGTCTTTGCTGGGCGGCCCACATTAGCATGTCCATGTGCTGGCTTCCACTGGAGAACATCCTTATAGCTCGTCCTTGCTCTCCAGCAGTGTCCAGCATGTCTTGTCTGTCTCACTCGGATGGTTAGTGAGATAGGAGGCAGGTGTCGTACAGCTGCTTCCTTGTGGGGTGCTGTTTCCACGACTTGTTCAAACCGCACGCAGCTTCTTGCGCAGCTCCCATCTATCTTATTCTCAAGGAGCCTCGTTAGGGTCTAAGTGGTGCAGCCATACAGCAGTACTGATACAATCACAGCTTGAAAGAATGTATTTATTATTTATCATATTCTAATTTATTCATTTTTAAAAAAATTGTATTTTTATAATTTCATTTAATATACTAGCAAATATATGCACCCTCCGGTGCAAGTATTTAAGTTTTAATATAATAAAATATCATGTTAAATTAGAAAGGCTAATGAAACTGAATAAGAATTCAGATAAAAAGATTTTGAACAGAGGGGTATGATGAAAAATAGAACAACTTTGAAACTAACTGTTCCACCATTTTCCCTTACTCCGTCTTTCAGTGGTAAATTTCCCTAATTTAACTATTTAGTTAAAATAGGAAGAAAAGAATAAAATTACAGTTATTTTTCTTATGTTAATAGATTTCTGTTAAGATTTATCCCCGAGATTTTTGCTCATATTTATTAAGATAAAACCAAACAATTAGAAATCAATGATACTAAGCATATATTTATTAAAATCAATTTTTTGAGATCCCGATGCAAATTAGCCTTCCCATTCACACTGTAAACCGCTATTTCGTTGAATATATAAATATAATTGCATGTTATTAGAATGTAGATATTGTTAACAGTCTTAATGATGTAAAACAATTTTACTAATAATTGAGGTTTAAATAAAAAAAAATCATGGAGAATGTGATGTAAATAACAAAGGGAATTGTGACTTGTATAGTAATATAGTTTCGATTACAGACAGACAAACACACAATCTCCATTATAATAAGATTTCTTATTCATTTTTATCACATCTGAACGCCACGCCATTAATACCTAAGCACATTATGTTTTCGATAAAGTCTCGCGTAAATGAACACACATCACGATTACGAATGCTCGACCAAGACATTTATTATTTACCTGTCTGAGGATTGTGCATCATCATCATCATCATCATCACATCATCATCATGTCGCGCTGTTAGCACGGTATCCATGACAATCTCTTTCAATCCGTCCCTATCGCTCATCATTCTCGGGAGGTCCTCTTGCAGCATCCTGTATCCGCACAGAGCTGATCAATGTACGTCTTTCTGGTCGGCCCACACTGGCAGTCCATGTGCTGGCTTCCACAGGAGGACGTCGCTTATGAGTTCGTCCTTGCTTCTCTAGCAGTTCCGCGTGTCTTGTCCGTCTTACTCGGATGGTTTGGGTGATATGGGCAGGTGGCCGTACAGCTGTTTTTCTCGTGGGGTGTTGTTTCCCGTCTTGTTCAGGATCACCCGCAGCATTCTTGTGCAGCTCCCATCTAGTTTATTCTCTAGTCGCTTCGTTAGGGTCCAGGTGGTGCAGCCATACAGCAGTACTGACACGACAACGGCCTGGAAGAACTGTCTATACAACTTGAGTAACGGTAATATGATATTCATAATCTATATTTTAAGTTTTAAACCAGCTCTCTATTTTATCATTGAGACTATTTCAATGCGTACACTTTACTTATGTGCTTTTTCTTCATTATATAATATAATATATATCATATTGTTGGCACCTTTTCGTCCACTAAGGATGATGTTGTAGTGTTCAAAATATCTGCATCTGCGCAATACTCTGTAGGCCAATTCTTGAGTGACAGTCTTTGGTGCACTGAATGCACACAAACTGTGATGCTTTCTGGCTGCTGCTTTTTCTCCTTTTTCTGGCTCTTTTGTTGTCGAGGCTACTCTCCTCTTCGCCTAACCCCTTTCTGTGCCTTGCTTAACGTTAAGGCACCAGCCGCTCATTTTTTGCATCTACCTCCTACGTTTGTGTCATATGGCATATCCTCAATGATCCCTGTANGACATCTTTTAATCGCCGACATGAACAGCATGTTCTCCATTCTCTGTGAGAAGCGCCTTCGATGGCTTGGACATGTCAGGAGAATGGAAAATGGACGCATCCCAAAAGATCTTTTGTACGGCGAATTAGTAAAAGGCTCCCGATCGGTTGGTAGACCACGTCTACGATATTATATTATACATATTATATCATATTTCATATATATTATATTATATTTTATACGCACCCCAAACACATATTCATATGTATAGGCCATTATCAAAGACAAAAGGCACAGGACGAAGAACCACAAGATATTTCCATCAAATCCTGACTAGATCTTCAGCTGCAGCGGCTGCGACTGTGCCTGCCTGTTCACATAGGCCTTATCAGCCGAGAACATGCTGTAGTCAACGTGGACCAGCCTCTTATAATCTTCGTTCACGAAGACAAACTATGGTAAAATTGTATGGTGGTTTCTATTGTATTCAGTCTGTCCTTGAATTATATATATATATATATTTGACATTCTTCTCCGACCCAAACACCACGGAGTGAATGAGCTCTGATGATGGTTTTTGTAAAATCGAAATATTGATCATATCAGCTATGATTATATTATAAATTGTTTTCTCTGTTAAAACAGCATTGTGTGATGTTTTCATTCCACCTTTTCATACTCATACTGTCGGATTCATTTCCTTTCTTTTAACTTATATATATATATATATATATATATATATATATATATATATATATATATATATATATATATATATATATATATATATTGAAACAATAATATCAGGATTTGTGTAGTTCTGCACGTACAAAAAACAACTCAATTTTTTTTCAAATACTAACCTTCTAAAAAAATGAAAAATAAAAAAAAGAAGCAAAAGAAAAACAACAACAAAAAAAATCCAACGAAAAACAAAAGAAGAAAAAAGAAAAGAAAAAAAAGAAATAAGAAAGAATACAGAAAAAAGAAAAAAGAAAAAGAAAAATAAGTCACGTGGCTGGACGCATTTCACAGAATTGCAGAAAACACGAGGGTTACACGTGAATCGTGCGTCGTTGTTTGTGGAAGAAAAACCATCCAGTAAAAAAAAAAAAGGGTAGGGAAAAAATTTGAAAAAAAAAAAAGAAAAGAAAAAGAAGAAAAAAAGAAAGTAAAAATAAGTAAAAAGACAAAAAAAAAAGAAGACAAAAATCAAACGAAATAAAAATAACAAATAAAACGAAGAAAAGGAAAAAAAGAACAACTACAAAATAAAAAAAAAAGAACCACAAAAAACAAATAGATGAACGTAGAATTTCTCTTCTTATTCAAGAAAAAGAAAGAAAGAAAGAACGAATGAATAAATAAAAAACAAAGACAAAAACAAAACAAAACAAATAAACAAAAACAAAGGGAAAAAAACCCAAAACAAACGAAATAAAAATACCAAATAAAATGAAGAAAAGGAAAAAACCAAAAAGCCAAAAAACCAAAACTAAAACCTAAACAAAACAAAAAACAACAAAACCAAAAAAAGAAACGAACGTAGAATTTCCCTTCTTTACTCAATTATAAATATTTTCGCCCTGCAAACATTCATTCCGTAAACCCAGAATTTTAATCTGTTTCTTTTTTTTTCTTTTTTCTTTTTTTGTTGTTGAGATTTTGGTGCTGGGAAATTGATTTAAAAATTCGTAATTAAAAACAGAAAAAAAATCAAATTAAAAAAATAGACGCAATGTTATGTCTGACTACTACTACTACTACTACTACTACTACTATATATAATAATAATATAATAATAATAATAATAATAATAATAATAATAATATAATTTTTAGTGGTAGTAGCAGTAGTAACAACAACAACAACAATAATAATAATAATAATAATAATAATAATAATAATAATAATAATAATAATAATAATAATAATAAATAGAGGCCACAATCCAAGGTCTCGAACGAAGAATACACAAAAAAGAGTAAAGAAAGATTACTTATGGCAGCCAACAACAGCAGATGTAATATATGGACAAACAGAAAAACAACGAAAACTAGAAAACAAAGATGGGAAAAAAACAACAATTATATGGACAAAAGACAAACCGGAGACGTTGAACATGAAAAGACTTGGACATGGTTAAGAAAAGAAAATATTGATAAGACCCAACAAAATAGTAAATGTAGACTATGTGGTGACAGAGATGAGACTGTAAACCATATATTAAGTGAATGTAGCAAACTAGCACAACGAGAATACAAAACTAGACAGGACTGGGTTCGGAAGGTGATCCACTAGGAATTATGCAAAAAATTAAATTTTGACCACACAACAAAATGGTATATACATAAACCAGAATCTGTTCTTGAGAATGAAATGCATAAAATTCTCTGGGACTTCAAAATAAAGACGGATCGCCTTATCCCAGCAAGGAAACCAGACCTAGTGTTGATTAACAAAAAAGAAAGAACTTGTCAACTGGTGGATTTTGCAGAACACAGATGAAGATGAAGGAAAACGAAAAGATGGACAAATACCTGGACCTTGCCAGAGAACTGAAAAAGTTATGGAACATGAAAGTGAAAGTGATACCAATTGTAGTTGGTGCACTTGGAACGGCCCCAAAAAGCTGGGAGAAGACTGGAGAATCTGGAAATCGGAAGAAGAATTGAGACCATCCAGACTACTGCATTGCAGCAAACTGCCAGAATACCAGAAGAATCCTGGAGACCCGAGGAAACTTGTTGTACCTCAGACTCCAGTGAAATACCATCAGCTGACGCTGGCGTGAAGAACTCTAAAAATAATTAGGTATGTGCCCAGGGAAGATAACTCCTATATCTTTACAAATGGGAAATTATTAATATACGATTTAGGCCTTGAAATAAAAATTAAAAAACAAAACAAAAACAAAACAAAACAAAAAAATGTCCATCTTACCTTAAAACTAGCTCCATGCAAGACAGATAAACATATTAACAATGTACCTGTCTGTCACAACCTATATGAAATGCAAAAAAAAAAAAAAAAAAAAAGAAGAAAAAAAATGCACTTTGCGGAACTGCTCATCTCCTTAGGAGAATTCTATCAATGCTATTGGAAAAGTAACAGTCAAAAGAAGCAGAACCTCCACACCTAAAGGAACAATAATAAAAACAACAACCTATAAATACATAGAATGTATATAAACACTTTCCTTCTTTCCCTCACGCTAGGTCTTGGGTAAAGGACCCATGGATGGATTGTGAGAACATCAAAAGTAAAGCTTAAAATTAAATATAATAATAATATGTAAGATAATAGAAATAAATAATATTTCAAATCGGCATAGTGGTCTATTGTCGGTATTAATTTGACGACACTGCGAGATTGTTTTTGAATCTGAGGTGGAGCACCATATGTACGATCAGCTCCCCACTTTATCGCACAGTTCCAAGCTGATGCAATACTGTTTTATTTTTGTGTCTACCCCCCCAAAAAAAAGCAACAACAACAACAACACAAAAAACAAACAAACAAAAAACAAAATAAAACAAACAACAAAACAAAACAAAACAAACAACACCAACAATGATAAAAAAAACCCCAACACAACCCACCAAAATAACGAACAAATAACTACAATAATGCAATACTGTTTTAATACAAGAACTATTATTAATGACAGCCTTTTTTTTCTTTTTTCTTTCCAGAGTAATTCTATAATCCACATAGCTTTTTGTCTACTTTAAAACCGCCGACAGCGGCTCTCCTACCACTGTGATCCTACCATAATCCACTGACAGTGGCTCCTCGCGCGTGTTACTTGTTTACACTGAAAACAACTGTTACGTGAACACAACTGTCGTCTTTTGTTTTGTCTCTTGTGAACCAACCGTGAGACTAGCACTTAATCCTTTTGTCATATGGGAACCAATTGAATGATAAAAAAATGCCTAGGAAAAATTGGTTACAGCCGCTAGGGGAATTTTGTTGGCAAAGAGTGTATTAAAATACGATCGATTAGAAAAGCGATAAAAGTTTCACGCTGAATTGCATTCATCAGGAACACTTTGTTGTTTTTCTGTTCATTTGTGTTTAAATAAGATTTTACTTTTCAAGTATCTTTTCAAGTATATATATATATAAAGGGTGGCTTACCGGTGAATATTGGGCACGATCGTTGGAGGTGCACAGAATCCAGGGGTTAAGTCCGCGATAAAACAAATACAAAGTGCTCAATACAAAGTAGAGCAAATTTATTAAAGAAATGGATACAATAGAAACCTACTCGAGTTTCACCGTTAGGATCTTCAGGGTAAATCCACTGAATTAATCGAGTTAACGATTAATTGCAGCTGATCACACGTATGTTCATTGAATAAGATGTTACGTTAACATCTTATTCAATGAAAACACGTGTGATCGGCTGCAATTAATCGGTAACTCGATTAATTCAGTGGATTTAACCCTGATGATCCTAACGGTGAAACTCGAGTAGGTTTCTATTGTATCCATTTCTTTGGCCGGGTTAGCTCAGTCGGTAGAGCGTTCGGCTAGAAACCACAAGGTTCCTAGTTCGATACTCGCCCTCGCCAACTCAGCGTATGAGTAGCACAGGGATCTGTGCGGTAAAGTAAGGAGCTGATGGTATGTGTGACGTTCCACCTCAGACGCTAAGATAATCTCCTTGGTCTAGCGCTAGTGAAAAGGGGATAGACTCCCTCGCTGCACGGCTGATACCGACATTAGGCCGGCCCGTCGACTTTACTTTATATATATATATATATATATATATATATAACATTTATATTTAACATTTCACTCTGATGAAGACCGTTATTCTTTGTATGCTTAAATATTTTATAATTTTCAATTATTATTATTTATTTTATATTTAAAATAATAATAAATAGAATACATGTGTACACGAACAAACTCCTGGCCAAAATACGTGTTAGTAACTCACATTAAATCCATTTTATCTATTCAACATTTTCTTTCCTTTATTTATTTATCCTTTCGACATATCGTCGGATTTATTTACATTTTAAATTTACACACACACACACACACACACACACACACACACATATATATATATATATATATATATATATATATATATATATAAACATTCAATAAGAATGAAAGGAAGCAATAATATATTAAATAATAAAAAATGCAGAAGGAGCCGACAATTAAATCCACGGGATGCGTAAATGCATCTATCATGGTGTAATTATTAAACAACTAAACATTGTCCCACAATTTTTTGACGCCAGATATAAAAAATAGGTGGGACCATAACAAGTACTACCACTCCGCTATCAGGGTGGAGTGTTTTGGATGTCTTTGGTAGCCTTTAAACGAGTAATGATATATCAATAATTATTATTACTAGTAAAAAGACACACCCGCTGGGCGGCGTAAAAATGAATTCTTTAAAAGATATTGCTTGAGGGAGTGGAAGTTAAAAGTGTGCAAACCGTTTCGGGGCCCAATTCTCTTGACGGTTTAAAAAGCAACACTCGGCCCATCCTCAACTAATATGAGGACCCTATTGCATTATAATGTATCAACCGCACGTGGGTCGGTCATCAACAAAAATATAAGACGGGAAAAAGACCGTTAGTAAAAACAGAACGCTGCTAGTCAAACGTTGGAATTAATCAAAAAAATTGTGCTGTCTGTATTAAAAATAATATCAATTTTATTTAAAAATAAAATGAATTTTATCAAGAGAATTGGGCCCCGAAACGGTTTGCACACTTTCTCTTCTGATGAGCCTATTTCAGTTGTAAACATCGTTTGTTTTTTCATTATATCTTATTCATACTGTCGGATTAATTTCCATTTTATTTTCATATATATATATATATATATAGTTAAAAATTAATGGTAAAATGAATGAATGGGTGAAATAAAAATGAATGAAATGAAGGGGATAAATGAAAAATCCTTTCCAAGGGACCCCTCTCAAAAGTATTAAAACACTTTTTAAGAGTGGGGTCCTGATAGAAAGTTTTTCATCTATTATTAGACTCCTTTGAAGCATCAAGTTAATATAATTATTCTATAATTTATTAGAGAAGGTAAAATCCGTCTCTTTGTAATATCTGTTGAGAATGGGTTTGAATTTTTATATGTATATATATCTAATCTTGTCTGGTTAACTGGTGAATATTGCTACATTGTAACTATCTTGAATTCTAAATAAAAACGGTCAAATAAAAGAATTTATTTGCTTAGCTTTTTTTTTTCAGTTGTAAACTAAAAATAAATATATTAATTTATTTAGATAGATTGTAAATAAATAAAAAGATTATCTTTAATTATATATTAGAAAGGTTGATGAATAATTTTAGAAAACTATATTTTTAAATTTCAGATAGATTAAATATTATAAATTAAATATTTGAATTACAAAAGACAAAGTGTTATTTTTGCTTATATTAACAGCTCTAGACTGACCGTAATTTTAAGGGGGTATTACGTTTTAAAGAATTAACATATGTAAAGATAAATATAATTATTATAGGTATATTACAATATTTAAACTTGTATCATAAAAGTGTTTCACCTTGAATTTATTCCTATTGGAAACAAAGTAAAAATATGAACTTAGTTAACGAGTGAAGGGGTTTCTTTGTGATATCTTAAATTCAAAACATATATTATGTAATAAAATAAATTATTAAATTATAGAAGGTAATAAATTATTTTCCTTTGTCAATTATATATATATATATATATATATATATATATATATATATATATATATATATATATATATATATATATATATATATATATATGCGCTGTCTATATTAAAAATAAAATGAATTTTTTTTTTTATAAAATGAATTTTATTTTTAATTTTAAAAATAATCAGAAGCATTATAGTTATAAAATAAGACTCAAAAAAGTCTGATGTAGAATATTTAAAAAAAGTGTATAATTATATAAAAAGTGTACATAGAATATCAAAATTATTTGTAATTCAATCCAACTGTAAAATAAGTAGCCCACTTTTATAGGTAAATCCGTGGTGTTTATGGATAAATATCATCAAAGGAGTAAACATTCATATGTAAAGTTTTTTCATAGACAAGTATGTGAAAATAAAATTGGAACTTAATCCGACAGTGTGAATATGATATATTGAAAAAACAAAGGATGTTTACAAATGCATGGGCTCATCAGGAGAGAGTGTGCAAACCGTTTCGGGGCCTTCCTCACGACGGTTTAAAAAGCAACACCGGCCCTACCTCACTGATGTGAGGACCCTCGCAATATCATGCATCGACCGCACGTGGATCGGTCATCAACAAAAATAAGACGGGAAATATATATATATATATTATATATATATATATATATATATATATATATATATATATACGCACACACATAGTAAAAGTAAGTAAGGTTGGCGGAGTGGTCTAACATCGGTATCAGCCAGACAGCGAAGGAGTATATTACTTTTTCAATAGCGCTAGACCAAGGAGATTGTTTTTAGCGAAGTGCCACACCTGTCATCAGCTCCTGATTTTACCGCTGAGTAGGCGAGGGCCGGTATCGAGCCAGGAACCCTGTGGCTCTCAAGGGGGGGGTGCTCTACCGACTGAGCTAAGGCGCTCATATAGAACTGTTAAAAACACCAGAATAAAAATGGAATGGATTGGAGATTCTATTAAGAATATTGTCGTAAACCCCATCGATGTCAGAACAGATAACGTAATCATCTTATCTATTAATTATGGAGATTCGGTGTCTATCTGTCTGTAACTGAAATCATGTCACTGATTACGTCACAATACCCAAAATCGTTAATTCATAGAATAAAGATCAGTCCTGTATTATATATCTTTTTATTTATCTTTTTTTAAAATGTTCAATATTAACATCAATAAAATAAATAAAATCTGTCCCTTATAATTCAACATTTGAATCCTTTCCAATGAAAATTTGAATAAATTAACTATGAAATTAATTAAAAAGTTGTATTATTACTTTAAATGAAAAAAATTAAAAATTAAAAAAATATGTGCGAAATCTGTAATCAGTTTAAAAAATATTTTTTAATCTTATCTTTTTTTTTTCAGTAACAAGAAGTTAACTAAAAAGTTTACAAATAAATAATACCTACGATTTTGTGTAAAAAATTTTGTGTAAAATATTCAAAATAATTATTTCATTAATAATCAATAGATGCACGCAACATTTTACTTGAGGGCGACAGAACTAAGTTTTCATGGAATTCTTTTTTAACATTTCTGTAAATGTTAAAATCTTACGTAAAATTTATAATCAATCGACCATTTTTAACAAGACAAAAGAATAATGAACAAAAAGGTCATGAACATCTTGTATAAAATAAAATCGTGTATCATTATCTATCTATCTATCTATCAGTTTGATAATATCTATCTATCTATCTATAATCTATCTATATCTATCTATCTATCTATCTATCTATCTATCTATCTATCTATCTATCTATCTATCTATCTATCTATCTATCTATCTATCTATCTATCTATCTATCTATCTATCTATCTATCTATCTATCTATCTATCTATCTATCTATCTATCTATCTATCTATCTATCTATCTATCTATCTATCTATCTATCTATCTATCTATCTATCTATCTATCTATCTATCTATCTATCTATCTATCTATCTATCTATCTATCTATCTATCTATCTATCTATCTATCTATCTATCTATCTATCTATCTATCTATCTATCTATCTATCTATCTATCTATCTATCTATCTATCTATCTATCTATCTATCTATCTATCTATCTATCTATCAGTTTATCTATCTATCTATCTATCTATCTATCTATCTATCTATCTATCTATCTATCTATCTATCTATCTATCTATTCTATCTATCTATCTATCTATCTATCTATCTATCTATCTATCTATCTATCTATCTATCTATCTATCTATCTATCTATCTATCAGTTTATCTATCTATCTATCTATCTATCTATCTATCTATCTATTTATCTATGTTTGATCATATCTATTTCAGCTATCACAGAGACATTTTAGTCATATCTATTGATGTACTTATCTAACAATATATAGTATTCAGACACACACACACACACACACACACACACACACACACACACACACACACACACACATCAGTGTCTATTGCCTATGCACACACGCACCCTCACGGCGCCCCGCCCCCCATACACTTGATCTGTTGAATGGCCTTTTAGAATATAATCGTCATCGTCTATATCCTTTCCTTCCTCTTTTCTTGCAAAAGAGAAAGACGCGACTGTAAATGGCGACTGGATGGTTTGCAGAGGTGACAGTGTCTTGAATTTGGTTGGAATTTCTGATGACTGCGTGATGTCAGTGCGAGGACGGAGAAACGGTCTGGCGCCGAGGGACGTGACAGGCACTTTACACGACTCGTGGGCGTGAGGCTTGTCACACACGATAAGAAATGACTTGCAAAGCAACACATTTTCTTCGCAACGTTCAAAAGCAACAGAATCCCCAAAACTCCTTGAATCTTTTTTTCTCTCTGGTTGTTTGCTTATTTTGCCACTAAATACCATCAGTATGCAGAATAGGTTTAAACGACAGGAAACAAATATTCTTATTAACATTCTTTTAAATACTGATTAGGGTAATAATAATAATAATAATAATAATAATAATAATAATAATAATAATAATAAGTAATGATACGAGGCGGTAGTCGTGTAATGGTTATAGTCGTAGGACCCGAGTTCAAATCCTGGACGAAGCTGATTGCATTTAAAAAGCGCTAACATAAAATAGCGCTAACATAAAAGGTATGGGTAAAATAGTAGGGCAGACTGGGCTCTTTGACCATTGTGAGGTAACCAGTCTAGGAGAAAGACATACCATCAGTATGCAGAATAGGTTTAAACGACAAGAAACAAATATTTTTAACATTCTTTTAAATACTACTACTACTACTACTACTACTACTACTACTACTACTACTAATAATAATAATAATACAAGGTGGTAGTTGTGTAATGGTTATAGTCATAGGACCCAAGTTCAAATCCTGGATGATTCTCCCTCCAGCTATGAGTAAAATAGTAGTAGACTGGGTTCTTTAACCATGGTTTGGCGACCAGACTAGGAGAAAGACATACCATCAGTATATAGAATAGGTTTAAATGACAAGAGACAAATATTCTTATTAACATTCTTTTAAATACTAATTAGGGTAATAATAATAACAATAATAATATGTAATGATACAAGGCGGTAGTTGTGTAATGGTTATAGTCGTAGGACCCGAGTTCAAATCTTGGACGAAGCTGTTTGCATTTCAAATAGCGTTAACATCATTGGAAAAGGTATGAATTCAACTATTCTCTCTTCAGCTATGGATAAAATAGTAGGGCAGACTGGGCTCTTTAACAGTGGTTTGGCAACCAGTCTAGGAGAAGAATATAACATCAGTATGCAGAATAGTTTTAAAGGACAAGGAACCAATATTTTTATTATCATTCTTTTAAATAATAATAATAATAATAATAATAATAATAATAATAATAATAATGATAATAATAATAATAATAATAATAATAAAAGGCGGTCGTTGTGTAATGAGTATAGTAATATGATCCGAGTTCAATCCTGGATGAGGCTGTTGGCATTTCAAACAGGAAAAGGTCTGAATCCAAATATTCCCCAACCAGCTATGGAAAAGGTATGGGCAAAATAGTAGAGCAGACTGGACTATTTAACGTTGTTATTGCAACCGATCTAAGAGGAGGTAATATCTGAATTAAAACCTGATAAACTCTATTTAAGAAATTGATATTGTATCACACACTGTCCGCGGCGAAGGGGTTGGGTAAATACATACACACTTCAAGCATTACAACAAGAAGACTTTAGTGGAGGCGTTGTGGTGTAATGGTTACCATCCTAGGAAATAGACACGAAGAGACGAGTTCAAATCCTGGGCAACGTTGCTGGCATTTCCCATAGCGGCAATACCATTGGGAAAGGTAATGGTAATCACGCTATTACGTTTAGTTTTGGACTAATCCCACTGGAAAAGGTATGACCCCCAACTTCCTAGTTATCGGTTAAATAGTACAAATATTGATCTTCTACAAGGATCTTGGCAGTATATATCCCACGAAGGTTGATATGCCATTAAACAAAGAAACCAAACCTTGAATAGTACCACTACTGTTCTTCTACAAGGATCGCTTTGGCAGTATATATCCCACGAAAGTTGATATGCCATTAAACCTAGAAACCATAGTACCACTACATGGATTGGCAGTATATATCCCACGAAGGTTGATATGCCATTAAACAAAGAAACCAAACCTTGAATAGTACCACTACTGTTCTTCTACAAGGATCGCTTTGGCAGTATATATCCCACGAAAGTTGATATGCCATTAAACCTAGAAACCAAACCTTAAATAGTACCACTACTGTTCTTCTACAAGGATCGCTTTGGCAGTATATATCCCACGAAGGTTGATATGCCATTAAACAAAGAAACCAAATCAAACCTTAAATAGTTCCACTACTGTTCTTCTACAAGGATGACTTTGGCATTAAATAACTTGAACTGGAAATCACTTTATTCTCTAAGTTCAAACATTTTAAGATTATAGCTGTAAGAAAATCTCTGGCACTTCTGAGTGTTTAAAGTACTAGGGACGAAAGCTTCGGTGGACTAATCAACACTCTACCCAGATAAAAGAAGATGACCAGAAAACTTGAAAAGATCGAATCCTCCCCCCCCACCCCCGTCAGACATGAAATGTCCGTCTTGTTATATTTAAACTACATCGATCAACTCTGCGTTGATATTGGATGCTGTGCAGAGGACATAACAGGAGCGATCGCCGATAGATAGATAGTGCTATCTATCTATCTATCTATCTATCTATCTATCTCACATTATCGCCCGTCTATCTATTCATATCTATTGGTGTGGTACCATTTTAGTAAGTGGCCTACCTTTTGAATGTGCCTACGAAATCATGTCTCTCTTATAGTATGTGGCCTACCATAAAAAGCATATTATAAGGTTATAATAAAATCTGCTAACCCTAACTCTATTTCCGAATTTTAGAATATTTTGGATAAATTCTTTTTAAACTATTCTTAATTACTATATACAGCTTATGAGTGAATTGCATTTCTTGAAATTGAATATATGTGAAAAATAATTAGTTTCAATAAATTGCCTACTACTTATACCTATAAATATACCCTTACTGAGGTAGGACTCATTCAAACCGGGTAGGCCACATACTATAACAGAATTAAAAAGGTAGGCCACTTACTATAACGGCACCATTGATGTCCTTATCTATCTCTGCATAGTTACCAACTGCAACTTCTTTTACCCATCATTAACCACCCCCCACAAAAAAAGAACCCCCCACAAAAAAAGAAACAAAAAAAACCCCCCAAAAAACAAAACAACAACAAAAAACAAATAAGACAAAACAACCAAAAAACAAACGAAAAAAAACCCCACTAATCCTTAGAAATCTAATTGACGTCGCTTGGCACTGTGCAAACTTACTTTGCTAACTAATTTCTGATTTTAGTAACTTATTTATCTTTAATTTAAATTCCTTATCGTTAATGAATTTTAATTAATTAGTTTATTTAAAAATTCTACAATGCCGAGTAAAATGCACGTCCATTGAATCTTATCAAATGATCCAAAATGAACAATTTGGTAGGCTATGTTTCTTTAAATGTTCTTCACCCTGTTAGAATACATTGACTGTCTCCCCCGCCTACTGAAGGGTAAGACATATATCTATTTACCAACCCCTCCCGCACGAGCAGGATGTGACACAAGGTCAATTTCTTAAGCGGAGTTCAACAGGTTTGAATTCAGAGTTTTCCTTCTTCTAGACTGGTTACCTAGCCATGGTTAAAGAACCCAGTCTGCACTGCTATTTACCGATAGCTGGAGGGAGAGTAGGATTCATACCTTTCCCAAGGGTATTAGCGCTAAGTGAAATGCAATTACCACGTCCAGGATTTGAACTCGGGACGACGAGTCCATTTCCCATGACTTTAACCATTACACCACCGTTTCCTTAAGACATATAGGGTATCTCGGTATGTATTTATCAACTCGTTCGCCACAGGTAGGATGTGACACAAGGTCGCAATTTTTACTCTACCCGATCTTCCCGGGTAGAATGTGACACAAGGCCGTAAGTATGGGGCATCCATCAAGGATCGAACTCGCTATTCATTGTAATGGATCTGCGAGACTGGCTTGCTAATCATTACACCACGATAGGACACAATTCTGCCTTGGAATGGTGGTACAAGGTAAGGCATCATCATCATCATCATCATCATCATCATCATCATCATCATCATCATCATGTCTTGCCGACAGCACGGACATCCATGACAATCTATCGCCAACACCCTTATCGGACATCGTCCCCAAGAGGTCCTCTATGCAACATCCGGGATCCATACAGAGCTGATCGATGTAGGTCCTTGCTGGATGGCCCACACCGGCGTGTCCATGTGCAGGTTTCCACTGAAGAACGTTACTTATGAGTTCGTCCTTGATTCTCCAGCAGCGTCCAGCATGTCTTGTTCGTCTTACTCGGATGGTTTGTGTGATAGGGGCAAGTTGTCGTATAGCTGCTTTCTTGTAGGGTGTCGTTTCCATGATTTCTTAAAGACCGAACGCAACATTCTTGTGCAACTCTCATTTAGTTTATACACTTGGCGCTTCATTTAGGTCCAAGTGGTGCAGCCGTAGAGTAGTACTGATACAACTACGGCTTGAAAGAATCGTCGCTTTAACTTATCAGTGAGATCAGATTTGCATATGTTTTTTTAATAATCTGTCTATATCAGTCCGTGCCTTCACATGCGTTCATTAACATCGCTTTCTGTGGATGGGATATTACTACCTAGGTACGTGAACTGGTCTAGGATACCATATATGGGTCAAATAGATCTATTTAAAGATTATTTGGTACTATTGCAGAATAGAGCGCAAGAGATACTATCATTAGATGTCGTTAAAATCAATCAACCAATCAACCAATGAATTTATTTAGCTCCGTCGGTAGAGTGTCCGACTCGGAACCATAAGGTTCCTGGTTCGATACCGGCCCTCGCCAACTCAGCATATGAGTAGCACAGGAATATGTGCGGTAAAGTAAGGAGCTGATGTAGGTGTGGCGATCCACCTCAGATGCAAAAACAATCTCCTTGGTCTAGCGCAAGTGAAAAGGGGATATACTCCCTCATTGTCTGGCTGATACCGACTTTAGGCCACCTAGACGACTTTACTTTTTTTTAATACTTATTCAAATATTTTAGGAATTGATAGATAGACAGGCGGACTGATAGTTAGATGGGTGGATATTTCGCACAACCTTACCGGGTAGTTAGGGTGCCATGCCGAATTATTTCGTTAGCATTTTCTTACCCCCGATTTCCGATAATTTTTTTGCCCCGCGCGCGTCGGGATAAGCACAGACGCAAAAAAATACGTCTCCCCCCCCCACAACGGGATGCTGGCCTCGACTCAACTAATTTTAATTCTACTTAATCCCCCCCACCTCACAGAGACGCCTGGTCACGTGACTCTCCAAACCAATGAGAGAGTCCCTCTCCAGATGACTCCGGGTTCAAGGTTGTTTGCCAATCAAACTTTATGAACTCACCCAGAGATTTTTCACTTGCTTTATCGTTAATTTTAAAACTATGCTACGCTTCCTTGCAAAAATGGTAGGCTGTGCCTATCCATTATATATTACGGTGAGCTCGAACTCTGTTGTAGGGTAGCTAACCCCCCTTCAGCGCCCTACCAGATGGATTGGCTCATAGGCATAGAATAGCCTACGATTAAAGTGGATCAACTAGCTGAATGATATTCAAACTAACTTTGCTGCGTTGGCTATACCGAACTGTCTCTCCGCTATTTAGTGCAAGTTTTGTCTTGTTAATTGTTCGTACTTATTTGTTCTGTGTTTGTATGTATCCGTTTGGCACCGGATGCTGGTGCTTAATGAATGTATTAAGCACATCATTCTTTTTTGTATCTTTTCACCTCGCGATACAACAAACACCAGTCTCACTATTACGATCACTTTCAGCCTAATATCCTTGGGAAAAGTATAAGTCTTCTTATACCCCAATAGTGGAACTATTTATAGTTCCACTACTGTTCTTCTACAAGGAAGGCTCTGGCATTAAATAACCCATGAAGATTGATATGAAATTGAACAAAGAACTGAAACCAAACCAAATTTAACCTATGACTCTTCGGATTTTTAAAAATAATTCCAGTAACAGTGAGGCGGGGACCACGTGGTATAGTGGCTAACGAGCTAGACTGTAAGTGTGCATGTGAGTGTGAGTGCATGTGAGTGTGAGTGTGTGTGAGTGGGAGTGTGCGTGAGTGTGAGTGTGTGAGTGTGTGTGTGTTGTGTGTGTGTGTGTATGCGTGTTATGTGTATGTGTACTGGTACTTTTGGGTAAAAAAAGATTACATGCAAATATAGTAAATTTATAAAAAATATTCAATACTTCCTTTAAATCAGAACTATTCTAGAACATAAAATAAAAAAAAAACAAAAAACAAAAAAAAACAAAAACAAACTTAATATTATATATGTCTATTACTCTGAATTTCACGGGTTTGGAAAACACGATCATCAGGCAGATACTAATATCTGAAAAGTTGCACGCATGTTATATCATGAATTTTTTTACATGTAGATATTTAGGTTTAAATAGAAAGAAAGAGAAACATTTTTTATTTCTCTCACTAATTTCATCTCCCTTGATTTTTATTGTTTTATTTGTTCCCATTTCATTCTTTTCATTCTTTTGTCTTTCTTTTTTTTTTATTTCTTAAAAAAATTTTTTTTGAAGCGAATAATGCAAACTAGTCTGGGGGCGAATGGCATAATATAAATTTATTTAAATGACGGCATTTTGATACTAATTCAGTTTTTTTGTTTCACCATTTACCGACACCCAGGTATTGTAATTTTAATTCTACTTTTTTTTTCTTCGAGGCACAATTTACAAATTTTCTCACCTTTACATACTGGTGCTTTCTTTATAATTCTCCATTTAACGATTGATGATCTGTCCATATATATATATATATATATATATATATATATATATATATATGGACAGACCATATATATGTGTATATGGGTATCATTTCTATGGAATGATAAATTAACTCTGAAGGAGCTATCGATGTACTAAAATGTATCAATATGATTTTCCTTATTGTCTTCCTTTTTCATATATATATATATATATATATATATATATATATATATATATATATATATTGATATTCAGATTTATATTCAGATTTATATTTATATGTTATTTTGTAGTTTTATTCTTATTCTGCTTGTATTCTCTCTATTCGAAAATATCTGTCTCTTTTGTTCATTATAATTATATTTTATCCGTTTGAAAATGTCTACGTATATTCCTTCTCTTGAAAAACGACTAAATCTTTTCCTCATTATATTCATATTCTTTTTATTCGAAAATTATGTTCACTTTCGGACGAAACTCCCTCATTCTCCCAAATATGGGTTAAATAGTACCACTACTATTCTTCTACAAGGATGGCTTTGGCATTAAATAACCCACAATGGTTGGTATGCCATTGAACAAAAAATACAAAACCAAACCAAACCTACTTTGAATATATATAAAGCATCCTGTTGTGGTGTAATGGTTAGCAAGCCAGTCTTCTTGCAGATTTATTACTGAATAGAGAGTTTGCAGATCCATTATTACTGAATAAGATCCATTATTACTGCAGATCCATTATTAATAGAGAGTTTGCAGATCCATTATTACTTGCAGATCCAGAGAGTTTGCAGATCCATTATTACTGAATAGAGAGTTTGCAGATCCATTATTACTGAATAGAGAGTTTGCAGATCCATTATTACTGAATAGAGAGTTTGCAGATCCATTATTACTGAATAGAGAGTTTGCAGATCCATTATTACTGAATAGAGAGTTTGGGTACTGAAAAGACCCTGTCAAATCAGACACACTTGGCATGATCAGCAAAACAGTTATGTTTAAATATTTTATTAAACTAAAAGATACTTTTTAAAAAGATATTGTACTGTTTTTTGGCATTAAATAACCTACACAATTGATATGCCATTAAACAAAGAAACCAAACCAAACCTTGAATAGTAACACTACTGTTTTTCTACAAGAATGGTTTTGGCATTAAATAACCCAGGAAGATTGATATACCATTAAATACAGGAACCAAACCAAATCCAACCAAACCATCCTAGTTTTCTAAGAATTGTCAGTCTCCGATAAATCTCCAATAATCTATCAATTCCGACCGTTACTATCTTGGAACAATCTCTAACCCTATTGTCCTTATAGCAAGCCCCAACCTTTTTATCATATATGTGCTAGAATGCGAAGGCTGAAGACATTAATGTCCGGGGCACGAGGTCTAACTCTATCTGATGTTGAAGCTCTTGTTGGATTATTTAATACCAAATCCTTCCTTGTAGAAGAATAGAAGCCAATACACCACGAGGACCCCCCTTCCACTAACAGATAAGGAAATGTTATGTATTTAAAAGGACCAATTTACACTTATATAACAAATTGGTTTGGTTTCGTTGTTTAATGGCATATCAATCTTTGTGGATTATTTAATGCCAAAATCATCATTGTAGAAGAACAGTAGTGGAACTACTTAACCCATGGCTGGAATGATCAGACGGCCCATACCTTTCCCAAGAGTATTAATCCGAAAATGAACATAATAGCATGGCTGGAATTCGAACTCGCTTACTACGATGTCTTAGTCCGGCATTTTATCCATTACACCAAAAGGAACTTCCCCTAGAGGTCTTAGAAGAATTTCTGTATTTCTAGAATTCACTGAAAACTCACCAATTAAAACTAAAGTGAAAAATGTGCAAATGGGTTAGATAATAACAACTGTGAGTATCCACCCCCTCGGATCAATCGGTTAGTCACATCAAGCCCCAGCACTTATATGATTGTCCCAATCCTTATGGCAAATCCTGATCCTTGTTATCAAGTATGTGCTAGAAGGCGGTGGATGAGGGTCTTATTGTCCTGTGTATGACGTTAAACTGTATCTAATGGTGAAGTTTCAATTCTGGAGCTCTGGGAGTGTGGATTACCCCTTCATCACCATTACTCCCAGGTTCACTCTTACCCAGAGTGGTAGTACCTGTTAGGGTCCTATCTATGGTTTAGAAAGAAAAATGAGACTGTCAAGGTCATCCAAGCTGCCCCAAGAAATGTGAATCAACCCCTGCATAAATGTTATTTCCATAAACTGGTGATCACCAGTGACAAATATGCTCACGTCTCGACCCTTCCTAAATATATATGGGACTTACCCTCCACCCACAGAAAAAAAACCCAAAGTGAAAAGGACTTCCAACACTATCATGGAAAATACTAAAAATTAAATTACCATTTAACAGCATATCTATTAATAATGGAGATTCGCTTCCGGTTTTTGTCTGTAACAAAAATTACGTCACTGCTTACGTCACTATACCCCAAATCGTCATAACATAGAATAAATACACTCAAAATTTGAGCATGCAACATTAGACAGTCCTCATTGTTTTTTCAAACAAGTTTTAATAGATACATCCCCGGTATCATATATTTATATATAGTTTGTTTTATTTTAATAGATATTCAAAGTTAATAGAACTTAGTTTCGATTTCAAATTGTTTTATTTTTTTTCCGACATTTAATTTTTAACTTCCACCTCCTCAATCAATATCTTTCAAAAACTTATTTTTATATCGCCTGGAGGATGTTTTTTTTATTTTGCTTGTCAAAGTAATGAATAAATTGTTGAAAGGGGAAAAATGGTTATCATAAAAAATGACAAATCAACAAAATATTTTAGATAAAAAGAATCAGAATTAATATTCAGATGTAGGCACGTAAACAAGTTTTTCCTACGCCATTTGCCAAAGCATTATGATTCGAGTGATTAGAAACAACTCAGGAACCATTATTTTCTGATAATAAATACGAATGTCGGCGTGTCACAATTTGAAATTTACTCCTAAAGGCTGTATCTCAACATATTGTACCGTTTTGGAATCAGCAAAAACATTCTGGGTCGAATCCGGACCTACAGTCCCGAAATTTTGGATTCTCAAGTTTAAATTTTGACGATTTTGAACGTGATTTTTAGCGACGATTTTTTTTTGTACGATAACAATTTAAAAATTTATGTATATATTCAATATTGGACCGAAGACCCAATCGAGAGTCCTCCTTATAATATAAATATATTGTAAAATTATGTATATATATATACATATTCTATAATATATAATACATATTTATTCTATAAGGTATATACATACGCGCGCGCACACACACACGCACACAAAAAGTATATATATAAGATTTTTTAATATATTTATATTCTATAATATACATATACATGTTCTATAATATATATATATAACACACACATACACACACACACACACACACACACACACACACACACACACACACATATATATATATATATATATATATATATATATATATATATTGTAAGGAATAAATGCCAGATAATGATTACAATGATGATGATAATGGTGGTGATGAAGTAAGAAATCTTTTAATGAAAAAAGAAAAAAAAAAGAAAGATTTTGTGGCTTTAGGTCATCCATACTAAAATAAGCTTCTTTGTAATCAATACAAAAGCAGAACAGTATTTGTGAAATAGAATTATGATCAATGAAATGGCATTTAAATTTCTATGGAAGATTCCAGATTTAAATAAATGGATAAAAAAAGAAGAAGATGCGTTTCGGAAAGTCTTTATTGGGAGAATAAAAACTTAGATTCAAGTTCAAATATTTAAAAGATTGATAATCCTATAACACATACGCGAACATAATTACATAAGCACACACATCTTCTCATATATATATATATATTATATAATATATATATATATATATATATATATATATATATATATATATATATGCATACACATGCATATATTTATAATAATATACATGTATATATAACTTAAATATTTAGTGTACATAAAGTAGACTATACACACATACAGTCACGCACATACACACACATGTATGTATATACTGGTATTCTATATTTACATGAATATATATATATATATATATATATACACATTATATGTATGTCAACATAGACTTATGTAAATAGCATAAATTCAAGCACAGTTATATATATCTATATCTATATCTATCTATCTATCTCTCTCTCTCTCTCTCTCTCTCTCTCTCTCTATATATATATATATATAATATATATATATATATTATATATATATATATATATATATATATATATATATATATATATATATATATATATATATATATATATATATATAAATTGCTATCAAATGCATGCTTGGATCAATATACACATTATATGTGCATATGTATGTATATATACAAAGACATATAAATAGCATAAACACACGCACAGTTATATATATATATATATATATATATATATATATATATATATATATATATATAAATGAGAAAACTCAATTTCAATGAACAGGTGGACTCCTCACTTCTAATAAATTTATCTGCCCGGATTATAGTGGCTTGTAAAACACTTAGAAAACTTTTTTAAATTTTCTAAAAACAATTTCTTTCGCAGACATTTTTTCCTGATGATGACCTAAGGTCGAAAGTAAAAATAAACAACATGAAATAGATATTACTGTTTTTCTTATCACTTTTTGTTCATATATATATATATATATATATATATATATATATATATATATATATATATATATATATATATATATATATATATATATATATATATATCCAATCCACGAAGCAAACAAATATTTTTACTTCTGGATTAATCAAAATCGATTTAAAAAGTGCTAAATAAAAAGAGCTAAATATGTTTTAAAATCGAGTGGGTTAAAATCCTCCACTCTAGTTTCACGCAGTATAGCGAATCTTTAGGGAGTTTCTTTAGGAAGATTCGCTATACTGCGTGAACCCATTCGGTTTTAAAACACACACACACACACACACACACACACACACACACACACATATATATATATATATATGGAGAAGAAAATATTTTAAAAATATAACAAACACAGGATGTTATGATAGGGGAAACAATTTTAGTGTCAATACTTAAGCATTTCGGTATATTGTACCATCTTCAGGACACTGTTAAGTAATGTTTATATGAGGGACAAAATGAAAGATGTTAAGTGTATAGTGAATGTGTGAATATGATGTTATTAACCGTTAATTTTTATATGCACGTTTGTTTACGAAAGTCAATGACGTGATCATTACATGTGCAAAAATGGAAGGTGAAGATCATAGGATGACGCATGTGTGAACATGAATAGGCAGAGAACGAAAAGTGTCCTGAAGATGGTACAATATACCGAAATGCTTAAGTATTGACACATAAAATTGTTTCCCCTAATCATAACATCCTGTATTTGTTATATTTTTAAAATATTTTCTTCTTATATTGTCGGATTAATTTCCTCACTGTATTTCCATATATATATATCAGTATTCTAGCCGATTTCAACAATGTTGCTGTCTGGATGGTTCCATTTTTACTTTGATTACGGTTTTTCTAGTCCTTTTTTGGGACCCTTTCTATTGCTTCAACTACAATTGGTATCCCTTTCACCTCATATTCCACAGCTTTTTAAAAAAATCATCTAACAAGGTTCAGGTATTTGTCTATATTTTCGTTTTCTTTCATCTTCACCCTGTGATCTGCTGGAACTGTTAAATCAACCAACTAAAAATCCTTTTTTTTTGTTAATTAATTCTAGGTCTAGGCGATCCCTTTTAATTTCAAAGTCTCAGAGAAATTTATGTCTTTCATTCTCAAGAACAGATTCGGGTTTATGCATATACCATTTTGTTGTATGGTCAAAATCTAGTTTTTGCATAATTCCCAGTGGATCACCTTTCCAACTCAGTCGTGTCTAGGTTTGTATTCTCGTTATGCTAATTTGCTGCATTCGC
>CM042179.1:46062820-46105320 GCA_023376005.1 Doryteuthis pealeii
TGGACTGGTTCATAGCCATAAAATAGCCTATGATTAAAGTAGATTAACTAGCTGACTTTGCTGCGTTGGCTATACCGAACTGACCCTCCTCTTTTAGTGTGAGTTTGTCATGTTAATTGTTTGTACTTATTTGTTCTGTGTTTGTATGTATCCGTTTAGCACCGGATGCTGGTGCTTAATAAATGTGTTAATCACCCCATTCATCTGTGTATCTTTCCACCTCGCGATACAATAGGTTCTTATAGAATTTAAGATTGCAACAAAGAAGTGTTTTAAATTGTTTCTCCAAAAAATAATTTTTCTCTCTTTCGATGCCTTAGTCGAAATAGAAAAACAATTCAATTATGTGCATTAGTTAAATAATCAATTCATAGCGAGTTTGATCCTCACTGGGTGCCTCATACTTGCGACCTTTAGGAACTGCCAAATTTAACACACTGAAACTTGCAGAAAGATTAATATCATCTTGAAAATTTTGGGACCATTTTAGTAAAAGAACCATGAATACAGAATCCTGCTAAAAATATCAATAAAGAAAACTACAGTTGGTAGAGCATTTGACTAGAAATCGCAAGGTTCCTAGTTGGATACCGGCCCTCGCCAACCCAGCGTATGAGTAGCACAGGGATCTGTGCGGTGTAGTGAAGCTGATGGTAGGTGTGGCGTGCTGCCTCAGACGCAAAAACAATCTCTTGGTCTAGAGTTAGTGAATAAGGGATAGACTCCCTCGCTGTCTGGCTGATACCAACATTAGGCCACCCCAACAACTTTTTTTTTTACCTCATCCAAATTATAAGTCCAAGTAGAAAATGCTTCTTCCTGTATTCCTGATGCCACTCTTTCCATGCAAAGTCTCATTGTCAGTCTGTGAGTGAGTCTCTATATCTATGCCCATTCGGTTTCCGGTACGGGACATTTTGTTTATTCTCCAAATGCTCTTCAGGTGTCATAAGTTTAAATCCCGGAAAATCAGCATCATTTCCAGGTCATTACATTAAACACCTGCCCCTACATGTCCCCGATAATATTTGTAATTAACGACACCGTGTTAACATTACAAAAACGCAGGTTATTTACTTGTCTCTGGTTTGCACTGTTTTCTTATCTATTTACTAAACGCCTTTCAACATTTCTTGAATATCTTCACGCGTCCCAGAACTAACGCTAGGCCGGATGTGGTTACTCCCCCGTTTTTTCATACATAACTATATTTTTATACCACCAAACAACATTTCACCTACCTCCAGTCAGATTGCAAAAACCGAAACGTTATGACGTCTACTTTACCATTAAGGATAAAACTAATCTTTTAGTATACTTGGTGTTTTTTCTACTTACTTAATAAGTGTAAAATGTAGAAAGACCTGATAGATAAAAAAAGAAATAAAAAATCAGATAAACAATTAAAAAAAAGCCGTTACCAACTATAAACAAACCACCTTCGTTGGTTGTTCAACAATTCACATCTTTTAACTCTGGTGTTTTTTGTATCACTTGGAACTGACTAATAAAAAAGGAATAACATTTAAAGTTTTAACTTTTAAATCATCCCTGATTATTGTGTCTCAGTTATCAAGTAATAACATTGAAATTTGGAAGAAAGATTAACAGGTTTATTATGTTTGAGACAAAAGATATAAGTAGAGTCGAACACAACTTTTAACAATAGTAACCAAATCTCTGTAGCAAGACTGGCTATTAGTCGACTATTACCCTCGTGTAGTCCCAGAACTATTCCTGAATGTTGTGTCTCGGTTATTAAGTAACATTGAAATCCAGAAGAAAGGTTATATATATTACCCTTTTGGTATAAAAAAGATATAAATAATATAGAGTTAAGTGCACAGCTTTTTAACAACAGTAATCAAGACTGGCTATTACTCCACTAAAAACCTCGTGTAGTCCGTATCATTTATGAGTTTCATTGGACGAGTCCAAACTTCTTTCCTTACAAACAGTATGTGACACCAGCACATTCGCCGCCACATTTCATTTCCTTAGTTAACAACATTGAGATCCAGAAGAAAGCTTTACATCGGTCTATTACCCGTTTGGTACAAAAAGATATAAAAGATATAGATTGAAACGCACAGCTTTTTAACAACAGTAATCAAATCTCTGTAGCAAGACTGGCTATTATTCAACTAATACCCTTGTGTAAAGTATAAAGTCGACGGGGCGGCTAAAGTCGGTATCAGCCAGTCAGCGAGGGAGTCTATCCCCTTTTCAATAGCGCTAGACCAAGGAGATTGTATTTAGCATCTGAGGTGGAGCGCCACACCTACCATCAGCTCCTTACTTTACCGCACAGATCCCTGTGCTACTCATAACGCTGAGTTGGCGAGGACCGGTAAACTGAGTAACTGAGTAATAAAAAAGAAATAATATTTAAAGTTTTAACTTTTAAACCATTCCAGCACAGGAGAGGACTTTTTAATTTACCATCCTATAGATAACTAATATATCAAGTTGGTATCAGCCAAACAGTGAGGGAGTCTAACCCCTTTTCATTAGCGCTAGACCAAAGAGATTTTTTTTGGCGTCTGAGACGGAGCGCCATTCATACCATCAACTCCTCACTTTACCGCACATATCTATGTGCTGCTCATACGTTGAGTTGGCGAGGGCCGGAATCGAACCAGGACCTTGAGGTTCCCAGCCGGACACTCTACTGACTAAGCTATATATATAAATATGTGTGTGTGTGTTGTGTGTTCGTGTGCATGTGTCTATGTATAGGTCAATCTATACATATATAAAGGGCAGTTGTGTGTATATGTATGTCCGGTGGAAACTTCGAAAATAAAACAATTAACGACAAAGTAAATGTATATACACATTAAATATCAACAGGGCTTGATTTTTGAGCAAAAATAATAGAGATTTGGTTTATATTCGTGAAAATAATTAAAAAAATAAAATTTGAATGATAACAATATGGATTTTATTTATTTAAAAAAAATGATAACAGCATGGATTTTTTTCAATTAATATTTTAGATAGTAGACATTAACATTTCTTTTCAGAGTAGCTGGATCAATGCAAGGTCTATTTTTTTTTTTTTTTACATAGGGGTTTGAATGGGGCATCCCGCGAGGATTCAACTCACGATTCAGTAATAATGGATCTGCGGGACTAATTTTAAAAGATCCCTCTCTCTACCCAGGCGATGCCGGATAGCCACTGCTAGTATTTAATATAGGCCTAAGATTAATTGAATATGTCTACAAAATCATCAATCAATTGAATACTTATTTTGGAGACAGTACATTATGAAAAGAAAGTGACATATTCTATTTTGTGAGAACTCGCACTAATTTAGGGATTCTTTTTGAAGCACACAACCTCCCCAAAATGTTTATTTATTTATTTCCTATTTGATTCTTTACATATGTATTCTGAAATATTTTAATTAAAATCATAATAATATCTTATTTGTAACCGGTGAATATTTCTTTTTTTTTATTTGAAGCTCGTCATTACCTCAACATTTCTTTTCATACACAAATTTGAATTAATACAACTATGAGTATAGCATTAAAAATAAAAAGTATATATATATATATATATATATATATTATATATATATATATTATATAATAAGATAAATATATAAAGGTTTTACATATCTATTTATTAGGTGACAAAGGAACATTCACGACCATATTGGTTTCATGCAATGCAATCATCGGGTGAAGATGTTTCAGATGCAAGGAAAATCGAAAAAATTTCAAAAAATTTCAGAAAATTCAATAGACATGGGATGTATATGATTGGATAAAATGATGTGCGTATGTATGTGGTGGTAAATTGAATGTCTGAGAGTGTTTATGGACAGAATAACCAATATGGTTGTGATTGTTCCTTTGTCACCCCAATAAATAGATATGTAAAACCTTTATATATTTATCTTATTATATTATATAATAGCTCTATTTTATATTGTGCACTCTACCAATAATACTGCCTTTGGTACGCCATTCCAGTAAAAGCTGAAACAGTGATCATCTCACACACTATATATATATATATATATATATATTATATATATATATATATATATATATACAAACTTTCAATAGGAAAGAAAAAATTATGAAAACCATCATTTGTTTTTCTTCCTTATTAGAAGTGTAAATATTGCACTGTATATTTATAAATTATCTTACATTGAACTCTCTTAAGAATTTGAAATAATCCTTGTGTAATCTATAGGTGTGCATCAGCATGGTCATGCATTGTGTATATACAGAAGATGTAGATGAACCCAAATAGTATCATCCTCAACTTACCAGTCAATTGAGTACTTTTACTTTATATATATATATATATATATATATATATATATATATATATATATATATATATATATATGGTTTAAGTTGGGGTCATAAATTATTAATAACCCTAACTGTTATGGAAATTACCTACTTAACCCCCTCCGATTTTGAATCTAACGATTGCTTATACAAAATATTGTTACTACAGTACGTACACTATTCATAAGCTACCTATGAATTGTGTTACATTTACATACAGACAGACAGACACATACAGACAGACAGACAGACTAGAGATGATAAGATGATGAGGGTTCTTACTTGTTAACTCGGCTACTATTTCGTCGGTCGCAATATTGTTCTCAGGTCTGATTCTGTGAGGATGTTTCTTCTTTCTTGTTTACATGAATCACCAAGACATAGTAGTTTGTCTTAAGTCTTTTTTGTTTTTAAAACAACTCAGCCCATAAAGATTCAACCGCGTAGTGAGTTGCAACAATTGATAGACACCCCCTCTCATCGGGTGCCTGTCGCATCTAATCTAAAATTACCTCACGCCTTTAATCGCGCGCATCCCGAGGATCAAGTCGGGGTCATCATAAATTCAATCATGACCCTAACTATTATGAAAATTCCCCACTTAACTCCCTCTGATTTTAAATCTGACGAATTCTTATTTAAGATATTCTTACTACAGTACGTACACAATTCATAAGCTACTTATGAATTGTGTAACACTTCTCAAAAAAAAAAAAAAAACCCACAAAACTTCGCCATCAAGAGGTCAAGAGGTCAACCTATTGATATTCCAATGACCTGCCAAATATTATATCATTAAAACTAAAAGATATTTGATTTTGTAGCCAGCTCCATCGATTCTAGGCATGGGTCAGTTTAGCTCCGTCTGTAGAGTGTCCGACTAGGAACCACAAGGTTCCTGGTTCGATGTCGGCCCTCTCTAACTCAGTAGCAGGGGAATTTGTGCGGTAAAGTGACACCAAAGAACAATCCTCTTGGTCTAGCGCTAGTGAAAATGGGATAGACACCCTCGCTGTCTGGCTGATACCGACTTTAGGCCACCCGATATATATATATATATGCCTGTACCAAAAATTTATATATATATATATATATATATATATATATATATATATGTGTGTGTGTGTGTGTGTGTGTGTGTGTATATATTGACAATATATGGATCTACTCTTATCTGGATGATGAATGTAAGTATTACATTTTTAAATAAATTCATTACCGAAAAATAATGGCGCAAATACTCTTGGGAAAGGTATACATTGAAATATTCTCCCTCCAAATAGTAGGATAGAGTGAAATCTTTAACCTTGGTGCGGCAACTGGCCTAGAAGAAGGAAATCTCTGAATTTAAACCCGTTAAACTCCGCTTAAAAAATTGACCTAGTGTCGTATCCGACTCGAGCGGTAGGGTTGGTACAAGGTGTGTAAAAAGATTACGAGATTTTTTGTACTTTTTTTGTAGTCCACCAAGGTTTGAGTTTCTGTACCAAGATATAAAGAATGAATGGAACGAGAATACAAGGTGTATCAAAAATCTCGATACTTTTTTTGGAAGATTCTTTGCTCTCGAGTATATAGTGACATCATGTCCTGAAAAAAATGTTTAATTTTTGTACTCCACTTTTTCTTGTATTCAACGGACAAGTACCAAGTTTAAAGCTGCAATTCTTTTTCAGAATACAAAGTTTGTCCAAAAGTACCAAGTTTAAAGCTGTATTTACCAAGATAGAAATAAAGAATGAATGGAACATTAATTTTTCCCCAGAATACAAGGTGTGTCAAAAAGTCTCGATGCTTTTTTGACACACCTTGAAGATTCTTTGTTCTCCAGCATGAATTCGAGTATATAAAGAAAAATGACTTCTCGGTGGAGTGTAGAATATACCCATGGAAAACTTCTTTTTTAAAAAAGTTTAACCTTTTATGAACAAGCTCCAGTTTACCACCATTCCATCAATCTCTGGTTCTCTTTTAATAAATTTAACATTTCTTGTAATTAGGGAAACTTTGATTGTCAACATCAAATTGTGCAATTTTTATTACCAAAGCTTGTTTGAGTAAATTGGATTATTGAATATCAAAAATGAAAAAAAAAAAAAAAAAAGAAGAGAGGGATTGTCAGTGGTCAGGAAAATACAGACATATAGGTGATATATAGAATGTAAATGCATACTAATTGATTTACTTTTAGAAATGTATTGCAAATCAGAAAGAAAGGGATTGTTAGTGGTCAGGAATTAATGCATGCACTATCGATAGAAAAGGGTATATATATATATATATATATATATATATATATATATATATATATATATATAGGGTAACCATAGACACGTGTTTCGACTTATCAGTGTCTAGCATTTTGTAAGCTACCTACAGCCGAATTGAAATCCAATCGGTTGGTGTCAGTCCGGCACCGTAACATTAGGCTGTCTTCACTTACAAGAATAAGGGGATTTTAACTGTTTTAATACACACATCGCTTTTCGTGTAAAGCCGTCAAAATGCTCCATTTTAGAATATTATATATATATATATATATATATATATATATATATATATATTATTAAATAATTTTATTACAGAATTAAAAAATCCTTCCTAATTTCCGTTGCTTTTTTTCAAATTAGTTGAGTAGGGAATTTCGCCTGGTGACGAACTTTGAATATGTCTTTCTTTTTTCTAATCGGTCAAAAATAATGGATACAGTTAAGAGATACATTTTTTGCTGACCGAGTTTTTTGTGGTGGAAGTGAAACTACAACATGATTTAAAAATTTTTTTTTGCAACATCAAGGATTTCATTTGGAATTCATATCACAGGACTATAAAATTCTAAAAGATATATATATAATATATATATATATATATATAAAATCTGTTTTCAAATGCCTTTAAAGTAATAAAACAATTTCATCGTTCGCATCTGATGATTCGGGAGAGTTAGACTATTTTTCTAAGCTCCCTGAAATAGACTATAATGCTAAATCTCTAAGTCTTTTGTTATTTCTTTACTTATATATTTGCTCTGTGACTCTAACATTAAGAGCACACATTGAGCTCTCAAACTGCGACTTGTTTTTTAAAAAATAAAACTCTTGTGTCGTAAGGAAGATTTCTTCTCTGGACTTTTGGATTATCTATCTATCTATCTCTCTATCTCTCTCTCTCTCTCTCTCTCTCTCTCTCTCTCTCTATATATATATATATATATATATATATATTTATATCTTTGCCTATATATTATATCTTTGCCTATATATATATATATATATATATATATATATATATATATATATATATATTCAAGGCGTTTTGTCTTGATGATAAACGGGTAATACGCTGATTTAAAACCAATTGTAACGTTTTTTAATAGTATAGTATCTCAGATTATATATACACATATATATATATATATACATACATACATACACACACATACACACACACATACACACACACAAATATATAAAATTTTATATATATATATATATATATATATATATATATATATATATATATAAATCATACTATTTTTCTTTCATTCTTTCTTTCTTTTTAGGCTCATTTTCTTTCTTTCCTCCTTTATTTTGATCTGATTCTCTTTATCTTTTTAAAATATCATTCCCTTCTTCCCTTCATTCATTCTTTTTCTTGTATTTTCATTCATTCATTCATTCTTTTTCTTTCTTTCTTTCTTTCTTTCTTTCTTTCACTCTTTCTTTCTTTTTAAAAAATCATGTTTTTATTTATCTTACTCCTTTCTTTCTTTTACTTTTTTCTTTTTTATTTGTTTGTATTTTTCTTGTATTTATTTTTATTTTTTAAGCATCGTTCTTTAAAAAAAAATCCCATTTTCATTTTTTTTCTTCTGCTTATACGTTCATGTTATTATCCTGTTTTTATCAAGATTCTGTCTCTCTCTGTCTCTGTCTCTCTCACACACACACTCTCTCTCTCGCTCATAATAATCTGTATTCCTCACTCTGTCGCTTTTACACTTTTACTGTCCCCCTCTCCGCCTCCCTCCTCAAACTACTGCTGTCTGCGTCTGTGTCTCTCTGTGAGACATAGTCGTTACCCTCCCCACCCGCTTTACTGGGAATAGGTCGCTTAACCCCTACAGGTAGACCACTGAAGCTCTCTGGCACTGTATTATCCATCGATTGTGGACAGCCTGAAAGCATTGGAACTCTCCTCCGCTAATTGATCATGAGATACACCAGGTTCCCTTTAAATTCATAGTTTTGACATCTAGGCACGACCTTTGACACAGTCCAGAATCAAGGGCCATTTCCTAATCAGAATGAATGAGACTGGCTCCGTCTACGAGGAAACCTATTTCTAACAACCGTGTATAATTTAGCAATGAGGCAAACTGCTCAACCGTGAACTGAATTCTTGACACGCGCCAGTCACAGCCACGCCCCTTTGCCTAGACTGGATGGCATCTTGCTGTCCTGGTGATCAGGATTTGTGAAAACGAAAGTGAAGTAAACAGAAAGACACAAGAGAAAAAGGAGGTGAGGTAAAAAAAGAAAAATATATATAAAAGAAGATAGTGAGGGGGGTTATGTATGGGGTTGAGCGTACAAAAGGCGAACTGATTGTGATGGGTTGGTAAAAAGAGAGAGAGAGAGAGAGAGAGAGAGAGAGAGAGAGAGAGAGAGAGAGAGAGAGAGAGAGAGAGAGAGAGAGAGAGAGAGGCTGAATGAATTGGGGGAAGTGAGTCACTGTGAAAGAGTAAGTGAAGCAGATAAAATAAATACTATGGAGAGAGAGAGAGAGAGAGAGAGAGAGAGAGAGAGAGAGAGAGAGAGAGAGAGAGGCTGAATGAATTGGGAAGTGAGTCACTGTGAAAGAATAAGTGAAGCAGATAAATAAATACTATGAGAGAGAGAGAGAGAGAGAGAGAGAGAGAGAGAGAGAGAGAGAGAGAGAGAGAGAGAGAGAGAGAGATGAAAAACCCCCAAAAAAACAAGATATAAAGGGTATCAAAGAAAAGAAAGGAGAAAAGAGCGAACAAAAGAAGAAAAAAAAAATAAGAAAAGAAAAAGATGAAAAATAAATAATATAAAAAGAAAAAAGAAAAAGAAGGAAAAATAAATAAAAAAGTAAAAAAGAACAAAAAGGAATGAGAAAGATAAAGTAAAAAAGAGGGAAAACAAAAAGAGAATGAGAGATAAAAATGAGTAGAATGAAAGAAGAAAGAAAAAAACGAAAGATAAAAATAAAAGAAAAATACGAGAAAGAAAAAAAACGAAAAAAGGAAAGAAAGAAAAGACAAAAGAAAAACGAAGGAAATTAAAAAGAAAAAAGAAAAAGAAAGAAAAAACGAAACATTAAAAAAAAAGAAAAAGCCCAAAAAGAAAGAAAGAAGGAAATAGGGAAAGAAAAAGAAAAACATGAAAGTTGAAAGAAGAAGGAAAGAAAGAAAACACAAAAAAAGAAAGAAGAAAAAAATAAAAGAAATGAAAAATGAAAGAAGGAAATAGAGAAACAAAAGGAAAAAGAAGAAAAGATGAAAGAAGTTAAGAAATAAAGAGAAAAAGAAAATGAGACGAAAGATAGAAATAACAGAAAGAAAATACAAAAGAAAAAAAAGGAAATAGAGAAACAAAAAAGAAAAAGGCGGAAGATTGAAATAAAAGAAAGAAAAGGCAAAAGAAAGAAAAAAGAAAGAAAGAAAGAAAGAAAGAAGGAAAGAAAGAAAAAGAGAAAGACGAAAAAAAAGAGGCGAAAGAAAAAGACGAAAAATTGAAATAAAAGAAAGAAAATGCAAAAGGGGGAAAAAGAAAGAAGAAAAAGACGAAAGAAAAAGAAAAAGACAAAAGATTGAAATAAAGAAATAAAGGCAAAAAAAAAGAAAAGAAAGAAAGAAGGAAATAAAGAAAGAAAAAGAAAGAGGCGAAAGAAAGACAAAAGATTGAAATAAAAGAAAGAAAAAAAAAAAAAAAAAAAAAAAGAAAGAAAGAAGGAAATAAAGAAGAAAAAAGAAAGAGGCAAAAGACAAAAGATTGAAATAAAAGAAAGAAAAGGCAAAAAAAAGAAAGAAAGAAAGAAGGAAATAAAGAAAGAAAAGAAAGAGGCGAAGAAAAAGACGAAAGAAAATAAAAGAAAGAAAAGGCAAAGAAAAAAAGAAAAGAAAGAAAGAAGGAAATAAAGAAAGAAAAGAAAGAGGCGAAAGAAAAAGACAAAAGATTGAAATAAAAGAAAGAAAAGGCAAAAAAAGAAAAAGAAAGAAAGAAGGAAATAAAGAAAGAAAAGAAAGAGGCGAAAGAAAAAGACAAAAGATGAAATAAAGAAAGAAAGGCAAAAAAAAGAAAAAGAAAGAAGAAATAAAGAAAGAAAAAGAAAAAGGCGAAAGAAAAAGACAAAAAATTGAAATAAAAGAAAGAAAAGGCAAAAAAAAAAAAAAAAAAAAGAAGGAAGGAAATAAAGAAAGAAAAGAAAAAGGCGAAAGAAAAAGACAAAAGATTGAAATAAAAGAAAAAAGGCAAAAAAAAGAAAAGAAGAAAGAAGGAATAAAAGAAAAAGAAAGAGGCGAAAGAAAAAGACGAAAGATTAAAATAAAAGAAAGAAAAGGTAAAAGACAAAGAAAGATAAAAATAAAGAAAAAGAAAAAAAAAGAAAAAAAAAAAAAGAAATAATGTTTCGGACAAATAAAAGAAGGAATGTAAAGAAAAAAAAATAGAACGTGTTTACAATCGGGCAATTCCTTTGTCGGACGACGTGTTTCCACTACTGAAACTATGAAGGACTAATCGAAAGAATCCTTAACAGAGAGGGCAAAGGTCAAAGGTAATAATTATAATAAATAAATGAATGAATAAATGAAATAATATGGCTTGTTCACACACACACACACACACACACACACACACACACACAAAGCTGTAACTAAAATTAATATCTGAATTTCTGAGAATTGTTATCATATACATATATTTATAGTCATGTTTCTGGTTCGATACCGACTCGGCATACCGACTCAGCATATGAGTAGCACAGGGATATGTGCGGTAAAGTAACGAGCTGATGGTAGGTGTAGTGCTCCACTTCAGACGCAAAAAAACAATCTCCTTGGTTTAGCGCTAGTGAAAAGGGGTTAGACTCACTCGCTGTCTGGCAGATACCGACTAAAGTCACCCCTTACTTACTTTATAGTCATCTACACGCCGTGTTGTTTCGCCGTATCGCAGCCCTTCGGTGCGCCTAGACTTTGCAGGGTGCCTCAGGTCGAGATCGAAACTTGACCGATTTTTCACCTGTCAGAATCTCTACGAATCAGAATATCAGCACAACCAACTTTAATGAAGAGAATTTTATGGATATAAGTACAAACATACATACATACATACATATATAAAGGCTGCTAAGAGACATCTATCCGTTTGATTGGGCGCCTTGCAATTTTAGTGTAATCAGCGTCCATTGGTAAATTTCAGACAGGGGAACCCCCCCCCCATATATATATATATATATATATATATATATATGTGTGTGTGTGTGTGTGTATGTGTGTGTATGTGTATGTGTATATGTGTATATATAAAATTGTCATATATAATATTATCATTAGGTCTCGATGTTAGCACAGATTCCCCCTACTCTCTCTCTCTTGACAACAGTCCCAATCGGTCATCACACCAGGCAGGTCTTCTGCACGGCATCCAGAATCCGTACAGGCCTGATTGATATAGTTTTGTTTTCCCTAGTCGGTCTAAGCTGGTGTGTCCATGTATGTGTAAGTGTCCATGGAAGAACGTCACTTATGAGGTAGTTCTTGATTCTCATATATATAATTTATTTCAACAAGCTTAGAAGACGCTGTAACAAGCTAGGTTTGTTGCAGTTGAAATAAATTAGTACATGGAGCAAATTTAATATATATATATATATATATATATATATATATATATATATATATATATATATATAAAAGTAATTGGTAATTTGCTTGAAGCATTGTTAAGTATGTTATAAAATGATAAAATTCGAAGGCAATACAATGCGTAAAAAATAAAGACAAAAAGATGTTTTATATGTCTAATCGATTTCAAAGCAAAGCTTTATCATCAGAGTGTACTTTCAGAAATGACGTGCTTATGTTTTTTTTTTTTATTTGTGTGGTTATAATTTCTCTTCTTATTTCCTTTTCCTCTCCTTTTTTTCCTCTCTTTCTTCTTCTCCTCCTTTATGAATGGGCGAATAACTGTAATTTCTTATTTCTCTCTTTTTTTTTTTTTTTCTTTAAATACAGTATGATACTTTTCAAAATTATATACAAATTCAGCTATACCAAAACCTTTATATATATATATATATATATATATATATATATATATATATATATATATATATATATATATATATATATATATATATAAGGTTTTTGGTATAGCTGAATTTATATATAATTCTGAAAAGTATCATACTGTATTTATGATCAGCAATTTAAATGAATTGAAAAAAAGAAAAGAAAGCGAAAGACGTGAGAAGACGATAGAAGCACCGGTCGAAAGGGCCCTTAAGTTTCTATCGTCTTTGCTTTCTTTTCTTTTTTAATTCATTTAGATTGCTGATCATAAATAAAGTATGATACCTTTCAATTTTCTCGTTGCAGCAGTTGTAGTTGAAATAGATTATTGCATGAAGCAAAATTAAAAGTCTTTTCCGGAATGTATTCATGTATATTGATCTCTTTGTTCACATACCGGAAACAATGTATATCGAGTTCTCACTGTAGGTGATATGCATCACTAGAGAAGAACTCCGTGTGAAATGATGCACAACACCAAGAATATATATGTACAGTGTGTGTGACTGTGTGTGTGTGTATGTGTGTGTGTGACTGTGTGTGACCGTGTATGTGTGTGTATATGTGTGTGTGACTCTGTGTGTGTGTATGTGTGTGTGTGACTGTGTGTGACCGTGTATGTGTGTGTATGTGTGTGTGTGACTGTGTTGTGTGTGTGTGTGTGTGTGTGTGTGTGACCGTGTATGTGTGTGTATGTGTGTTTGTGTGTGTATGTGAGTGTGTGTTTGTGTGTGTATAAATTAGGATAGTGAAGATAAAGAGTTAAAAATCTGATTGATCAATTTGATTAATTTTAACGGCCTATTAACATGTATAGGGTTATTTAAGGCACAAAGGTTAGAGAATCTCATTGATTGTACATTCATATTTATTTGTTTTTGTTTTCTTAAGAGGTTGTTTTTGCACACAGTCCACTCAAATACTAACGCATTTTTAAACAGATCTATTCTAAGTGGAATTTAACACGTTTTGAATTCAGTTTTCTTTACCTATACCGGTTGCCATATCAAAGTTAAAAAAAACACAGTTCACCCTACTATTTTACCCATAGCTGGAATGAGAGTTGGATTAATAGCTTTCCCAAGGGTATTAGCCTTATGTGAAATGCCAGGATTTGAACTCTTGTCGCCGTGTCCATTTCCTACATCGAAAACCATTACACACGGACGCCTCCAAATTATACTATTATTTTAGTAAGAATTTTAAAGAAAGGCCGAGGAAGAAGATTTTTCGTCACTGAGGACTACGTCGTTTCTGTTGTCAACTTACCTGAATATTTGTAGCGGTTGACTACGGAGAGTGAACTCGCAACCTCCTGATCGTGAGTGGTGGCTCCGTAGTCAGACTACTGTCCCTTTTGTTGGCTAAAGTGGTTCGGCAGCTGGGAAGCACAAATGACGACTCGGTTTCTTTGGAGGGAAGGGGGGGAGGGAAGAAACGAATAGCTCAATTCACACGTGCGTTTATTCCGATGATAGATCCAGCAGTCGCTTGTATTTCTAACATCGAGATTTTCGCCTATGATTTTCTGCATCAAACCTAAGAAAAATGATTTCAAGCTATTTCGGCATTTATCATTAACTTTTATAAGAAAATTGAACTAGAAGGGTCAGGACGAAGAGCTGAATTTACATGTGCGTCTATTCCAAAGACATCATGATAGATTCCATTAGTCGCTTGTACTTATAACATTGAGATTTTCGCCTGTGATTTTCTGCATCAGATCTGAGAAAAATGATTTCAAGCTATTTCGGCAGTTATTAAGAAGATTAGCCATTCATATAGGAGATGGCCACACCAACTTTTGTAAGAAGATCCGATTTAGAAGGGTCAAAACGAAGAGCTGGATTTACACGCGAGTTTATTCCAAAGACGCCATGATAGATTCCAGCAGTCACTTGTACTTCTAACATTGAGATTTTCACCTATGATTTTCTGCATCGGACCTGAGAAAAAGTATTTCAAGATAATACAAGTTAATAAGTCGTCAGGGTGGCCTAAAGTCGGTATTAGCCAATCGGCGAGGGAGTCTATCCCCTTTTAACTAGTGCTAGACCAAGGAGATTGTTTTTTTAGCCTCTGAGGTGGAGCGCCACACCTACCACCATCTCCTTACTTTACCGCCAAGATCTCTGTTCTACTTATACGCTGAGTTGGCGAGGGCTGGTATCGAACTAGGGACCTTGTAGTTTCTAGCCGAACGCTCTACTGACTGAGCTAACCTGGCCCTTTAGAGTAGCGAGAAATTATTGACATCAACCAAATGCTGCAACAGAATTAAAGTTAGGACAATAAAGGAGCAGTTAACTCCAAAATGAGCGTCAAAATAATATGAAGTAGATTTCAGAAGAGATATTATCACATAAAGCAACATAGAAATGGTTGCGCAGAGGACACATGAAAAGAGATATTGAGTCCTTATTAATAGCAGTAAAAAAAAAACGCTATAAAGGCCAAGACAAACTAGAAACAAGAGCAAATGTATGCTGTGTGGATATAACGACGACACTATTAATCATATAATAAGCGAATGCAACAAGTTCTCCCGGAAATGGTAGAAAAATAGACATGACTGGGTAGGAATGGTGATCAGATCAGAACCGTACAAACGATTTAGATTTGCTCATACAAAACAATGAATATGCATACAAAACAGAATGTCAAGATCTACACTTTATATATAGTATTCCAACGCCTACACACGTGCAGGATGTTAAACTAGGACAATTTTCACAGATTTGATTTCGGAGTTTTCATTCTCCTAGACCGGTTGCTGTACTAAGGTTAAAGGACCCATTCTGCCCTACTATTTACCCATATGGCCAGAGGGAGAATAGTTGGATGCATATAATTTCCAAGGATATTAGTGCTATCTGAAATACAAACAGCCTCGTCCAGAATTTAAACTAATCTCACCATTTCCCACGACTGTAACCATTACACCACGTGCCTTTTTTCTTTAACTTTATTTAAAGCTTTAACAATTCATTAGCAACATCATTTTTTTTTTTTTTACTGCATTGTGTAATTTTCGTTCAGGAATTGAACTCGGTTCGCCGTATCCATTTCATACGACGATAATCATTAAACCACAAAAAGCTTCGTAGAAAACGGAATAGGTGACTCGAGTTCAAATCCTAGACGCGGTGGGTTGCGTTTCACTTCGCGCCAATACCCATGGGAATAGTAAAAATCCACTTGTTCTCTTTCCAGCTACGAGTAAACATTTTTTTGTAAATTAGTGAAATGTAAGTATGTAAGTGTAAGTATAAGTGTAAATGTAGTGTAAGTTAGTGAAATAGATCACTAATTAAGAATGAGGCTATTATCGTAGTGACCACGACAAGCGGATTTAACAGGTTTGAACTCAGTTTTTATTCTCCTAGACTTGTTGCCTAACCAAGGTTAAAGACCCCAGTCTGAACTACTATTTACCCATAACTGGAAGGAGAATAGATTCATACCTTCCCCAAAAGGTATTAGCGCTAAGTGAATTGTAGTTTCGTTCAAGATTTGAACTCGGGTCGACGATTCCATTTCCTACGACTCTAACCATTACCCCACCCTCGCATCTCAATTGATTGTTTATTTCAGTCCTGCTAAATACATATTCTGTTTTGATATATATATTTACCAACCACTCCGCACGTACAGGATGCGACACAAGGTCAATTTCTTAAGCGGAGTTCAACAGGTTTGAATTCAGAGTTTTCCTTCTCCTATACCGGTTGCCTAACCAAGGTTAAAGAGCCCAGTCTGCCCTACTATTTACCCATGGCTGGAGGGAGAGTAGGATTCATACCTTTCCCAAGGGTATTAGCGCTAAGTGAAATGCAATTAGCACGTCCAGGATTTGAACTCGGGGCGACGAGTCCATTTACCATGACTGTAACCATTACACCACGCGCTTCCTTCAAAAGAATTCTGTTTTGATATATGTTTTTTTTTAACAACACACCCCGCAATATAAGAGATTTATTGTTTTTGATCTGAAAGTCTAATTATAACATGACACGTCCCTACAGCGAATAAAATTTCTGATTGTAAAATAAAACAAAATGTTGCTTTTTTTCTGAATTAATTTTGAGAATGTTGCCTCTCATTTTGATCAAATTGATGGTGAAAAATTGAGTGAAAAAAAAAAAAAAAAGAAAAAGAAAAAAAAGAAAATAAATAAAAGAACACAGTAAGAAACAGATACAGAAAAAAGGCTTTGATTAAAAAATATATATATACAGGTCTACTAGCACCCCACCCCCAAAAAACAACAAAAAACAAAATAAACAAACAAACAAAAACCAAACAAACAAAACGCCTTGCGGGCAGTGTAAAAATTAATTTTGAAAGATATTGCCTGTGCGGGGGAGTTAAAAATGCAATATCAATAAACTAAATTTTATTCAGTTAGTATTATTTGGATTATTCGGACTAAAGTTCCCGAGTCCGACAAGAAATACCCGAAGAAGGCCGAAGAGCACATCGACCGAAACGTTGTACAGATAACAATGAAGATGAGGACAATAGTTCGAATAATCCAAAAAATAGTAATTATCAAGCCTCATCTAAAAAAATCGAGAAATAGTTTATTCAGTTAATTCTGTACCCCCCCCAAAAAAAAAAAAAAAAATTAGAAAGTTATTTTCGATAAATAAAATTTATTTAAAAAATGTTTGTATAATCAATGAAAGAATGTAATATATTGTTTTACGCTCTTAATTCATTTTTCATATATTCATTAAAGTAAGCATTTATTTATTAAAGTAAGCATTAAATTAAAGGAATAACTTTATTTGTTTCATTTTCAAAGAACAAAACAAAGTTTATACAAATTAAAATTAAAAATATTAAATATTAGACAAAATCAAATTAAAAATTTCCGCATAAAATTTAACTTATTGATGAATGTGTTTTGTTTAAAAAAAACAATGAACAAATTATAATTAACTATTAATTACTTCGCTACAATTAAAAAAGGCACAGAAAAAATAAATAAATGTTCACCTTTATATGAGGAGCGGAGGATTGAATAAATCCGACAAAATATGGTTGAGAATAGAGGGGAAAAGTGGGTATAACAACACAACAACTAAATTCAATTGGTATTTTGCCTCATTATTGGCTTGAAGCTTTTTCCTCCCTTACTCAATTACCTTTTCACTATAAAAGCAGAATGTACAAGCATTTATCTCTATAAAAATTTTGAAAAAACTTCAAGCCAATAATGAGGCGAAATATCAATTGAATTTAGTTGTTGTGTTGTTATATCCACTTTTTTCCTCAATTATATATAAAAATAATCAGTTGATAAAGTAGATGTTTGTTCCATTTTTTTTCTACTCTTAAACTAAACTTAAGCTCCCCTCCACACACCAATAGAAAACATCCTTACTTTTATTTTAATAAATAAATCATCCTTCCTTTTATTCTAATAAATAAAAGTCCATTTTCTACGACAACGCGTTTCCATGCATTATAGGGGAGGGCAATGCCTTATAAACAAAAAGGTGTCTCCTTTTCTCTATCGACGGGGCAAAGCGACTCCGCGTTCTCTTTTTTGAGAATGGTCCAAAGAAGAGCGAATAATCCTGGAAATAAACGTGTTGGGTACAATTATAGTATGTGGCCTACCTTTTGAATGTGGCCTAAGAAATCATGTCTCTCTTATAGTATGTGGCCTACCATAAAAACATATTATAAGTTATAATAATAACTGCTAACACCAACCCTAACCCTAACCCCTAATCCTAACCCTATTTTAGAATATTTTAGAATGAAATAGATCTCTGATTCATGTAAATTATGGATAAATTCTTTTCTTTAATTATTCTTAATTACTATACACAGTTTATGACTAAATGGCATTTCTTGTAATTGAATATATGTGAAAAATAATTAGTTTTAAAAAATTATCTACAACTTATATCTATAAATGTACTCTTACTGAGGTAGGACACATTCAAACCGGGTAGGCCACATTATATAACAGAAGTTCAATTCCTAGATGTGGTAACTGCATTTCACTTAGCGTTAATACCGTTGGGAAAGGTATGAATCCTACTCTCCCTCCAGCTATGGATAAATAGTAGGGGCAAACTGGGTAATTTAACCTTGGTTGGGCAACCGGTCTAGGAGAAGGAAAACTCTGAATTCAAACCTGTTGAACTCCGCTTAAGAAATTGGCCCTCTGTCACATCCTGCTCATGCGGGAGGGGTTGGTAAATATATATAACAAGATAAAAAAGGTTGGCCAGATACTATAACGGCACCATGTGTTTTTTGTTTTTTTGTGTGTGACCGACGCGTTTGTCATTCCTTTCTGCTATCTGAATCAAGTGTCAAGTACTTTTGAACAACCCGATTCTATTACAAAATGTAGAATTCTTCCAAACTTTATTGACCCTTCAACAGTTCACATCATTGACATTTCTTTGTTCCTTTTATTTATTTCATCATATCTTGAAATCGAAATATCATATTGTTGATTAAATATAAATAACAACCCGTGTGTTCATTCTTATTCTAGTTTGAAATATCATAATCTTTCGTGATTGGATCCTCCAATGTTCGAGTCGCGGTGATAATTCATATCTAATAACTTTATCCGTGAATATTCATGAATATCGAAGAATATACTAAAAAGTAGCGGAGGGGGGTGGGGGTGAATAACATTCTATGCTCAGTAATAAAACTATTTTTCTTTGCTGGATTTTATTTCGCTGGTATATTTTGTTGTTGTTGTTGTTGTTGTTTTTGTTGTTGTTGATTTTCTTTAATCTGTAAAATTGCAAGGAGACTTTAAACTATTAAAAATCCAAAAAAATGCGAACGAGAAGCTAAAAAATTATTTTTCATTTTTGCAAAATCTTCTACCAGTTCTAAGATTTAAATAAAATTTCACTAAATATATATATATATATATATATATATATATATATATATATATATATATATATATATATATATATATATATATATATATATAATATTTAGTGAAATTTTATTTAAATCATATAATATATATATGTTATATCCATATATATATATTTATATATTAAAATATTTAGTGAAATTTTATTCAAATCATATATATATATATATATATATATATATATATATATATATATATATATATATATATATATATATATATATATATATATATATAATATACGTATAAAGAATTTTACACTAAAATAATACGAATCAGTTGTTTTAAGTGAAAACTATTAGATTTTTTTTCTCCGAAACGATGTCTATTTTCCTTGTTGTTTACTTTACTTTATTTGTAAGTATAACCAAAGAATTTTGTCTTTAAAGATATTTACGAAGTGTTGAGAACTTCGTATAAAGGGGTTTATACAGAAACGTTATTCGTCGTTAATTTAATTAGCCGAGTTCCGGTGAATCTCTGGCACGAAACCGAAAGAAACATTGGAAATTTTATTCTACAATTTTTCGCTTTGTGCGTTCGTCGTTCGTTCGTTTGTCTACTCTCTTAATTGTTTTTAATCATATGAAAAACGCCCCTTAATGGTATTAAGACATAACGAAATTTGTCAACAAAATAATTATAATTTAAATTCAAACGTCTTTACTTTTGGGGGCATTTGCAAATCATAATTTGCATATAATCCAAACCTTGATCAAAAGAATTGCGCTTTTCGAACCATTCATACATACGTACGTAACAATACTAACATTACTTCAAATGATTTTTATATATATATATATATATATATATATATATATATATATATATGTGTGTGTGTGTGTGTGTGTGTGTGTGTGTGTGTGCATATGTGTATTCATACATACGTACGTAACAATACTAACATTAATTCAAATGATTTTATATATATATATATATATATATATATATATATATATATATTATGTGTGTGTGTGTGTGTGTGTGTGTATGTATGTATTATATGTGTATTCATACATACGTACGTAACAATACTAACATTAATTCAAATGATTTTATATATATATATAAATATATATTTATATATATATGTGTGTGTGTGTGTGTGTGTGTGTGTGTATGTATTCATACATACGTACGTAACAATACTAACATCACTTCAAATGATTAAATTATGTGTGTGAGTGTGTGTGTGTGTGTGTGTGTGTGTGTGTATGTGTATATATATGTATGTATATGTATATATGTGTATTTTACAAATGATTATATATATATATATATATTTATATATATGTACTAACATCACTTCAAACCCTTACACACACACAATCACACATATATGTACATATATATGTATGCATATATATTGTGTGTGTTTGCGTTTGCGTGTGTGTACACCTATGTATGTGTATCTGTGTGTACAGGTATGGACGAATACTACATACATGCAAAAGATGGTGTGTATTTGAAAACAGGATGTGTTTGAAAAAATAACATTCTTTACCTATATATAGCTACACAGATAGGTGCAGCACTATGCATTGATATATATATATATATATATATATATATATATATATATATATATATATATATATATATATATATATATATATATATTGACAATGTAGTTTGCTATATGTATAAGTAAAAACTTCTCAATATCATTGATAAAGCATGGGTTGAAAATTGCATAGGCGCAAATTTGTCAGTTACCTTACACCGTCGACTTTATATTTTCGCTACCAGGTGTGTGTGTGTGTGTGTGTGTGTGTGTGTGTGTGTGTGTATGTGCGCGCGCACGTGTGTGTTTGCGTATCTCTGTTTGTGTATCTCTGAGTTTATTTGAGCATGTAAGTGAGTGTGTGAGTGTGTGTGTGGTTATTGTGTATTAGATTCGGGCTTCAGTAAATATGGTTGATAAAAAAGTATTTTCTATATTTACCTTTTCTTGTGTATGTACAAGGGAACACTTTTTGGGAAAACACCTGTCAGACTCTTATCTATGAGTTAAACAGATCTGAAAAAATATTAGTATTACATAGAAATTAGTAATACTAGAAACAATTTCACAAAAATGTAAATATGAATGCGATTCTCTAACCTCTAGCTATAAAATATCCCTAGATGGATTGACATGCTGTTAAAATCAATCAATATAATTGTCTCCAATTGTTTAGAAATATATACATGAACACGATTCCCCAATCTCTTGGCATAAAATAACCCTAGATAGTTTGACATGCCGTTAAAATCAATCAATCAATCAATTAATGTAATTATCTACAAAGTAGTGATTATTATTATTGTTGTTATTATTATTATTATTATTATTATTATTATTTTTTCACGCCAGTTGTAGCTGGTGGTTCACTGGATGTCTTCCCAGGTCTCAAGAACTCTTCTGAGTATTTTAGCCGATTCCAAGTGTGCTGTAGTTTGGATGGTTTCGATTCTTCTTCTGATTTCCAATTCACCCAAATTCTTTTCTCGAGCTTTGGGGATCGTTCCAAGGGCACCAATTACAATTAGTACGACCTTCACCTTTATGTTCCAAAGTTTCTTCTATTATTATTATTATTGTTACTAGCAAATATATGCACCCTCCGGGTGCAAGTATTTAAGTTTTAATGTAATAAAATATTGTATTAAATTAGAAAGGCTAATGAAACTAAATAAGAATACAGATAAAAAGATTTGAAACAGAGGGAGTATAATAAAAAATGGAACAACTGAAACTTACTCTTCCATCACTCTCGTCTTTCATTGTTATTTATTCCAGTTATTTATCTTGTTAATGGATTTCATTTAGATTCATTGAAGAGATTTTTGCTTATATTCATTAAAATAAAACCAAACAGTTAGAAATCAATAATACTAAGCACATATTTATTAAATTCGATTTTTAATATTAATATGCAAATTAGCCTTCCCTTCTATTTTGTTGTATATATAAATATAATTGCATGTTGTCAGTATGTAGACATAGTTAACAGTATTAATAATGTAAGACAATTTTATTAATAATTGAGGTTTAGATAAAAATAAAATCATGGAGAATGTGATGTCAATAACTAAGAGAATTGTGACTTGAGTAGGAATATATTATCTCCATTATAATAAGATTATTATTAGGTACTTGAAAATATAATTGCTTACCCCCTACCCCCCAAAAAAAAGAAAGAAAGAAAGAAAGGACTGAGTTCGGTATTAAATAACCCAATATGATATTACATGCCACTAAAATTAACCTAACTAGTATATTGCCTCATCCTCATAATCATCATGTCACGCTGACAGCACGGATTCGCATGACTCTTTTCTCTCTCTCTCTCTCTCTCTCTCTCTCTCTCTCTCTCTCTCTTGTTATCCACCTCTATCGGTCATCACTGCTGGCAAATCCTCTTCACGGCCTCCAGTATCCACAAACAGTTGTAAATGTAGGTCTTTGTCGGTCGGCCCACTCTAGTGTATCCATTTGTATATCTTTACAAGAGAAAGTCATTTATAAGTTTGTCTTTACTTACCCAGCAGTGTATTGTGCATCTTACTTGGATGGTTTGTGTGACAGGAGGTAAGTGGCCGAACAGTTACTTTTTGTGGGGTGCTTCTTCTAGGAATTTTTTCAAGACAGCACACAGCATCCTCGTGCAGTTCCCATAAATCGTCGGGTGGCCTAAAATCCGTATCCTACCAATCCATTCGCCACGGGTAGGATATGACTTAAGGGAATGTATGGGTAATGCAGCGAGGATCAAACTCGCTTTTCAATTGTAATAGATCTACGGGACTGGCTTGACAACCATAAGAACGCGATGGAGCGCCATTTTTATACCAACTCGTTTCGCCACAGGTAGGATGTGACACGAGATGGTGTTATAAGAAGTTACAAGATACTAACAAACATAGACTTTAATTCGTGAGCACACGAGAAACACGACAGAAATACATATACTCATAACGAGGTACAAGATAGATGTACAGAACAAATGCATAAACATGTGTAAAGAAAGTAGGACTTCGTCCTAAAGAAGTTATACAGAGTCTCTAAAGGAATGTCACTTACTGATAGTTGGTTGGGGGAAAGCCCCCTCCACACACACACTTAAGGGACTGAGGCGCCAAGCGCCTAAACCATGTGAAGTCGTTGCTGGCCCGAGAGAAAGTGAGAGAATTTCTGGGCTACTATTTAAATACTCTAGCCCTCTACTGGCGAAAACCTGGCGACAGTTGAAGATAACTCTTCTGGACCCCACATCGATCCAAATAGAGGCAGAGAATCGTTACAGCATGTATGGGGTTCCCAGTGAGTATCGAACTCGCTATTCAGTAGTAATATACCTGAGAGACTAGCTTGCTAGCCCTTCACACCACGTGGTTTCATTCCAAGGCCGGCTTAGCTCAGTTGGTAGAGTGTTTGACTGGGAACCACAAGATTCCTGGTTCGATACATGCCTCGCCAACTTAGCGTATGAGTAGCACAGGGATCTGTGTGGTAAAAGTGAGGAGCTGATGGTAGATATGGCGCTCCATATCAGACGCCAAAACAATCTCCTTGGTCTAGCGCTATTGAAAAGGAGATAGACTCCCTCGCTCTCTGGCTGATACCGACTTTAGGCGGCTCCGTCGACTTTATTTACTTTTTAAAAATTTTATGGCGGGAATTAACTGAGCATTTGTATTCATTTTCTTAGAGACTTATAAATGGACATACGAGAGTGGGCCGACCAACAAAGACCTACATTTTCAGCTGTTCTGGATACTGGAGGTCGAGAGGAGGATTTGTTAGCAGTGATGACCAATAGGAGCGGTTGACGAGAGAGAGAGAGAGAGAGAGAGAGAGAGAGAGAGAGAGAGAGAGAGAGAGAGAGAGAGAGAGAGAGAGAGAGTCATGGGAATCCGTGCTGTCAGCGTGACATGATGATGATTATGAGGATGAGGCAATATACATGTTAGTTAGGTTAATTTTAGTGGCATGTAATATCATATTGGGTTATTTAATACCGAACTCAGTCTTTCTTTCTTTCTTTCTTTAATCTTTTTTTTGCAAGCATTTATATTTATTCGACCTGGCCAGATTAAGTGTTCGCAGTCACTGCACCAGAGATTTCCATTCAAAAATTGAGCTGTTCAGCCACTCACGCAGTTGCAGATATAAAAAAAATACAAAAAAAGTGAACACAACGCCATCGTCTTTAGTAGACAGAAGGATGCCAACAACAACAACAACAACAACAACAACAATAATAATAATAATAATAATAATAATAATAATAATAATAACAACCACTTTGTAGACAATTACATTGATTGATTGATTGATTGATTTTAACGGCATGTCAAACGTTCGACAACGATTGTTTCATTTAGTCAAAAATCAATTGACCCAATAAATTAGATACGAACATGACTACAGTTCCAGACAAAATAACATAAAAACACAAGATAATATGTCGGCTGGGGCTCTAGAATACACCGAATGCACCTCTGTAGAGAGGTAAGAAGCCCCCCCGCCCCATGGGGTCACCCGTTGGCTCTAGGTGGCGACCTGTGATACATAAGGGTGGAATCCTTGTGGGAAACGAGTCAATGATATGCATTTCTACTTTCACCCTTATTTAGTCTAGACGGGTGGTTGGAGAAGCATCCTCCGATCAATCGGCTGGTCACGTCAAGCCCGAGCACCGATATGATTGCCCCGATTCTATTGCCCTAGTGGCCCCACTTTTTGTCATCTATGTGCTAGAAGGCTGTGACTGAGGGTCTTTGAGTATGACGTTAAACTGCATCTAATGGTGAATTTTCAATTTTGAAGCTCTGGGAAGTGTGGAGTATCCTTTCATCGCCATTACTCCCAGGTCCACTCTGACCCGGAATGGTAGTACCTGTTAGGGTCCCATCTATGGATTAAATGAAGGAAATGAGTTAACAAAAATGTGTTCAAGAAATTCAGTTAAAAAAAAGAATTTTTAGTACCTATTAAGAATGAATAGAACAAAACGTCTTCGGCATAAAATAACCCAACAATGGATGACATGCCACCAAAGAAAGAAAGAAAGACAGAAAGACAAAATCATCTGCATACATATGGTGCAAGAATTTCCAATGCACAAATTGATATCCTATATATATATATCGATATACCTTTAATCAATTCTCACACATCTATATACATATTGTACATATAAATGTTCATCGTATAGACATCGTATAGACCCATTACTCCCAGGTCCACCCTAACCCAGAATGTTAGCACCTGTTAGGGTCCCATTTATAGGTTAAATAGAAGAAAATTACCTGGTGCATGATTTTCCAATGCATTGGGATCATATATATATATATATATATATATATATATATATATATATATATCATAATATATATATATAATATATATATATATATATATATATAATATATATATATATATATATTCTACGTATAAATGGTCATCGTTTATCTAGTCGATAGCCATCTGCAATATACATAAAGGAATTCATGAGACCTATATATTAATATATATATATATATATATATTGTAAAATAGATATATTATAGATATATGTTGGTCGCCATAGATTTAATAGCCAGCAACAATACCCATAAAGAGAATTTCAGCTGGAACAATAGCCAAAACATACCAAATTAGATATATTACCATTTATGGAGTACCTTCTGTTATCAGCACGGACAGAGGCACACAGTCACAATCCCCATTTTTTGTATAGTTATATTTTAATGTGCTAAATATAACTTTTATTTCCAACATTTAGCTCATTAATAAACAATAAATACTATATGATTTTCATAGTTATCATTTAATTTAGCAAAATATTACAAGATAATACATAAATTTATTTTCATTAATATAAATGAGATAAATTAACATATTACTTATTTTGAATCAAAATGTTACTTGTTTTCTTTACGAATTTCTTCCAGTCCCAATTTAGCGTACCTTAATACTTTTTTTTGGACTTTTTGAAAATTACTGTTTTGTAATCTAATACTAATTGTAGAAGAAAATGTTTAATTTTTTGGAGGACTAAAAACATCAGGAAAATGTATCAAACCAACGAATACCTTTTTAAAAATACTATTTTGAATGTAAAAAAAAAGAAGAAAGAAACGAAATTGCAGTACGAACGATTTTACATTTTTTTTTTATTTTTAGCTTCTTTTTATTGATACATTTTAAAGGGTATAAAAGAATATAGATTAAACAAATACAGTTTTTCACTGTAACTCCATAGCCAATTAAGAAGTAGCCTTTAAAAAGATCAAATTATGTTTCAAACCATACACAATTTTAGGGTTACATTTTTTTAAAAATAATATCTTAAATGTAAACAAAAAGAAAGTAATTACCTAATTGCTGATGAATACTATCTTCATGGATTTTCTTATTTTCTTGACCTTGTGCCAAGCTAAACAAAACTTAAAACGTAAAATATTCCGTCAAAATTGTTTTTATCAAATTTTAAGTGACTTTTATATGATTCAATTCGAAAAGTTCGGAATCATTAAAATTTAAAAAAAAATCTGACTTCCGTGTGCATTCCATCTTTATTTATATCAAATATTTTTTGCTTATCTTTGAATGAATCAGTACACATGATTTAATTATCCATAAAAAACAAAACGAAACAAAAAACAAAAAAAACGAAACAAAAAATTGATTGAATTTAGAAGAATATGATATTTTCGCCAGGGGTCAGTATTTTGTGATTTAAAAAAAAATCGTCTTTTTTTTTTGTTTTCAGAATATATAATATTTATATTAGTCTCCATAAGTTCTCAGTTTAAAAAAAAACTCATCAAAAACAAAAAGCAAGAAAACAAAAAACAATAAACAGCAAACAACAAACATAAAAAAAGAGAAAAAGAAAAAGAAAATGTAAAAATCCAAATTTAAAAGAATTTAATTTGGCGGCTTTCTTTAGCAATTATAACAATCACGTTCTCTTTTTTTTTTGTATTTAGAATTGAAATGTCTGATTTTTGGCAACTGTTTTTGTCAAAATAAATAAATAGATAGATAAATAAATAAATAAATAATAATAATAATAATAATAATAATAATAATAATAATAATAATAATAATAATAATAATAATAATAATAATAATAATAATAAATAAAAAGAAAAGTATGTTTAAGCTTTTCTCTATTATAGTTACCAGTTTTATTGCTGATTTTATTATTTCTTTATAAAGATATCGAAAAATTATCTTTGTCCGTTTTGGGTTTTCAAGAGAATGAAGAATTTATTAAATAAACAAATAAACAAATAGATAAATAAATAAATAAACAACAACAACAACAACAACAACAACAATAATCAATAATAATAATATAGATGATGATGATGATTATGTTGATGATGAACGATCCCAAAAAACTGGGTAAAAAATGGAGGAACTGGAAAGTTGGGGAAGAATTGAGACCACCCAGACAACTGCATTGCTGAAATCGGCTAGGATACTCAGAAGAGTCACTCAGACTCCAGTGAAAAAGTAATAATAATAATAATGATGATGATGATGATGATGACGACGACAAATACCTGGACCATTGCTAGAGAATTGAAAAACTATGGAATAGGAGGCTGAAAGTGATACCAATTGTATTTTACAAATTGGTGCACTTGGAACAGTCTCCAAAAGTTTAGAAAAAAGACTAGAGGAACTGGAAATCAGAGGAAGTATTGAGACCATCAAGATAACAGCATTGCTGAAATCGACTAGAATACTCAGAAGAGTTCTGAACACCTGGTGAGTCTTGTCACTCAGACTCCAGTGAAATACCATCAGCTAACGCTGGTGCGAAAAACTCAATAATAATAATAATAATAATAATAATAATAATAATAATAATAATATAAATCTGTTCTTGAGAACGAAACGCATAAAATTCTCTGGGACTTTGAAATAAAAACGGATCACCTTATCCCAGCAAGAAGACCAGACCTAGTGTTGATAAACAAAAAAGAAAGAACTTGTCAACTGGTGGATTTTGCAGTGCCAGCAGATCACAGGGTGAAGCTAAAGGAAAATGAAAAAATGGAAAAATATCTGGACCTTGCCAGAGAACTGAAAAAGTTATGGAACATGAAAGTGAAAGTGATACCAATTGTGGTTGGTGCACTTGGAACAGTCCCAAAAGGATTAGAAAAGGGTTTGGAAAATCTGGAAATCAGAGGTAGGATTGAAACCATCCAGAACACTGCACTGCTGCAATCTGCCAGAATACTCAGAAGAGTCCTGGAGACCTGAGGAGAATTGCTGTCACTCAGACTCCAGTGAAAGACCATCAGCTAATGCTGATGTGAAAACTCAAAAGGAGTTAATAATAATAATACGAATTCCCACTTAAACAATGCATTGTGTAGACACACACATACACTGAGACAGACAGTCAGACAGAATGACACACACAAACACACACACACACACACACACACACACACACACTCACTCACCCACACTCATATATATACAAAAATATATATTTTCCTGACCTCCCATCGGGTCGGATTAACAGAACGTCTTACACGGGCATTTTTATGGGACATCTTGCGAGACTCGAATTGTTATTCAGTAATAATGGATTTGCGATACAAGCTTCCTAACTAAGCATTACACAACGACGGAATTGAAAAAAGTAATAGAATATAAATAATCATGTAAGTTCAATTATATATATATATATATATATATATATATATATATATATATATATGTATAAGAAAGGTGGAATGAAAACATCACACAATGCTGTTAAAGAAGAAAACAATTTATAATATATTCATAGCTGATACTGATCAATATTTTGATTTTACAAAAATCATCATCAGAGCTCATTCACTCCCGTAGTTGTTTGGGTCGGAGAGGAAAGTCAAATGAGTTTACAAAACAACCCCCCCCCAAAAAAAAAAACCTTAATACTGCAAAAAACGAAAGACGTTACAATATTCACCAACATGGGCATTTCGCGCCATATATATGTCGGTCATGTCTCATGTATATCTTTTGTCAACCAAATGTAGCGAATTTTTGAGATGTTGGCAACAAGACGAAACAATTTAAACGGAAGGGGATGGGTATTAAGAAATGTGACGGTTGGAATTCAAAAGACTTTTAGTAAAGGAATTTTTTACGATTAATTGTTTTTATTATTTAAATTTTATTTTTAAGTTCTGTAATTCATAAATGATTAGATATTTACTGTAATTAGTTTTTATATATAAAGTGAAAAAGTTATGGGCGGAATATGTTAATATTTTAGAAAAGGAGTTTTTATAAATTTTTTATTTTACGATTAATTATTTTTAATTTCTAAATATATATATATATGAGGTAAGGTAAAATGAAAGTGAACAAAATCAATCACTCAATCAAGTCTGAGAGGGGGAGAGATATTTCGTCCTTACTAAACGCGAAGGACTTCTTCAGTATATATATATATATATATATATATATATATATATATATATATATATATATATATCAACCCCTCCACACGAGCAGGATGCGACACGAGGTAAATTTCTTAAGCGGAGTTTAACAGTTTTGATTTCAGAGTTTTCCATCTCCTAGACTGGTTACCTAGCCATGGTTAAAGAGCCAAGTCTGTCCTGTTATTTTACCCATTGCTGGAGGGAGAATTGGATTGGATTCATACCTTTCCCAAGAATATTAGCGTCATGTGAAATGACAACAGCTTCGTCCAGGAATTGAACTCTGGTCAACGAGTTCATTTCCTATGACTCTAACCATTACACCATGCGCCTCCAATATATATAAAATGTTACCAAAATTTAGTAGATATCTTTGAGGGTGTTATTTAGTATTTACTACTGAGATCTGGTGCCTAGCTGAATCCCATATGCAAGTTGACACCTAAAGACCGGCGTTGTCAACAAAATAATTTCCATCACTGAAAAAGGCGAATTGATGGACATCAGAGGGTGAAACAAGTGACAACAAGTACACGCTTGAAAAACCAAAGAACAAAATTATTCTTTTTCTTTTATATGGAGAGGACGGTGGAAATTGATGCAATGATATTTCGCTGTCGAATTAACATCGGAGGTCACTTATTAACCAAAATCATTTCACGTAGATCTAATACCATTGGGAAAGGTATGAATCCATCTACACTTCGTTCATCTTTGGGTAAATAATAGGGCAAGCTAATCTCTTTGACCTTGGATAGGTAACCAATTTAAGAGAAGCAAAACTCTGAATTTAAATGTTAAATTCCGCTTAAAAAATTGACCCTGTGTCGCATCCTGCTCATACAGAGGGGTTGGTAAATGTATACATATAAAATTAGGTATTTGTGTAATGTAATGATTAACGAGCTGGATGAAGCTGTTTGCATTTCACATAGCACTAATATCCTGGGGAGGGGCATGCATCCAACTAGTCTCCTTCCAACTATGGGTAAATAGTAGGGCAGACTGGGCTTTTTAACCTTGGATAGGTAACCGGTCTAGGAGAAGCAAAACTCTGAATTTAAATGTTAAATTCCGCTTGAGAAATTGACCTTGTGTCGCTTCCTGCTCGTGCCGGGGAGGGTTTGGTAAATATATTCAGCAAAATCATGGTGAATGAATGATCTCTTTCTCGCCAATCTCAAAATCGATTCGTTTGATATTCGAGACAAATTGTCGAATTCCTCAGCATCAATTTTGTCATACAAAATGGGTGCTAAGGAGATAAATTCGTTGGCACTTACTGGCACTTAGTTTTTTTTCGTCTAGAAGAAGATTATCTATCTATCTATCTATCTATCTATCTATCTATGTCATTCTGTTCATATCTATCTATCTATCTATCTATCTATCTATCTATCAATCTATCTATCTCATTCTGTTCATATCTATATATCTATCTATCTCATTCTGTTCATATCTATCTATCTATCTATCTATCTATCTCAGTCTGTTCATATCTATCTATCTATCTATCTATCTATCTTATTATGTTCATATCTATATATCTATCTATCTCATTCTGTTCATATCTCTCTCTCTCTCTCTCTCTCTCTCTCTCTATATATATATATATATATATATATATATATATATATATAGATATAGATATAGATATAGTTGAATAAAGTGACAAATAAAAGTTTTAGCTTTTATTCATTTATTTGGGAACGATATTATAACCAATGGTTTCCTGCTAAGGCATTTATCAGGTAAACGAAATAGTTTTTTTTAAATGACAGAAATGGTGTAAATGGTTAAATGTGTGCGTTTTTTTTAACTGTATTCTCGTGTTGAATGTTTACGTGTTTACGTGATGTGGAATGTTTTTTGTTTTGCTTGTACGTGTGCGTATTTTTGTTTGTGCGTATGTGTATGATGTCATGCGCGTGCGCGTGGAAATGCGTGAAGGCTGTGATGATATGATTGTGTCCACGCGCGCGTGTGTGCGTATTTTTGTTTGTGCGTATGTATGTGATGTCGTACGTGTGCGCGTGGAAATGCGTGAAGGTTGTAATGATATGATTGTGTCCACGCGCGTGTGTGCATATGAATATGCGTATTTGTGTTTGGTATTCTTGGTTACGTATCTTTTGTGCAATTAATATAATGTATTTTTAATTATGTTGTTAATAATAATGACTGTGTTATATATTGCGTTGGTGCTGTAATATATATATATATAATATATATATATATATATATATATATATATATATATATATAATGACTCAATTTGGCATTAAATGACACGAAAGAGGGTTGTAATATGGTAAAACAAAGCAACCAAACCGCCGCCCGCTAGATCATCGAAGTTAAGCTACGATAAGCCTGTTCAGTACTTGGATGGGTAACCATTTAAGCAATAGCAGGTACTATAAGAAATCGAATATGTTTTATTGCGAGGTGGAAAGATACACAGAAGAATGGTGTGTTGAACAGATTTATTAAGCACCAGCATCCAGTGCCAAACGGATACATACAAACACAGAACAAATAAGTACAAACAATTAACACACTCACACTAAAAGAGGAGGGTCAGTTCGGTATTGCCAACGCAGCAAAGTCAGTGTGAATATTATTCAGCTAGTTAATCTACTTTAATCGTAGGCTATTTTATGGCTATGGGCCAGTCACATCCAGTAGAGTGCTGAAAGGGTGTCAGCTACTCTACAAGAAGTACTTAGATGGGTGACCATTTAAGCAATAGCAGGTACTATAAAAAAAAACGAATATCAAAATGACATGGTCCAGCATTAATTCTTTCGGGAAGAGTTGATATGCCGTAAAACAACACGCAGGTCTCGAGTTGGACTATTCTGGTAAATTACAGAACTATTAAGATTTTTTTTGAAAAGTCCAAGCACATTCATTTAAAATTAAGAGGCTCGGAATTTACAAAAAAGAAAAAAAAAAAAAAAAAGAAAAAAGGGGAAAAAGATAATGATTGGTAGGTATTACATTTTCCGAAGATCCATGAAAAATGGAAAGGAAAATCTTGATCCACGTTTAATCTGCTAATTTTTACAAGCAGTTGTATTTGTTTGACAACATCGGTCTAAGTTAAAATTAATAGAAATCCAACCATAATAAAAAAATCTACCCAGTCTAAGTTAGATACAATAGAAATCCAACGATAATAGAAAAGAATCCACTCGGTCTAAGTTAAAATTAATAGAAATCCAACCATAATAAAAAATCTACCCAGTCTAAGTTAGATACAATAGAAATCCAACTATAATAGAAAAGAATCCACTCGGTCTAAGTTAAAATTAATAGAAATCCAACCATAATAAAAAAAAATCACCCAGTCTAAGTTAGATACAATAGAAATCCAACTATAATAGAAAAGAATCCACTCGGTCTAAGTTAAAATTAATAGAAATCCAACCATAATAAAAAATCTACCCAGTCTAAGTTAGATACAATAGAAATCCAACTATAATAGAAAAGAATCCACTCGGTCTAAGTTAAAATTATAGAAATCCAACCATAATAAAAAATCCACCCAGTCTAAGTTAGATACAATAGAAATTCTAAGTTAAAATTAATAGAAATCCAAATAATAAAAATCCACCCAGTCTAAGTTAGATACAATAGAAATCCAACTATAATAGAAAAGAATCCACTCGGTCTAAGTTAAAATTAATAGAAATCCAACCATAATAAAAAATCTACCCAGTCTAAGTTAGATACAATAGAAATCCAACTATAATAGAAAAGAATCCACTCGGTCTAAGTTAAAATTAATAGAAATCCAACCATAATAAAAAAATCACCCAGTCTAAGTTAGATACAATAGAAATCCAACTATAATAGAAAAGAATCCACTCGGTCTAAGTTAAAATTAATAGAAATCAACCATAATAAAAAAAATCCACCCAGTCTAAGTTAGATACAATAGAAATCCAACTATAATAGAAAAGAATCCACTCGGTCTAAGTTAAAATTAATAGAAATCCAACCATAATAAAAAAATCACCCAGTCTAAGTTAGATACAATAGAAATCCAACTATAATAGAAAAGAATCCACTCGGTCTAAGTTAAAATTAATAGAAATCCAACCATAATAAAAAAAATCTACCCAGTCTAAGTTAGATACAATAGAAATCCAACTATAATAGAAAAGAATCCACTCGGTCTAAGTTAAAATTTATAGAAATCCAACCATAATAAAAAATCTACCCAGTCTAAGTTAGATACAATAGAAATCCAACTATAATAGAAAAGAATCCACTCGGTCTAAGTTAAAATTTATAGAAATCCAACCATAATAAAAAAAATCTACCCAGTCTAAGTTAGATACAATAGAAATCCAACTATAATAGAAAAGAATCCACTCGGTCTAAGTTAAAATTAATAGAAATCCAAAATAATAAAAAAATCTACCCAGTCTAAGTTAGATACAATAGAAATCCAACTATAATAGAAAAAAATCCACTCGGTCTAAGTTAAAATTAATAAAATCAAACCATAATAAAAAATCTACCCAGTCTAAGTTAGATACAATAGAAATCCAACTATAATAGAAAAGAATCAATCCAGTCTAAGTTAAAATTAATAGAAATCCAACCATAATAAAAAATCTACCCAGTCTAAGTTAGATACAATAGAAATCCAACTATAATAGAAAAGAATCCACTCGGTCTAAGTTAAAATTAATAGAAATCCAACCATAATAAAAAAATCTACCCAGTCTAAGTTAGATACAATAGAAATCCAACGATAATAGAAAGAATCCACTCGGTCTAAGTTAAAATTAATAGAAATCCAACCAATAAAAAAAATCTACCCAGTCTAAGTTAGATACAATAGAAATCCAACTATAATAGAAAAGAATCCACTCGGTCTAAGTTAAAATTAATGAAAATCCAACCATAATAAAAAATCACCCAGTCTAAGTTAGATACAATAGAAATCCAACTATAATAGAAAAGAATCCACTCGGTCTAAGTTAAAATTAATAGAAATCCAACCATAAAAAAAATCTACCCAGTCTAAGTTAGATACAATAGAAATCCAACTATAATAGAAAAGAATCCACTCGGTCTAAGTTAAAATTAATAAAATCCAACCATAATAAAAAATCCACCCAGTCTAAGTTAGATACAATAGAAATCCAACTATAATAGAAAAGAATCCACTCGGTCTAAGTTAAAATTAATAGAAATCCAACCATAATAAAAAATCCACCCAGTCTAAGTTAGATACAATAGAAATCCAACTATAATAGAAAAGAATCCACTCGGTCTAAGTTAAAATTAATAGAAATCCAAAATAAAAAAAATCTACCCAGTCTAAGTTAGATACAATAGAAATCCAACTATAATAGAAAAGAATCCACTCGGTCTAAGTTAAAATTAATAGAAATCCAACCATAATAAAAAAAACTACCCAGTCTAAGTTAGATACAATAGAAATCCAACTATAATAGAAAAGAATCCACTCGGTCTAAGTTAAAATTAATAGAAATCCAACCATAATAAAAAAACACCCAGTCTAAGTTAGATACAATAGAAATCCAACTATAATAGAAAAGAATCCACTCGGTCTAAGTTAAAATTATAGAAATCCAACCATATAAAAAAAATCCACCCAGTCTAAGTTAGATACAATAGAAATCCAACTATAATAGAAAAGAATCCACTCGGTCTAAGTTAAAATTAATAGAAATCCAACCATAATAAAAAATCCACCCAGTCTAAGTTAGATACAATAGAAATCCAACTATAATAGAAAAGAATCCACTCGGTCTAAGTTAAAATTAATAGAAATCCAATAATAAAAAATCTACCCAGTCTAAGTTAGATACAATAGAAATCCAACTATAATAGAAAAGAATCCACTCGGTCTAAGTTAAAATTTATAGAAATCCAACCATAATAAAAAAAATCCACCCAGTCTAAGTTAGATACAATAGAAATCCAACTATAATAGAAAAGAATCCACTCGGTCTAAGTTAAAATTTATAGAAATCAACCATAATAAAAAATCACCCAGTCTAAGTTAGATACAATAGAAATCCAACGATAATAGAAAAGAATCCACTCGGTCTAAGTTAAAATTTATAGAAATCCAACCATAATAAAAAAATCCACCCAGTCTAAGTTAGATACAATAGAAATCCAACTATAATAGAAAAGAATCCACTCGGTCTAAGTTAAAATTAATAGAAATCCAACCATAATAAAAAAAACTACCCAGTCTAAGTTAGATACAATAGAAATCCAACTATAATAGAAAAGAATCCACTCGGTCTAAGTTAAAATTTATAGAAATCCAACCATAATAAAAAAATCCACCCAGTCTAAGTTAGATACAATAGAAATCCAACTATAATAGAAAAGAATCCACTCGGTCTAAGTTAAAATTAATAGAAATCCAACCATAATAAAAAATCCACCCAGTCTAAGTTAGATACAATAGAAATCCAACTATAATAGAAAAGAATCCACTCGGTCTAAGTTAAAATTAATAGAAATCCAAAATAATAAAAAATCACCCAGTCTAAGTTAGATACAATAGAAATCCAACTATAATAGAAAAGAATCCACTCGGTCTAAGTTAAAATTAATAGAAATCCAACCATAATAAAAAAAATACCCAGTCTAAGTTAGATACAATAGAAATCCAACTATAATAGAAAAGAATCCACTCGGTCTAAGTTAAAATTAATAGAAATCCAACCATAATAAAAAAATCTACCCAGTCTAAGTTAGATACAATAGAAATCCAACTATAATAGAAAAGAATCCACTCGGTCTAAGTTAAAATTTATAGAAATCCAACCATAATAAAAAAAATCCACCCAGTCTAAGTTAGATACAATAGAAATCCAACTATAATAGAAAAGAATCCACTCGGTCTAAGTTAAAATTAATAGAAATCCAACCATAATAAAAAATCTACCCAGTCTAAGTTAGATACAATAGAAATCCAACTATAATAGAAAAGAATCCACTCGGTCTAAGTTAAAATTAATAGAAATCCAAATAAAAAAAATCTACCCAGTCTAAGTTAGATACAATAGAAATCCAACTATAATAGAAAAGAATCCACTCGGTCTAAGTTAAAATTTATAGAAATCAAAAGCATATAAAAAAAAAACATCCATCTTGTTTCCCTTGGTTCCGGGGGTTGGTTGTGGGCGGATTTCTTTCAAAAAAAATCAAATTTTTTTGTCCCTCTCAGTCTGTATAATTCATGCATCAGTATATATATATATATATATATATATATATATATATATATATATATATATATATATATATATATTAGTGTGTATATAGACCCATGTCTGTGTATATGTTTAATGTTGTCAAATATTGAAAAAAAAAGAAAAGAAAAGAAACAACGATTAAGTGAAATCAATTCAAATTAAATCTCATCTGTCAATATCGAAATGAACATTTTTATTAATGTGAACACAAAAATCTCATAGAAAAATTATTGAACATTTTATTGGGTGTTTTGCTTTCTTGTAGTTTAAAGGAGAGAAATACAAATCAATAATAACAATAATAATAATAATGATGACGATGATGATGATGATAATAATAATAATAATAATAATAATAATAATAATAATAATAATGATGATGATGATGATAATAATAATAATAATAATAATAATGATGATGATGATGATGATGATAATGATAATAATAATAATAATAATGATAATAATAATAATGATGATGATGATAATAATAATAATGATGATGATGATGATGATGATAATAATAATAATAATAATAATGATGATGATGATGATTATAATAATAATGATAGCAATGATGATGATGATGATGATGATGATGATAATAAATAATAATAATAATGATGATGATAATAATAATATAGTATAATAATGATGATGATGATGATAATAATAATAATGTTGGTGATGATGATGACGATTATAATAATAATAATAATAATAATATGATGATGATGATGATTATAATAATAATGATAACAATGATGATGATGATGATGATAATAATGATGATGATGATAATAATAATAATAGTAATAATAATGATGATGATGATGTTGATAATAATAATAATAATAATAATAATGATGATGATGATAATAATAATAATAGTAATAATAATGATGATGATGATGATAATAATAATAATAATAATAATAATAATAATAATAATAATGATGATGATGATAATAATAATAATGATAAAAATGATGATGATGATGATGATGATGATGATGATAATAATAATAATAATAATAATAATAATAATAATAATAATAATAATGGTGCACTTGGAACAGTCCCAAAAGGATTAGAAAGGGGTTTGGAAAGTTTGGAAATCAGAGGAAGGATTGAAACCATTCAGAACACTGCACTGCTGCAATCTACTAGAATACTCAGAAGAGTCCTGGAGACATGAGGAGACTTGCTGTCACTCAGACTCCAGTGAAAAACCATCAGCTAATGCTGATTTGAAAACTCAAAAGGAGCAAATAATAATAATATAATAATAATAATAATAATAATAATAATAATAATAATGTGCTTCTCTAAATCACAAAAAAAAACCACCTTCTGTCCATGGAGGGTATCAAGATTTTTGCAAAAAACGAAAAAGAACTGAAAACCTTTGTACAAACCATCAGAATATACAGCCAGGATATAGGAATTGGATTCTGAATTGAAAAATGTGCCATGCTAATGATGAAAAAAAAAAGGAAAGAGAAACAATGGATGGAATATAACAACCAAATCAGGACAATATAAGAACACTTGAAGAAGAGCAAAATACTTGGTAATATTGGAAGTAGATACCATCAAACAAACAGAGATGAAAGAAAAAGTTAGAAAAGAAGAACAAGAAAACTTCTAGAAACCAAGATCAGCAGAGGAAATCTCATCAAGGAAATAAACACCTGGGCAGTCCCTCTTGTGAGATACTCTGGACCATTCCTAAAATGGACAAGAGAACAACTCCGACACATTGACCAACAGACAAGAAAATTAATGACGATACTCAAAGCATTACACCTGAAAGACGATAGACAGACTATCTATAAAAAAGTATCTAGAAAAGAAGGTGGAAGGGGTCTCGCCAACATTGAGGATTGTGTAGATGCCACAATTCAAGGAGTCGAAGAATACAGAAAAAAGAAAAAAAAAGAACAAGGAAAGATTAATTACAGCCAATAACAGCATCTGCAACATATAGACAAGCAGAAAAAAATAACAAAAACAAGAAAACAGAAATGGGAAGAAAAACAATTATATGGGGATTTCAAATGATAAATTGGGGGAGATTTCACATGAAAAGACCTGGAAATGGTTAAGAAAAGGAAACCTCAATAGAAAAATCGAGTCCCTCATAATTGCAGCACAAAACAATGTCATGAAATTATATTTCAAAGCAAAGATATATAGGAAGTGCGTGGTGTAATGGTTAAAGTCATGGGAAATGGACTCGTCGCCCCGAGTTCAAATCCTGGGCGTGGTAATTGCATTTCACAGCGCTAATACCCTTTCGAAAGGTATGAATCCTACTCTCCCTCCAGCTATGGATAAATAGTAGGGCAGACTGGACTCTTTAACCATGGCTAGGTAACTAGTCTAGGAGAAGGAAAACTCTGAATTCAAATCTGTTAAACTCCGCTTAAGAAATTGACCTTGTGTGGCATCCTGCTCGTGCAGAGGGGTTGGTAAATTTATAAATAAGCCACAACAGAACAGCAAATGTAGGATGTGTGGTGACTGAGATGAGACGATAAACCTTGAATTAAACAAACTAGCTCAACGAGAATACAAGGCAAGGCACGACTGGGTTGGAAAGGTGATCCACTGGGAATTATGCAGGAAACTAAATTTTGACTACAACAAAATGGTATATGCATGAACCAGAAACGGTTCTTAAGAATGAAACATATAAAATTCTCTGGGACTTTGAGACAAAGACGGATCCCCTTATCCCAGTTAGAAGACCAGACCTGGTATTGATTAATAAGAAAAGGAGAACTTGTTAACTGGTTGATTTTACAGTCCTAGCAGATCATAGGGTGAATGTGAAAGAAAACGAAAAGATATACAAAAACCTGAGCCTTGCAAGAGAATTGAAAAAGCTGGGGAATACGTGGGTGAAAGTGATATCAATTGTATTTGGTGCACTTTGAACGGTCCGCAAAATTTTAGAAAACAGACTAGAGGAATTAGAAATCAGAGGAAGAATTGAGACTATTCAGACAATAACATTGTTAAGATTGGTTAGAATATCCAGACGAGTTCAAGGAACCTGAGGAGACTTGCTGTCACTCAGACTTCGGTGGAAGATCATCGGCTTATGCTAGTGTGAAAAAAAAAAACCCGGTAGAAATTTGGTCCATTTTTCAGCCCCAGATGATCACAGGGTGCAGATGAAAGAAAACGATAAGACAGACAAATACCTTAGCAGAGAATTGAATAAAAAAAAACCCTGTGGAATATGAGGGTGAAAGGAATACAAATTGTACTTTATACCACTGGGACAGACCCCAAGAGTTTGGAAAGCAGACTAGAGGAATTGGAAATCAGAGGAAGAATTGAGGAACTGTGGAATATGAGGGTGAAAATTGTAGTTGGTGCCCTTGGAACTGTCATCAAGAGTTTGGAAAGCAGACTAGGGGAATTGGAAATCGGAGGAAGAATTGAGGAACTGTGGAATATGAGGGTGAAAATTGTAGTTGGTGCCCTTGGAACTGTCGCCAAGAGTTTGGAAAGCAGACTATGGGAATTGGAAATCAGAGGAAGAATTGAAGAACTGTGGAATATGAGGGTGAAAATTGTAGTTGGTGCCCTTGGAACTGTCGCCAAGAGTTTGGAAAGCAGACTATGGGAATTGGAAATCAGAGGAAGAATTGAAGAACTGTGGAATATGAGGGTGAAAATTGTAGTTGGTGCCCTTGGAACTGTCGCCAAGAGTTTGGAAAGCAGACTAGGGGAATTGGAAATCAGAGGAAGAATTGAGGAACTGTGGAATATGAGGGTGAAAATTGTAGTTGGTGCCCTTGGAACTGTCATCAAGAGTTTGGAAAGCAGACTAGGGGAATTGGAAATCGGAGGAAGAATTGAGGAACTGTGGAATATGAGGGTGAAAATTGTAGTTGGTGCCCTTGGAACTGTCGCCAAGAGTTTGGAAAGCAGACTAGGGGAATTGGAAATCAGAGGAAGAATTGAAGAACTGTGGAATATGAGGGTGAAAATTGTAGTTGGTGCCCTTGGAACTGTCATCAAGAGTTTGGAAAGCAGACTAGAGGAATTGGAAATCAGAGGAAGAATTGAGGAACTGTGGAATATGAGGGTGAAAATTGTAGTTGGTGCCCTTGGAACTGTCATCAAGAGTTTGGAAAGCAGACTAGGGGAATTGGAAATCGGAGGAAGAATTGAGGAACTGTGGAATATGAGGGTGAAAATTGTAGTTGGTGCCCTTGGAACTGTCGCCAAGAGTTTGGAAAGCAGACTAGGGGAATTGGAAATCAGAGGAAGAATTGAAGAACTGTGGAATATGAGGGTGAAAATTGTAGTTGGTGCCCTTGGAACTGTCGCCAAGAGTTTGGAAGCAGACTAGGGGAATTGGAAATCAGAGGAAGAATTGAGGAACTGTGGAATATGAGGGTGAAAATTGTAGTTGGTGCCCTTGGAACTGTCATCAAGAGTTTGGAAAGCAGACAACAGAATTGTTGAGATCGGCTAGAATACTCAGAAGAGCCCTGGAGACCCGAGGAGACTTGTCCTTCAGAGTCATGATTTGTCACTGAATCTATTTCCTTCGCGATTAACCATTACACCACGCACCTCAAGATTTTATCTATACGCATGTATATATACGAGCAAGTATCTAAGCAACCCCTACGCCACGGGTAGGATGCGACACAAGGTCAATTTTTAAGAGGACTACAGCTGCTTTGAATTAAGAGTTTTACTTCTTCTTGACCAGTTACCGTATCAAGGCGAGCTTAGTTTAATGGATATGATGTTATGAAATGGAATTAAAATCATTTGCATTTCATTTAGCGGTAATCCCTTTACTGAACATTTTAGTGTCCTGGGTATGACGTTAAACTGCATCTAATGACGTTCCAATTTTGGAGCCCTGGGGAGAGTGGAGTATCACTTCATCATCATTACTCCCAGGTAGACTCTGACCCGGAGTAGTAGTACCTGTTAGTGTCTCATCTATGAGTTAACTAGATTAAAACGTGTTTACAAAATGTCAATACCCATCAAGAATGAATAAAACAAAACAACAAGGGTTGACATGCCGTAAAATCCAACCAACCAACCAACCAACCAACTGAAGCAGTGTCTACAACATAACCTTAGGTCCTTTAAGTTCGATTTAACCAGAAAACGTTTATAACTTAAAAAAAAAATGACTAATTTTAAATTGATATTTATCTAGTATTTCAAAT
>CM042179.1:46107820-46112820 GCA_023376005.1 Doryteuthis pealeii
ATTTTTTTTTTCTTCGATTTTTTTCTCTCTTTTTTCTTTTTCTTCTCCTCTTTCTTTTTCGTCTTCTTTTTCTTTTTCTTTTTTTTTTTTTTTTTTGTTTACGCGACCGATTGATTCAAGGAGACAGCTGTCTGATGAGAGTTTATGGCCAATGAATTCACATCAGATCGAAACCAAATTGCGTTTTAAGATCGCGGCAAGTCACCAAAGAAGTTCTCGCCTCTGTCATTCATCTTTACAGCTGGACAGATTCCTTTTATATGCGTCGAGAGCAGCGTCGCAACCAAACCCCGACCCCCCCCCACTCCTGCCATCACCACCACCACCATCACAACCCACAACTCCTCGGTACCGCCAAAACAACTTCTTCATCCACAACTGGCACCACCACCACCACCAGCACCTCCGCAGTCACCACACACTAAACTGACTCTTTTCCTGTCGGAGGAGGACGTTTTTCAGTCCGTGTGCTAAGGAGATAATATTACTTTGGATATTTTTGCAGACAAGGAACGATCACGATAAAGGATATCTAACATGGATAAAAAAAAAAAAGAAAAAAAAAGAAGAGTGCTTTCTCTTCACTTCCCAGACGAAACACTGACTCACTGTGTTATTTATCCAAACTCATTCTTTTTATTCAGGGTCAAGATGATGGAGTAAGGAATTGTCAGTTACTCATTCATATATATATATATATATATATATATATATATATATATATATATATATAAGAAAAGGTGGAATGAAAACATCACACAATGCTGTTAAAAGAAGAAAACAATTTATATAATCATAGCTGATATTGATCAATATTTCGATTTTACAAAAATCATCATCAGAGCTCATTCACTCCCGTAGTTGTGTGTGTGTGTGTGTGTGTGTGTGTGTGTGTGTGTGTGTGTGTGTGTGAAATAAATATTTTAGAAAAAACAAACACATGATGTTAAAATTCGCTAACAGAAATCTGTTTCGACCCTTTATTGAAGTGGTATTCATCAAGAGCGAAAATGTGCATGATTGAGGGACGGTATGAGTGGACCGTTATAAGACAAAGGTGGTACAGACGAAACGTTCAAGTTGATAGCCGGAATTTTTTTTAAATAATTTTTTAAAATAATTTTTTTAAATTTTGAAAATGCATATTCTGTTTTGAAAATAAAATAAAATAAATTTTATTTTATTTTATTTTATTTTATTAATCAGAAGCATTATAATCCACAAAGAAAACACAAAAGAGTTTGATGTAAATATGTATAAAAATGTATAAAGAATTATCAAAAAGTTCAAGATTCCAGCACTGCAGACCACGATAGTCACCGGAGATGTACATATCCAGTATATATATATATATATATATATATATATATATATATATATATATTATATATATATATGCTCCATAGATTTTGGTATGAGCTCTCTAATTGGTGATTTAAATTAACTTTCACTACTAAGCATATAAGCAATGATCGTTTCCCCGCAAAACTTGATCTCTCTTTGATCGTAAAAATATATAAACAAACCTATGTATTTAATTGTTTAAAGACATCCGTCCCGCTACAGCAGCTGTCAGTGGCCGAGGGGATAACATATCAGGCTGGCAAACAGTCAGTCTGAGTTCGACCATAGCCAAGGATAGTTGTTGTGTCTAGCCACACTGAAGAGGCATGAAACATCAAAACACGTGTTTGTGGATGACTTATATATATATATATATATATATATATATATATTATCATCCACAGACACTGTGTTTCGACGTATCACGTCTCCTCAGGGGGCTAAATAGTTACATATGTAGAAACCTACTAAAGAGAGTTATATCCGTGTTAAGGTGCGCCTTGCAATTTCCAGTATCACATTTCATGAGTGCGGCTAGACTTTGTGAATTACTTCAAGCCGGGATCAAAACTTTACCGAGTTATCAGTTAACCCGACTGATTTTCCGTCAGTCCGACATCTTAACTACTTGCCCATCAGCCACCTGCAGAGGAGAAGTAGATTTTTAACTGTTAAATACATACATATGTATATATGTTACAGCCGTTAGAGAGCTCACATCCGGTTTATCGTTGTGTCTTGTCATTCTAGCTTAATTTACGACCGACAATCAAATTTTTTTTTACCCCAAAGATCTCAACCAACAAGGAGTTTGGAGCAGTCATCTACATAGTCCTGTTTCGACGTATCATGTCTAATCAGTGCGACTAGACTTTGTGATCAACTTCAAGTCGGGATCGAAACGACCGATTTATCATCACTCAGAGCTTCTAACCACTGGATAATCATCTACCCACAGGCAGGAAGAGATTTTTTTTTATTGATAAATACTTACATATGTAGAAACCTACCAAAGAGAGCTCTATCCGTGTAAGAGTCTTGCAATTCCAGCGTAAACGTATCACATTTCATGAGTGCGGCTAGACTTTATGAGCTACTTCAAGTCGGGATCAAAACCTTACCGATTTATCATAACAGAGCTTCTAACCATTGGACCATTAACAGGTGGGAAATTTTTTACTAAATAAATACATATGTACAAAGCCACTATATATATATATATATATATATATATATATATATATATATATATATGTGTGTGTGTGTGTGTGTGTGTGTGTGTGTGCTATCGATTAAAAGAAAAAATCGTTCAAGATTTTTGTTTGATTAAAAAAGTTAAACAAGTTTTTATTTCATCTTTAAGATTTTAAAATTTTGATACGTAAATGTCAATTTATAGAAATGGGAAAGACAAAGTGTATTATTTGGATTATTCGGACTTTTGTTCCTCATCTTTATTGTTATCTGCACAACGTTTGGATAACAATAAAGATGAGGTGAATAGTCTGAATAATCCAAATTATATAAATTATCAAGCCTCATCTAAAAAAATCAGAGAAATAGTGTACATAACAATAAATATGAGGACAATAGTCCGAATAATCCAAATAATTCAAATTATCAAGTCTCATCTAAAAAATTCACAGAAATAGTGTAGATAACAATAAAGATGAGGAAAATAGTCTGAATAATCCAAATGATATAAATTATCAAGCCTCATCTAAAAAAAATCAGAGAATAGTGTAGATAACAATAAAGATGAGGACAATAGTCCGAATAATCCAAATAATTCAAATTAACAAGTCTCATCTAAAAAATTCAGAGAAATAGTGTAAATAACAATAAAGATGAGAACGATAGTCCGAATAATCCACATAATTCAAATTATCAAGTCTCATCTAAAAAAAATCAGAGAAATAGTGTAAATAACAATAAAGATGAGGACAATAGTCCGAATAATCCACATAATTCAAATTAACAAGTCTCATCTAAAAAATTCAGAGAAATAGTGTAAATAACAATAAAGATGAGGACAATAGTCCGAATAATCCAAATAATTCAAATTATCAAGTCTCATCTAAAAAAATCAGAGAAATAGTGTAGATAACAATAAAGATGAGGACAATAGTCCGAATAATCCACATAATTCAAATTAACAAGTCTCATCTAAAAAAATCAGAGAAATAGTGTAAATAACAATAAAGATGAGAACGATAGTCCGAATAATCCACATAATTCAAATTATCAAGTCTCATCTAAAAAAATCAGAGAAATAGTGTAGATAACAATAAAGATGAGGACAATAGTCCGAATAATCCACATAATTCAAATTAACAAGTCTCATCTAAAAAATTCAGAGAAATAGTGTAAATAACAATAAAGATGAGGACAATAGTCCGAATAATCCAAATAATCCAAATTATTGGTGTTGGCGGTGTTGGTGTTGGTAGTGTTGGGGGGTGTTCCCATTGTTATTGGTGTTGGTGGTGTTGGTGGTACGTGAGGACACAGAAAATGATTTTGTCATAAATGTACCAAAGGGATGAATCCAGCATTGCAACTCCAGGTGCGTTTAGTTCCTAGTCAATACCAATTGTGTAAGTGCGCTTCGTCGATTCAAACTTACAGCTGGAGGCGAAGCTTCTTTAACATCCACTTCTTAAACAAGCTATAGACAAAACAATGTACATCCGCCACTTTTACTTTCACTTTCGGTTTCATCACATCCGAACGTTCTTCTGTATTAATCATTTAAAAATTTTTTTTACTCCATTGCAGCGACCCTACAAAATTTCAAAATTGAATAAATAGGTATTAGTATGTACTAGAAGGGACTACCCGGCGTCACCTGGGTAGAGGGAATGACATAACATATAAAGTATACTAAGAATTTTTAATTCAATTATTTACAATAAAAAAGAAGATATAAATGAGTCTGTCGTCAGCATGGCAAAGCACGCTAAGTAGAATTCAATGCTATTACTATGTAAACTTTTATTTTGAAATGTCTTCGCGAATATAAATCAAATCCTCATGATTCACATAATAATAAATGTCAGATATGGGGAGACAGACGAAACTGTTAATCACATAATAAGCGAATGCAGCAAACTAGCACAAAGGGAGTACAATACTAGGCATGACTTGGTAGGGGGAAGAGATCCGCTAGGAACTGTGCAAGAAATCAAACTTTGACCATACTACCAAATGCACAACCAGAATCCGTCTTAGAGAATGAAACGTATAAATTCTCAGGGATTTTGAGATACAATTGGATCACCTAATCCCGACCAGAAGACCAGACCTAATATTAATTAACAAGAAAATGAAAGAAACAAAACAAACAACAACCCCCCCAAAAAAAAAAAAAAAAAAAAAAACGGAAAAATATCTGTTGGGCCAGAAATTCGCCTGACGCTGGCTCGCTAAAACATAGCACAACTTAAAGCAGGACGACATAAGATTAAAATTACCAAAGTGGATTTTGCCGTTCCGACAGACCACTTTAAAAATGCAAGAAAACGAAAAGATAAAAAAAATACTTGGATCTTGCCAGAAAATTACCCCATACCCCCCATACCCATGTGTGTGTGTGTGTGTGTGTGTGTGTGTGTGTGTGAAGAGATGGAAGTGAATCCGACAGTATGTAGTATAAG
>CM042179.1:46127820-46142820 GCA_023376005.1 Doryteuthis pealeii
AGAAATTTCTTTTAATCAGATATTAAATAGTCACCCATCTAAGTACTGACTAGACACACCATTGCTTAACTTGCGCAATATTATTGACATTACCAGCGATTCATTATATATATTAGACATTTCTTTTAATCAGATATTAAATAGTCACCCATCTAAGTACTGACTAGACACACCATTGCTTAACTTGCGCAATATTATTGACATTACCAGCGATTCATTATATATATTAGACATTTCTTTTAATCAGATATTAAATAGTCACCCATCTAAGTACTGACTAGACACATAATTGCTTAACTTGTGCAATATTATTGACATCATTACTTATTCATTGCATATATTACAAAAAGTATTTTAATCAGATATTAAGTAGTCACCCATTTAAGTACTGATCAGATACATCATTGCTTAACTTTCCATTTAATAATGTTTGCTTAGATATTACGTACATGGTTCAAATTGCTTACAGTACCTAGTGTTAGCTTTAAATGGTCACCCATCTAAGTACTGATCAGACACATCATTGCTTAACATTCCATTTAATAAGGTTTGCTCAGATATGACGCACATGGTTCAAATTGCTTATAGTAACTAGTGTTAGCTTTAAGTGGTCACCCATCTGTACTAACCAGATACATCATTGCTTAACTTTACATTTAATAAGGTATAGATAACGCACATGGCTCAGATTCGTGTTATATTCTAGTATTATAAATTCAACTTTGGACTTTCCAGACCTCCCCAACCCAAAAAAAAACAAACCAAAAAAAAAAAAAAAACAAAACAAAGACTTATATGTGAAATTTATTCACGAATTGATATCATTAATGACCTTTTGTAACTTATTCCATAGATGTGATTTTGCCAAGTATATATATATATATATATATATATATTGCCATATGTATATATATATATATATATATATATATATATATATATATATATATATATATATATATATATATATATATATATATATATATATATATTGCCAAGTATATATATATATATATATATATATATATATATATATATATATATATATATATATGTATGTATATATATATATATATATGAATTTAACATTTTGAAAAAACAATTAGTAATTATTTTTTCAAAATGTTAAATTCATTCTGTCGGATTAATTTCCATTTATTTACACACACACACACACACACAACATAATATATATATATATATATTATATATATATATATATATATATATATTGTTGTTGTTGTTGTTGTTGTTGCTGGCATCCTTTCGTCTACTAAAGACGATGGTGTGGTGTCCATTTTTTATCTGCAACTACCCCAGTGGCTGAACAGACCAAATTTTTGAATATCAGTCGCTGGAGCAGTGACTGCAAACGATAGATAATTTTTCTCGTCTGCTATTCTAAAAAAAAGTCGTGTTATATTGTAATATCATAAATTCAACTTTGAACTTTCCAGACCCCCCCCCCAACCTAAAAAAAATAAAAACCAAAAAAAAATAAAAACGCGAAGATAAAAATGAATGTTACAATATGCGAGTTATCAAGAAAAAAATCATGATTCAGGTAGATAGACATTAAGATAAAAAAAAATGGCGGTTAACATGCGCCATCTTTTGTCTTTTAAAGATGGAAGACATTGAAAAAGAAAAAAAAAAAGGAAAAAAAGAAGAGTGTCAGTAGATAGCTTCCGGTTTAGAAAATATGGTAGCTAATCATGACTTGGTGTAAAACATTTTTTTCGAAGTAAATTAATTTTGATTATACATATCATATGTGTTATATTACATATCATATGTGATATTACATATCATATATCATATATCACATGTGTTATATTTATTACATATTATATATATATATATATATATATATATATATATATATATATATATATATGTGTGTGTGTGTGTGCGTGCGTGCGTGTATTTGGGCAGCATTTTTTTAAATGCTGACACTATTTGACAAGATAGATATCTATCTTACTAGTACCCGTTCAATCAGTTCGGGTTGCCGTGACAATTTTTTAAACATCAGCCTGGTGTTAAGAAATTATCCCGGTAACTAAAACGGATCGAAAAGAAACTAGTCTGACAAAAGATCTATGTCATATTTGATAGTCTCTCTCTCTCTCCCTCTTTCTCTTTCTTCTCTCTCTCTCTCTCTCTCTCTATATATATATATATATATATATATATATATAAATATCCGTAGGTGGGTTACCAGGTAACTTGGTATTAGGATGGTTCTAAGCTGGTCCTTTCTTCCAACGGTAAAATGTTAGAGAATTCAGGTCCGATTTGAGAGCTCAATGTTTAATGTTTTTAAAACAGAGCAATGAAAATAATAAAGAAAAGGCTTTAAAAACCGGCTATTCTGCAGTTTTATATTCACAGGTATCTGAATATACCCATGAGCTTCATCAGACCGCTAACTTTATTGAAAGTCTTTCAATAAAATCAGCGGTCTGATGAAGCTCATGGGTATATTCAGATACCTGTGTGTAGAAATGGATCCATAACCGCAAAATGGCCGATTTTTAAGCCTTTTTCTTTACTACTACTACTACTACTACTACTACTAGTGCTACTACAACTACTACTACTAGTAGTAGTAGTATATATGTATATATATATATTTATATATATATATATTGTTTTCAGATTTATATATATATATATTATGTACACATATATATATATGTTAAGGTTATAAAAAATAAATGTACTGAGTTTTTTTAAGCATGAGAGAATGGTGCAACTAACAGATCGATGGATTAATGCTAAAGAAATACAGTTGACTTAACAATTTCGTCTTAACCTATTGTGTATTAATTTAAGATTTATATAGTAAGTAGTCCGTCGCTGGCTTCCGGTTTAGAAAATATGGTAGCTTGTATTGAACAAAAACCTTTTTTGAACTTAATGGATTTGATTAGAATGTAATTTGGAAAATTATTAACTAAAAGCAAAACTAAGGTGATGTTATGATTTAATTACGAGAAGTTTAGTAGTATCTAAAGTAATTGTAATAACTGATTGGATAACTCTTAAATTGTAGAGTCGTTTATATATTTATATATTTATATATTTTGAGGGATGGGAGGTAGGTATTGGTGTAATATTACTTCTATATATTTTTGTGGTATTTGTGTCGTTGGTATTTTTTAGAGGGATATACGCACACGTACAATCAAAAGAACATTCCACATCACGTAAACACGCAAACACGAGAATACAGTTAAAAAAAAACGCACACATTTGACCATTTACACCATTTCTGTCATTTTCAAAGGAACCGTTTCGTTTACCTGATGAATGCTTTTAGCAGGAAACCATTGGTTGTAATATCGTTCCGAAATAAATGAATAAAAGCTAAAACTTTTATTTGTCACTTCATTGAACTATCAACGCTCTATCACAGATATTGAGCACTCTTCTAATAACACTGGACGTTGGATTACTACTACTTTTTCTAGTATACTAGTGCCAACCACACACACACACACACACACACACACACACACACACACACACACACACATATATATATATATAGTTCTTTTTGTACGAGTTTCGCGTATATTTCGCATGTTTGTGTTATGTAAAATAAAAGATAAAATGATACTGTTTTTGTAAGCATGAATGAATAGTGGATGTCCGAGTTAATATAAAATAATGTTTAAGACTGTAGACCTACCAATTGTGTCCGAATTCAAAGTGTAAGTGACACTGTAGTATATATATATATATATATATATATATATATATATATATATATATATATATATATATATACTCATTATGTTTATTGCCCGTTTAGTGTAGTAAAATCGCCGTTGTAATTTCCTTAAATTAATGGGTTATCTCTCTCTCTCTCTCTCTCTCTCTCTCTCTCTCTCTCTCTATATATATATATATATATATATATATATATATACTAATTAAATAGAACAATTTTTATTCTAAATCATGTTTGCATATCACGTAACATATATTTAAAATTTGTAATTTAAATCTTTCAAAATAAACCGCTAGCGTTATTTAGCGTTAGATTAGAGACAAAGGCAAAACAATGGTAACCTAGATAAAATGTAGACATGATAACCTGTTTTAATACCCTTAATAACTTTCGTACCAGCCAAGTCAATACACCCCGTCAATATTCTTTTTTTTTATCTGAAAAGGAACACTGTTAATTTGAGAACGTTAATGCATCTTTTTTCTTTTGTCATTGTGTCTTGAGTTATAAATCTATAAAGTAGGAAACGATGAAAATATTAACAAATCAAATTGCGGAAATAGGAAACAAATTATTGGATCAATTTGTAATCGAATTGTAATCGATACTACAAGACATGAAACTGATCATTATAGTTTTATTTATACTAGCAACTCTTCTACTGCTTTTGAAAGTGAATCATAAACCAGGGCGTGGGTCAAAGTTTAAGTACTGGAAATTTATGCCGAAATGGGGCTCCTCTTAAAAAATTGTGACATTGTAAAAAAGTATTATCTGTGTTATTCGGACTATTGTCCCATCTTCATTGTTATTTGTACAACGTTTCGGTCGATATACCCTCCGGCCTTCTTCAGGTATTTTTTCTCGGACTCGGGAACCTTCTCAGACTCGGGAACCTTCTTCAACCGAATTCGAAAAAAGAAGGTTCCCGAGTCCGAGAAGGTTCCCGAGTCCGAGAATGTTCCCGAGTCCGAAAAGAATGTTCCCGAGTCCGAGAATGTTCCCGAGTCCGAAAAGTTCCCGAGTCCGAGAAGGTTCCCGAGTCCGACAACAAATACCTGAAGAAGGCCGGAGGGCATATCGACCGAAACGTTGTACAAATAACAATGAAGATGGGGATAATAGTCCGAATAACACAGATAATACTAATCTTCAAGCCTCATCTCAAACATTCAGAGAAATTGTAAAAAGTATCTGGTACCTGTAAAGGAGGCGGCTTCATTCCTGAATAAGGTAACCAAACCCGGTACTATTAGTAAAAGGTGACACGCCCCCTCCAAACAAAACAGAACCCACAAATTTTATAATAAACCTGTTAATTTTAATTTTATTTTTTTCAGAATATACAGTCAACTTGGTATTTGAAATATTGTAACAATAATTTTCCCCAATGTGTTATGGTCAACCAAGGAAAAAAACATTTTGCGTGGAGGCCTATTTCACCAAAATATCATACACTGTATTGCAAACCAATTTTCGGAGAAAGTTTCGATGTTATCATGATCCATCAAAAAGCAGGATTTTTGACTGAGTCCAGGAATTCAGAGAGTTTGGAACTGTGCAAAATCTTAATTCTAAAGGTCTAAGAGACACTTATTCTGGTCGGAGGATGAGTGCTAGGACAGAAAGAAACATTGATGATGTACGGGACTCATATTTTAGACAGAGAATGCCTTAAAAGCAAACCAACCAAATAACTGAAACTTTGAGAAATGATTGTACAAAGACTGAAGTTTAATTCAACAAGTTTTTTGAAATTTTATAGACGTTGATAAGATTAAATAAAATTAATTTTGGTTCTGTTTTTTTTTTTTTTTTTTTTTTTTTGGTCACGCTGTAGTTTTATTCATACTAGCACTGGACATATATGCTGAAAAAGATCTCCCCTTATAAAATATGTGATATTGTAAATGGTACCTGTAAAGAAGGCTGATTCATTCCTGAAATGGGTAACCAATCGAGTACCCGGTACATTAGTATTTTTGTAATTTAACCATTGTAGTTCTTTTTGACAATAACAAAATAAATAAATTTTTCTAACCAATCATGACAACTCCATTGCAATTTCTTAGATTTCCATATGCCACAGTTGAATAAGCTGTATATCTTCAGTAAATTATAAAATGATTTGATTAGTTAAGTTTAGTAAAAGGTGACCTGCCCCCATCAACAAAACAGAACCCACACATTTTATTTAAATTTAAAGTTAATAGAAACAATGGCGCTTGACATGCATTAAAAGATTGAAATAGTTTATCATAAAATTATTTTAATTTATTATCTAGATATAAAAATGAGTTATTTATATTATATTTACACATCTTATTATTATAATGGAGATTGTGTGTTTGTCTGTCTGTAACCGAAACTATATTACTACTCAATTCACAGTTCCCTTAGTTATTTACATCACATTCTCCATGATTTTATTTTTATTTAAACTTCAATGAATAATAAAATTGTTTTACATTATTAAGACTGTTGACCATATCTACATACTCATAATACGCGATTGTATTTATATATACAACAAAATAGTGGTTTACAGTTTGAATGGGAAGGCTAATTTTCATATTGATCTTAAAAAATTGATTTTAATAAATATATGCTAAGTATTATTGATTTCTAATTGTTTGGTTTTATCTTATTGAATATGAGCAAAAATCTCTGGGATAAATCTTAAAAGAAATTCATTAAGAAGAAGAAATAACTGTAATATTATCCTTTACTTCCTATTTTAAGTAAAGAGTTAAATTAGGAAAATTTACCAATGAAAGACGGGAGTAATGGAAAATGATGGAAGAGTTATTTTCAAAGCTGTTCTATTTTTCGATAATACCCCCTCTGTTCCAAATCTTTTTATCTGCATTCTTATTTAGTTTTATTAGCCTTTCTAATTTAACATGATATTTTATTATATTAAAACTTAAAAACTTGCACCCGGAGGGTGCATAAATTTGCTAATTGTTATAATGGAGACTGCGTGTCTATATGTCTGTAACCGAAACTACGTCACCACTAACGTCAAAATTAACTTAGTTATTTACGCTATATTCTCAATGGCTATTGAATAATCATTATTTAATCTTAATTAGTATCTTATTTATTAACAATGTTCTATATAAGTTTAGCTGAGATAGATTTGCCACAAAATACCCCATATTATTAGTGTGTTTAAAATCCTGTGTGAAATAAATGTTTACATAGTATATGGTGTGAATAATTTGCATACAGGTTTTAATAAAATCGTGTTTAATAAATGATTACATGTGTGTTATTGATTCATAATATTGTTTTATTCTCAATCGTATTTAAAACAATCTATGTATTATTTTGTATTGAAATCAATTAGAATAAAGTAAAAATAAATGTAATCTTTTTTGTGTTCACATTTAATTTCATTGGTCTTTATAATTCAATTTAATATTTAATTATATAATGACTTAGATACTCGTGCCTGAGGGACACGTTTTTTTGCTAGTCTAGATTATAAATGTTATGCTTAAATAATAAGTATCTAGTATTTTTTCACAATTACGGCCAGTTGCTTTGTAGACACTTGCCTAGGAATCGTAAGCTTCCTGGTTCGATACCGGCCCTCGCCAACTCAGCGTATGAGTAACTCAGGTTTCTCCATCTTAGATGCCAAAAAATATCCTTGGTCTTGCACTAGTGAAAAGTGGATAGACTTACTCACTGTCTAGGTGATACCGACTTTGGACCACCCCGACGACTTTACTACAATATCACAATTTTTCATTAAGAGAATCCTCCCCCCTTTTCGGCATACATGACCGGTACCTAAACTTTGACACCGCCCCAGCATAAACTGGTATTTTCCCCTTCAAATTATTAATGTCTTTACTCGTAACTCTTTTCATTACATTCGTTGTTCTTTTAGTTAATAACGTACATCCTATAATTTTTGTTGATTGCAACAACGATGATTTCGAATAGAAGGCGGACTGATCATTGTCATGATTGGTCAGATTCAATTAGTCGTTTAATTGGATTATCAGGTGTGAAAAGTCATTAAGTTCTCAAGGTTCGATTATGTTATAACAACTAAAAATATTTATGTCATATCTATAAATATCATGGGAGATTGTGTTTATCTCATACCTGTAAAGTACCTCACTTTTTTAGTACAATAGATTGAGAAAAATAGATTTTGATTATAGCGAAGTAAATTCTGTAGAGTAAACTATTGTCAGCATCGGCTGAATTACGAGGGAGTCTATCCTCTTTTCACTAGCACTAGACTAGGGAAATAGTGTTTATGTCATATCTGTAAAGTACCTTATTTTTTCAGTACAATAGATTAAGAAAAATAGTTTCAATGTTTTAGATTTTGATTATAGCGAAGTAAATTCTGCAAGTAAACTATTGTCAGCATCAGCCGAATGACGAGGGAGTCTATCCTCTTTTCACTAGCACTAGACCAGGGGAATAATTTATATCATATCTTTGAATTACCTTACTTTTTCAGTACAAAGATTGAGAAAAATAGATTCAGTGTTTTAGATTTTGATTATAGCAAAGTAAATTATGTGGAGTAGCCTATTGTCAGTATAAATCAAATAGCGAGGGAGCCTATCCGCTTTCCACTAGAACTAGACCAGGGAGATAGTGTGTATGTCATATCTTTAAATTCTGTGTAAATAAAGTGTGTGGAGTAGCCTATTGTCGGTATCATCTGAATAGCGAGGGAGTCTATCCTCTTTTCACTAGCACCAGGAGATTGTTTATGACATATCTGTAAATTACCTTATTTTGTCTGTACAATAGATTGAGAAAAATAGTTTCAATGTTGTAGATTTTGAATATAGCAAAGTAAATTATTGTCGGTATCATCTGAATAGCAAGGGAGTCTATCCACTTTTCGCTAGCGTTAGGACCAGGGATATTGTTTTTCCGTCTGAAATGGTGCGCCACTCCTACCGTCAGCTCCTAGATGCTACCGCACAGATTTATGCATGCTGTGCTACTCATACGCTGAGTTGGTGAGGGCCGAAACTATTCGATTCCTAGGCGGATTCTCTATCGACTGTGACATTATCTATATATTAATACTCGTGTTCCTTATTTGTACGACCGTTATCATCTTGCAACTACCTCGAGTTAAAAATGAGACCGTCAAAATGCAAAAATGCAAATTCCGATTATTTGGTGTTGCTTATCCACCGAATTCTTATTTCTTATGAGTGCCGTGACCTCAGCTAAATAATGGAACATTCCGTTTTTATATTAGAGGAAGAAAGGGAAGAAACAGGACATGCTATATATAAGGAAAAAGAAAGAAAGAGAGTAGGGCAAATATAGAAGGGGAGAGCGCGTGGAAGTGATAACGCTAATCTGTTTCAATCGAACATAATGAAAAAATAAAAAAGAAGAGAAAAAAGAGAGAGAGAGAGAGAGAGAGAGAGAGAGAGAGAGAGAGAGAGAGTTAAATGAAGATTATTATAGTTTTACATATTGAACTATTTCACAATAGCTCTTAAGTAAACATATAAAAGGTTATAAAAGTTTCACCACATATTTGTCCTAGACTGTATCTAATGGCAAAGATCCAATTTTGGAGCTTTGGAGAGTGTGGAGTACCCCTTCATCGCCATTACTCCCAGGTCCACTCTAACCCCTAATGGTAGTACCTGTTAGCGTACCATCTATGGGTTAAATAGAAAAGAATGAGTTTTTAAAATGCAGTAAAAATTGAGTTTAAAAAAATTTGAATACCCATCTAGAATGAATAAAACCAAACTTCTTCGGCATAAAATAACCCAACAAGAGTTGACATGCCGTAAAATCCAACCAACCAACAAACCAACCAGCCATAACCTTGCAATTCCTTGGTGGATGCTCTGTCGATTAAGATAAACCGGTCAAAATCTTAATTGTTTATTATTATCTGCATAACAAAGGGTTTCCCCAAATATTTGTCCACACAAGACTTCCATTTTGTCCAGTCCCTTGCCAGTCCTTCTTTTGTTAACAGAGGTAATTTTATGTCCTCTCTTAGCGTAAGGAAAACAACATGACTCAGTTAAACTCTGCTTAAAAATTGACATTTCCTCGCATCCTATTCGTGGCGAATTGCCATAGTATTGAAGGGCTTGCCCTCAAATTTCAAACCCTTTGCAACAGTAATAACTCAAAGGGATAAGCCTATGACGTTCACGGAATTCAAAGTAAATACCGTAGTTATGAAGAAACAGAAAGTATGTACTCTGGGGAATCCGAACATGGAACTATACAACTGAAGACCCAATTTTAAAAGGGTAAAACCAATCCCCGCTATGAGGGCAGATCAACTAGATATACCAATTACCAGAATTATCAAGGGAGACCTTGGAAATATAAGAAGAAGTCTCCATTAAAAAAAATATTACATGTTATATTTGTAATAAAACGGGCCACATGTCCTACGATTGTAGAAATAAGAAAAAGGACTTAAAGTAAGTAAGTCCTGAATTATGGAATCCTTTGGTAAGTGAATAAGTCCTATCCTGCGTATAAGTCCTATCCTGCGTGTTGTTAAAGGTCCAGTGATTTAATCTATGTACGTCGTCCACGAAAGTCGCAGTAGTTATGAGTAGGTTTCGCCAGTACTACCGGTATAAGTATTATATCAGCAGCAGAGTACTGCCAGTGATTCACCAAGAGGTTGATCACATGGTTCTCGGCGAGTCTATAAATAGAAGTGGGCTTTTAACACACGCCTTATATTACAAAAATCTCAACAGGGTTTGGGTAAATGCAGCTTTTATTTCTCTAGCAAGGTCCAGGTATTATTATTATTATTGTTCTAGTGAGACTTTCATACCAGCGTTAACTGATGGTCTTTCACTGGGGTCTGTGTAACAACAAGTCTCTTCAGGTCTCCAGGACTCTTCTAGTATTTAACAATGCATTTGTCTGGATGGTCTCAATTCTTCCTCTGATTTCCACTTTGACCCGGAATGTTATTACCTCTTAGGGTTTCACCAATAGAAAAAATGTGTTAAAATAGTTAAAAAAGACAATTTGAATACCCATCAAGAATGAATAAAACAAAACGGCTTCAGCATAAAATAGCCCAACAAGTTTTTGTATGCCGTAAAATCCAACCAACTACCCTTTTTTTTATCGGTATAAATCCTTTTATATATCATCAGGTCATTATTAATTCGGATATCCATGACCCTCTCCCTCTCATTCTCTCTTTCCAGCCGATCCTATCTGTGATCGGCCCTGGCAGATCCTCCGTGCAGCAACCAGAATCCTCGCAGAAACCTATGTAGGTTTTTTGCTGGTCGACCTACAGTTGTATGTCCATCTATAGGTGTCCAAAGAAGAACGTCACTTATGAGTTCGTTCTTGCTTATCCACTTGTGTCCAGCATGTTTTTCGTCTTACTCGTTTGGTTTATGTGATACGGATCAAGAGGCCGTACACATGTTCTTTTTTGGCCGGCATCCTTAGTTCCAGTTGTAGTAAATAAGTAAACAAGCCAATAAGAATCCGTTGTTATAGTATTCTTTGTAAGTCCGACGTCCAAGAGAATCCAAGTGTCAATGAGTTAAGATTAGAATCAGGCCTCTTATAAATACAGCAACAGCAGCAGCAGCAGCACTGCCAGTGATTGGACAATAGGAATCTTTCTCAGGTCACGTGATAGCCAACGAGTCTATATTTAGAAGTTGGCATCTGTCACACGCCTTATATCTAAAATATTCCAACAGTAGGATGTTGCTTCCAAGATTTTTTTTCAAAACAACACGCAGCATCATGGTGTAATTCCCATCTAGATTTTTCTCCAAGCGTTTTATTAACGTCCAAGTGGTGCAGCCATACAGTTGCATTTACACGCCTACTAATCGGAAGAATTCTCGCTTTATCTTGTCAGAGATCAAATTTACAGCGCTTCGTTAGAGTCTAAATGGCACAGCTATACATTAGCACTTACACGGCTACAGCTGGGTTAAATTCTCTCTCTATCTCATCAGAGGGGTCCGATGTTCTGTGCTTGGTTAGTCCAAGTGGTACAGCCAAACAATAGCACTTACACGGCTACAGATCCAAAGAATTATCACTTTATCTTATCAGAGGTCAGATATCCAGCACTTCGTTAGTCTAAATGGTGCAGCCATACAATAGCACTTACATGGCTACAGCTTGGATGAATTCTCTCTATCTTATCAGAGAACAGACTTTCAGCACTTCCTTAGAGTCTAAATGGTATAGCTATACATTAGCACTTACACGGCTACAGCTCAGTTAAATTCTCGCTCTATCTCATCAGAGGGGTCCGATGTTCTGTGCTTGTTAGTCCAAGTTGTGCTGCCATACAATAGCAATTACATTGCTACAGCTAGGAAGAATTCTCTCTATCTTATCAGAGATAAGATTTTCATCACTTCCTTTGAGTCCAAATGGTGCCGCCATACAAAAGCACTTTACATGGCTACAGTTTGGAAGAATTCCCGCTTTATTAGTTACATCATCCAATGCAGTTAATGCCTTGAAAACGAACGTAGACGACATCCATTGAGAAATTCCTTCCTGTTACAATCATAAATCTTTATTGTATGATATTTTCCTAAAATTGGTGATAATGAACTGATAAATGGTTAATTGCATTTCATTATGTATTAAGTGTTTACAAAATACTAATCGTTTCGGCTTTTATCCAACCATAATTGTACTTCAAATGAATCAAGATATCAATGAAAACGTGATGGCAAATGATAGAACGATCGGAGATGATTTCTTTAATTAAGAAGAAGAAGAAGAAGAAGAAGAAGAAGAAGAAGAAGAAGAAGAAGGATGGAACAGTGAATAATAATAATAATAATAATAAGAAGAAGAAGAAGAAGAAGAAGAAGAAGAAGAAGAAGAAGAAGAAGAAGAAGAAGAAGAAGAAGAAGAAGAAGAAGATCATTTAAAATATAATAAAGAAAATCAAGGCTTTATTTTTCTCGGCTTCTTTCCATATTTAAGTTCATTAAGACACTAATAAGCAAATGTATATTGATCTTTATTTGATAATAGATTTTTTCGCTTAGAGCAATTTTTAAAAGAGAATTAAACAATTCATTGCTATACGCTATTTCACGTGGCTTTTACTCTTTCCGACTTTGGTAAAATGTATACTTTCGATTCTGATTTCACTTTATTAATACTTTCTTTTCTGTTTCATTGGGTTCATGCCTTTTCTGTTTTCTTGCTGAGGCTTAAGATCACAGTCTGCCTTACTATTTACCCATAACTGGAAGGGGGTATGGGATCATGCCATTCCTGTTTCCTTACCAAGGCCTAAGATCCCAGTCTGCCTTACTATTTACCATAATTGGGGGATATGTGATCATTACTTCCTGTATCCTTACCAAGGATTAAGATCACAGTCTGCCTTACTATTTACACATAATTGGGAGGATATGTGATCATGCCTTCCCTGTATCCTTACCAAGGATTAAGATCACAGTCTGCCTTACTATTAGCTGGAGGGATATGAGTTCATTCTTTTCTTTTTCCTTGCTAAGGTTTGAGATCACAGTCTGCCTTACTATTTACGCATACCGGGGGATTAGGGTTCATGCCTTTCCTGATTGCTTACCAAGGTTTAAGATCACAGTCTGCTTTACTATTTACCAATAACTTGGAGGATATGTGTTCAGGACTCTCCTGTTTCCAAGCCAAATTCCCTTCCGTAGGAAAATATTTTCATGTCCTGTTATAACATTTGGTTATCAAAGTTTGCCGTTTCCCTAATAAAATATCTTAATGAAAAATGACGCAGAATGATAATGTTGGGGATATCTCTAGCATAGATACGTACATTTCTAACAATTTTAACAAGAAAATGTTAATTTAAACTATAAAGATTTTATTGTTTCTAGTGGAGCATTATACAATAAAAAAGAATATCATTAAGTATTACATTATTGCCCATTAATAACTACATTCCTAACGTTTGTTTAATAAAAAGTTAATTTTCTTCTAAACCAAAGATACCAGGAATTATATTATTTTAAGTGGAATATCATAAAATAAAAAAAGGATATTAAGTATCACAGTAATACCAATAAATAAGTATATCCAAACATTTTTATTACAAAAAGTTAATTTTCTTCTAAGCCAAATATCATGATCATCATCATGATCATGATCATCATCATGATCATGATCATGATCATGATCATCATCATCATCAGCAGCAGCAGCAGCATCATCATGTCGCGCAAGCAGCATCGATATCCATGACAATCTCACGCCAACCTTCCCTATCACTCATTGCCCCTGGGTGGTTCTCTGCGCAGCATCCAGAATCCTTGCCTACTTGGTCAATGTAGGTCCTTAGTGGTCGTCCTACGTTAGCATGTCCATGTGTTGGCTTCCACAGGAGAACGTCGCTTATGAGCTCGTCCCTGCTTCTCCAGCAGTGTCCTGCATGCCTAGTCCATCTCACTCGGATGGTTTGTGAGATGGGGAGCAGGTGACCATATAGTTGCTTCTTTGTGGGGTGCTGCTTCCACGACTTGTTCAGGATTTTATTATTTCTAATGAAGCATTATAAAATCAAAACATATATTATTAGGAATTACAGTATTGTCCATAAATACGTATACCCATGACAATTTTGGGAATAAAAAAAATCTCCATAATAAAAGTATCCTAGATATGACACTAAAGCCCATCTGATTATGGTACTTCAGCTCTGGAGATCTGGGGAGTGTGGAGTACCTAGGGCCGGTGCTAGGGTATCGCTCTCTCCCCTCGAATCTATGATACAGAACTCCCACTCTATTCTATGCTTATTTTCATAAAGTAGTATTCATAGAAAATATATGAAACCCACCTTTCTGAGGCCCCTAGTAGTCTTGCCCACCCTCGTTCGGGTTTTTCGGGGATATTACGTGGCGGACTTGGGAGTATCCCTTCATTGCCATTACTCACAGGTCCACTCTTGCAGTACCTGTTACGTCCCATATTTGGGTCATATAGATCTGTTGAGAATTTATTCGTATTTGATAGAACCGTGTGTACCCCCCCAAAAAAAAACCCTCTTAAGAAACAACTACACAGAAAGGTAAATATGAACATACTATGAACGCGATTCCCCAAACAAGAGAGATAAAATAACCAGAATAACAACATCCACAATAAACTCTTTTTAATCAAACCCAATTTGGGAGGCTGGAGACGAACTTTAAGGAAGTCTAGAAAGGAACAAGTCATTGTGTCCCGATTACGCATTGGTCACACAAGACTAACGCACTCCG
>CM042179.1:46147820-46150320 GCA_023376005.1 Doryteuthis pealeii
AAGTGCAGAAAAATCTGATAGATAAGAAAAGAAAAAAAAATAAGATAAACAATTAAAAAAAATCCGTTACCAACTATAAACAAAAACCACCTTCGTTGGTTGTTCAACAATTCACATCTTTTAACTTTTTTTGTATCACTTGAACTGACTAATAAAAAAGGAATAACATTTAAAGTTTTAACTTTTAAATCATCCCTGATTATTGTGTCTCAGTTATCAAATAACAACATTGAAATCCAGAAGAAAGGTTAACATAGGTTTATTACCCTTTTGGTACAAAAAGATATAAGTAGAGTCGAACACAACTTTTAACAATAGTAATCAAATCTCTGTAGCAAGACTAGATATTAGTCGACTATTACCCTCGTGTAGTCTGTATCCTTTATGTGTTTCGTTGGACGGTGTTTTTTTTGTGTGTTTTTTGTATCACTTGGAACTGGCTAATAAAAAAGGAATAACATTTAAAGTTTTAACTTTTAAATCATCCCTGATTGTTGTATCTGTGTTATAAAATAACAACATTGAAATCCAGAAGAAAGGTTAACATAGGTTTATTACCCTTTTGGTACAAAAAATATAAATCAGATGAGTCTAACGCGAAGCTCTTTAACAACAGTAATCAAATCTCTGTAGCAAGACTGGCTATTACTAGACTAATACCCTCGTGTAGTCCCAGAGCTATTCCTGATTGTTGTGTCTCAGTTATCAAATAACAACATTGAAATCCAGAAGAAAGGTCTACATAGGTCTATTACCCTTTTGGTACCAAAAGATATAAATAAGATAGAGTTCAATGCACAGTTCTTTAACAGCAGTAATCAACTCTCTGTAGCAAGACTGGGTATTACTCCACTAATACCCTCATGTAGTCCGTATAATTCATGTGTTTTCATTGGACGAGCCCAACTTTCTTGCAGGGGAAATCTCTCCCTTTCCAACAATATGTGACACCAGCACATGCGCCACCACATCTCACTTGGAATCATATCTTTAGATTATTACAATGTAACCGCCTCAAGGTTTTTTTCATTTTTCTTTCTATCCCCTGATGTATATTATTGGGGGGGGGGACAGATTTCCGTTCTTTTTCTGAGAAACTATGCGTATTGTCGCCACATGAATTCGTCTAAATTTCCTCAACCAAATTACTACGTGACACCAGCACATACGCCGCCACATTTGAAACCATCTCTTTAGACAACTACATTAATGTAACCTTCTAAATGTTCTTCTTCTTCTTCTTCTTCTTCTTCTTCTTCTTCTTCTTCTTCTTCTTCTTCTTCTTCTACTCCTTCATTATTATTATTATATTATTATTATTTACTCCTTTTGAGTTTCACTACTCCTTTGAGTTTTCACTTACTCCTTTTGATTATTATTATTATTATTATTATTATTATTATTATTATTTACTCCTTTTGTTTTCACATTATTATTTTATTATTATTATTATTATTATTATTATTATTATTATTATTATATTATTATTATTTCTATCTTCTGTTGCTTCGACAGACTATGTGTATTGTCGCCACATCAATTCGTCTAAATTTCCCCGACTAAGTTACTATATGACACCAGCTCATACGCCGCCACATTTGAAACAATCTTTTTAGACAATTACATTAATGTAACCGCCTCAAGTTTTTTTCTTCTTTCTATCCTCTGTTGTTTATTATTGAGGGACAGATTTCCGTTCTTTCCCCGACAGACTTATTCGCAAGATTAAAAGTAAGTCCGGCCTGTTTTACGTTAATTCCTGCAGAACTGTGAGACCCAAGCTACGGCAGGTAATAAAATCCAGTAATTTAGGGAATTATACTGCCTGAAGAATTGACCCGGTGTTGCTTATGGCTTCATATCACTCTATCCTTGACTCTTTTATAATACACTTCTGTGTGATGTATGGGGGAGAGACATTTTTTTTTGTGTCTGTTTGAAATCGATCGTCTCCTCCCTTTTTCTTTTTTCTCTTTTTCTTTTTCTCTCTTTCTCCCCAACTTCTTTTTAATCGAAGCCAGTTTAGCTCAGTCGGTTAGAGCCTCCGCCTCCGAACCACAAGGTTCTGGGTTCAATAACAACCCTCACAACTCTGTGTATGAGTAACACCCATATATATATATATATATATATATATATATATGTGTGTGTGTGTGTGTGTGTGTGTGTGTGTGAGGGGTCGGTTTAGCTCAGTCAGTTAGAGCTTCCACCTCGAAACCACAAGGTTCCGGGTTCGATACCAACACTCGCCTACTCAGTGCATGAGTAGCACCTATATATATATATATATATATATATATAATATATATATATATATGAGGGATCGGTTTAACTCAATTGGTAGAGCATCCGCCTAGGAACCACAAGGTTCTGGGTTCAATACCGGACCTCGCTAACTCAGTATGAGTAGCAGACCTTGGATCTGTGCGGTTAAGTGGGGTGAGATGATGGTAGGTGTGGCGCTCCACCGCAGACGCAAAACAACCTCCCTGGTCTGGCG
>CM042179.1:46155320-46165520 GCA_023376005.1 Doryteuthis pealeii
GAATGAAATAAATTAAAGACCTAATGAAATATTACACGGGTTTAATAAATATATTATTCAATGAAATAAATAAATAATTTATACATTAATACATATAATATTCAATGAATGAATTGATAAATAAAATCCTAAAATATTACCTGTGGTTAATGAATATGATATTCAATGAATAGATAAATAAAGACCTAATAAAATATTACACGGGTTTTGTTGTTGTTGTCATCCTTCCCTCTACGAGAGACGATCGAGTAGTGTCTAAGTTTTTTTTTTACTATATAGCCTGGGCAGGTTCATATGAAGGATGAGCTGTTGCTCAAGCAGCAAATCCTCCCTCTCCACACTGCCGCTGTGATCCAATGCAGTTTGGCAACGGTAGTGACGCAGTTGATGGGTAGCACTGGATTTCAGCATCCCATCACCATAGGGACTCCGGACCCTGATTTGTTTTCGGGGTTTAATCCCCTAGCTTTTCCCGGATTTAATGAATATAATATTCAATGAATTAAATAAAGACCTAATAAAGTTTTTGAATTTCACCTAACACTAATACTCTTGGGAAACGTATGATTTCAATTATTATCCCCCCCCCCAACTTGTTGGAATTGTTTGGTATATATATATATATACCAACCCCTCCGCACGAGCAGGATTGATCCAATTCTGCTGGACAAGCACTCTTGCTTGAAGGCCCAAAGGATGGCCCATAAGATTGTAACGAGTAAGACAAACTGGGTTCTTTAACTTTGGTTAGGCAACCGGGCTTCGGCTGCTAGAAATCCAACCCAGAGAAAATTAACCGCATGTTCTGAAGGGGGCGGCCTCCCAAGCAACACCTACCCCCTCAATTTAAAGTGGTAGGGCTGAATGTATTATCCGGTGCTTGAGGCGCCACAAAAGATGAATGCCGACGGTAACCACGTATTTTTTGGTACCTGCCATAGCATAAGTTTCAGTTTCTGCGTGCCCCCGTCCCGATTAAAATGACCTAGTGTCGATCCCGGCCTGGTGAGATCTCAGGAAAACATCCGGTCTAGAAGAAAGAAAACTTGGAATTCAAACCGGTTAAACTCCGCTTAAAAATTGATCTTGTCTCATATTCTGGCGGTAAATACGTACAATCACTAAACCAAGCTATCATCATCATCATCATCATCATCATCATCATCATCATCATTATTATTATGAAGGTTTATAGACAGTATGGGTTCCCTTGACTCTTTCCTATCATATGTCCTTATGAATTAGGCGTTAAATAACCCAACAAGGGTTGAGGTGTCGTAAAAACAACCAACCAACCAACCAACCAACCAACCAACCAAGGAGGAATAATAATAATAATGGACCTTGCCAGAGAACTGAAAAAGTTATGGAATATGAAAGTGAAAGTGATACCAATTGTAGTTGGTGCACTTGGAACAGTCCCAAAAGGATTAGAAAAGGGTTTGGAAAGTTTGGATATCAGAGGAAGGATTGAAACCATTCAGAACACTGCACTGCTGCAATCTGCCAGAATACTCAGAAGAGTCCTGGAGACCTAAGGAGACTTTTTGTCGCTTAGACTCCAGTGAAAAACTATCAGTTAACGCAGGTGTTAAAAACTCACAAGGAGTGAAAATAATAATAATAATAATAATAATAATAATACTTGGACCTTGCCAGAGAACTGAGGAAACTGTGGACAATAGACGATGAAGAAGACGGCGTAGAGGGTGTTAGACAAAGAAATGTGTTTGGCATAGAAGAAGAAGAAGAAGAAGAAGAAGAAGAAGAAGAAGAAGAGAAGAAGAAGAAGAAGAAGAAGAAGAAGTCATATAATGAACCAAAAGAGAAACAGGAACAACGGAAAATCTTCATGGAATTCTTAAAAAATACTTTCAGTCAAAAACAGAAACGTTGTTAAAGTCAAAAACATTCATTAAAGATTTGATAGCGACTAAATCTAAAAGTCTTTGTCAAAAACAGAAATGACGATGAGGATAGTCGAACAAACAAATATCGTTGGATATTAACAAGTCATGTTAAATCTCTGATGAAAAAAAAAAAAAAAAATAGGGAAGATGAGGAAAACTCAAAAAAACATTCATTAAATATTTAAAACGTTGATCTGAAATCTCTGAGAAAAGAAAAAAAAAGTGAAGATCAATATAATAGAGTAAAAAAAAGAAAAAAAAAAGAGAAAAGAAAAAAAAAAAGGAATCATTGAATTTTGTTAAAAAAAATAACAGGTCCCAGTTTAAAAGCTACAATGAAGATGAGCAGAACCAAAAAAGTTCATGTTGCTTTGAATCATACTTATGTTGCTTCAAAATATCATAATGTTGCTTTAAAAAATCATATGTTGCTTTCAAAATATCATAATGTTGCTTTAAAAATCATACTTATGTTGCTTCAAAATATCCATAATGTTGCTTTAAAAATCATACCAATGTTGCTTCAAAATATTCATATGTTGCTTTAAAAAATCATACTTATGTTGCTTCAAAATATCATAATGTTGCTTTAAAAAATATACAATGTTGCTTCAAATATCATAATGTTGCTTTAAAATCATACTTATGTTGCTTCAAAATATCATAATGTTGCTTTAAAAAATCATACCAATGTTGCTTCAAAATATCATAATGTTGCTTTAAAAAATCATACTTATGTTGCTTCAAAATATCATAATGTTGCTTTAAAAAATCATACTTATGTTGCTTCAAAAATTCATAATGTTGCTTTAAAAAATCATACTTATGTTGCTTCAAAATATCATAATGTTGCTTTAAAAATCATACCAATGTTGCTTCAAAATATCATAATGTTGCTTTAAAAATCATACTTATGTTGCTTCAAAATATCATAAATGTTGCTTTTAAAAATATACTTATGTTGCTTCAAAATATCATAATGTTGCTTTAAAAAATCATACAATGTTGCTTCAAAATATCATAATGTTGCTTTAAAAATCATACTTATGTTGCTTCAAAATATCATAATGTTGCTTTAAAAATATCATAATGTTGCTTTTAAAATATCATAATGTTGCTTAAAATCATCTTATGTTGCTTCAAATATCATAATGTTGCTTTAAAAATCATACTTATGTTTGCTTCAAATACATATGTTGTTTAAAAATCATACTTATGTTGCTTCAAAATATCATAATGTTGCTTTAAAAAATCATACCAATGTTGCTTCAAAATATCATAATGTTGCTTTAAAAATCATACCAATGTTGCTTCAAAATATCATAATGTTGCTTTAAAATCATACTTATGTTGCTTTCAAAATATCATAATGTTGCTTTAAATATCATAATTACTTTAAAAAATCATACAATGTTGCTTCAAAATATTCATAATGTTGCTTAAAAAATCATACTTATGTTGCTTCAAAATATCATGTTTCTTTAAAAAATCATAATGTTGCTTTAAAAAAAATCATAATGTTGCTTCAAAATATCATAATGTTGCTTTAAAAAATCATACCAATGTTGCTTCAAAATATCATAATGTTGCTTTAAAAATCATACTTATGTTGCTTCAAAAATATCATAATGTTTGCTTTAAAAATCATACTTATGTTGCTTCAAAATATCATAATGTTGCTTTAAAATATCATAATGTTGCTTTAAAAAATCATACCAATGTTGCTTCAAAATATCATAATGTTGCTTTTAAAAATCATACTTATGTTGCTTCAAAATATCATAATGTTGCTTTGATATATCAATGTTGCTTTAAAAAATCATACCAATGTTGCTTCAAATATCATAATGTTGCTTTAAAATCATACTTATGTTGCTTCAAAATATCATAATGTTGCTTTAAAAAATCTACTTATGTTGCTTCAAAATATCTAATGTTGCTTTAAAAAATCATACTTATGTTCTTCAAAATATCATAATGTTGCTTTAAAAATCATACTTATGTTGCTTCAAAATATCATAATGTTGCTTTAAAAATCATACATGTTGCTTCAAAAATATCATAATGTTGCTTTATCATAATGTTGCTTATCATAATGTTGCTTTAAAATATTAAAAAATCATACCAATGTTGCTTCAAAATATCATAATGTTGCTTTAAAAAATCATACTTATGTTGCTTCAAAATATCATGTTTCTTTAAAAAATCATAATGTTGCTTTAAAAAAAATCATAATGTTGCTTTCAAAATATCATAATGTTGCTTTTAAAAATCATACCATGTTGCTTCAAAATATCATAATGTTGCTTTAAAAGAATCATATTATGTTGCTTCAAAATATCATAATGTTGCTTTAAAAAATCATACTTATGTTGCTTCAAAAATCATAATGTTGCTTAAAAAGAAAATCATACTTATGTTGCTTCAAAATATCATTAATGTTGCTTTAAAAAATCATACTTATGTTGCTTCAAAATATCATAATGTGCTTTAAAAAATCATACTTATTGCTTCAAAATATCATATGTTGCTTTTAAAAATCATACTTATTTGCTTCAAAATATCATAATGTTGCTTTAAAAGAAAATCATACTTATGTGTTTGCTTCAAAATATCATAATGTTGCTTTAAAATATCATACTAATGTTGCTTCAAAATATCAATAATGTTGCTTTAAAAAATCATACCAATGTTGCTTTCAAAATATCATAATGTTGCTTTAAAAATCATATTAATGTTGCTTCAAAATATCACAATGTTGCTTTTAAAATCATACTTATGTTGCTTCAAAATATCATAATGTTGCTTTAAAAAATCATACTTATGTTGCTTCAAAAATATCATAATGTTGCTTTAAAAAATCATACTTATGTTGCTTCAAAATATCATAATGTTGCTTTAAAAAGAAATCATACTTATGTTGCTTCAAAATATCATAATGTTGCTTAAAAAAATCATACTTATGTTGCTTCAAAATATCATAATGTTGCTTTAAAAAATCATACCAATGTTGCTTCAAAAATATCATAATGTTGCTTTAAAAAAGAATCATATTAATGTTGCTTCAAAATATCACAATGTTGCTTTAAAAATCATACTTATGTTGCTTCAAAATATCATAATGTTACTTTAAAAAACATACCAATGTTGCTTCAAAATATCATAATGTTGCTTTAAAAAATCATACTTATGTTGCTTCAAATATCATAATGTTTGCTTTAAAAAATCATACCAATGTTGCTTCAAATATCATAATGTTGCTTTAAAAAGAATCATATTAATGTTGCTTCAAAATATCACAATGTTGCTTTAAAATCATACTTATGTTGCTTCAAAATATCATAATGTTACTTTTAAAAACATACCAATGTTGCTTTCAAAATATCATAATGTTGCTTTAAAAATCATACTTATGTTGCTTCAAAATAATCATAATGTTGCTTTAAAAAATCATACCAATGTTGCTTCAAAATATCATAAATGTTGCTTTAAAAAATCATACCTGTTGCTTCAAAATATCATAATTTGCTTTAAAAAATCATACCAATGTTGCTTCCAAAATATATAATGTTGCTTAAAAAAATCATACCAATGTTGCTTCAAATACATAAATGTTTGCTTTAAAAAATCATACTTATGTTGGATTCAAAATATTGTTGCTTTAAAAATCATACTAATGTTGCTTCAAAATATCATAAGTTGCTTTAAAATCATACTTATGTTGCTTCAAAATATCATAAATGTTGCTTTAAAAAATCATACCAATGTTGCTTCAATATAAATAATGTTGCTTTAAAAAGAATCATATTAATGTTGCTTCAAAATATCACAATGTTGCTTTAAAAAATCATACTTATGTTGCTTCAAATATCATAATGTTACTTTAAAAAACATACATGTTGCTATTCAAATATCAATAAGTTGCTTAAAAAATCATACTTATGTTGCTTCAAATTCATAATGTTGCCTTTAAAAAATCATACCAATGTTGCTTCAAAATATCATAATGTTGCTTTAAAAGAATCATAATTAATGTTTGCTTCAAAATATCACAATGTTGCTTTAAAATCATACTTATGTTGCTTCAAAATATCATAATGTTTACTTTAAAAAAACATACCATGTTGCTTCAAAATATCATCAATGTTGCTTTAAAAAATCATACTTATGTTGCTCTTCAAAATATCATAATGTTGCTTTAAAAAACATATCAATGTTGCTTCCAAAATATCATAATGTTGCTTTTAAAAATCATACTTATGTTGCTTCCAAATATCATAATGTGGCTTTAAAAAAATCATATGTTGCTTTCAAAATATCATATGTTGCTTTAAAAAATCATACTTATGTTGCTTCAAAATATAATGTTGCTTTTAAAAAAATCATACTATTGTTGCTTCAAAATATCATAATGTGTTGCTTTAAAAATCATACAATGTTGCTTCAAAATATCATAATGTTGCTTTAAAAGAACATATTAATGTTGCTTCAAAATAATCACAATGTTGCTTTAAAATCATACTTATGTTGCTTCAAAATAATAATGTTACTTTAAAAAAAACATACAATGTTTGCTTCAAAATATCATAATGTTGCTTTTAAAAAATCATACTTTATGTTGCTTCAAAATATCATAATGTTGCTTTAAAAAATCATACCAATGTTGCTTCAAAATATCATAATGTTGCTTTAAAAGAATCATATTAATGTTGCTTCAAATATCACAATGTTGCTTTAAAAATCATAAAATATCATAATGTTACTTTAAAAACATACCAATGTTGCTTCAAAATATCATAATGTTGCTTTAAAAAATCATACTTATGTTGCTTCAAAATATCATAATGTTGCTTTAAAAATCATACAATGTTGCTTCAAAATATCATAATGTTGCTTTTAAAAATCATACTTATGTTGCTTCAAAATATCATAATGTTGCTTTTAAAAGAAAATCATACTTATGTTGCTTCAAAATATCATAATGTTGCTTTAAAAGAAAAATCATACTATGTTGCTTCAAAATATCATAATGTTGCTTTAAAAAATCATACAATGTTGCTTCAAAATATCATAATGTTGCTTTAAAAGAAAATCATACTTATGTTGCTTCAAAATATCATAATGTTGCTTTAAAAAAATCATACTTATGTTGCTTCATTTCGGGATACTTTATACACTTGAACTGGTTAATGCTTCACCTGATGAACCCAACATTTTCATATGTATATTTACTATTTTTTTGCTATTGAAGAATGATTGATGACTAAGGTCTCCTACCATTTAGTCTCATTAATAGAATTAGATAGAAACCTGTTTGAACTTTGTGTTCTAGAGATTTTTCAACCAGTGCGACGTAGAACATTAGTGAACAGTGCAGCATTGAAGGTGGGCAATGGGAGGTTTGAAGAGCCAAGGACACACTGTCCTAGCATACATTTCACTAAATTTATGAATTCATTTATGGTTTCTCTTTGAAAAATACTATATTTCAAATCGATAGTTCATCTCGACAAAGAAAGAAATCATGTGTGTTTTTTGGTAAGGGTCTTTGTCTCTCACCCGCATTATGAGCGCTGGACACAAGGTCTCGTTTTAACATGGGCGCATAAACATTGCGTCGATCCCTTCGGTATTCCCCCTCAAGGGGGGCGCCCAGGCGCTGGGCAATAAACTCAGCACTGCCCCTTTAAATCAAGAGGGCAGGTATTGCCTGGGGGATAGTCCCCTACCTAACCGATCGATGTGTGTTTTTGGTAAGATCCCGACTCTGCTTTCCTTTAATCGATTTTCGATCTCATTCCGATATTTACACTAATCTGTTATCGATACAGTTGATAAGTTTTATTGAATTTATCTGTTACGGTTCTTGTGGCCATTTTTAGGCTGTAGGTAAGATCAGTTTTACAGTGGAGTTCCTTTGAGGCATGAAGTTTGATCCTTGTTAAAGAATTGTATGACCCTTGTCAGTTGTTGGCACCTTTCCGCCCACTAACTTATATGAATCTGCGCAAGTGACTCAGCAGGCCAATTATTGAATGACAGTCTTTGGTGCACTGAATGCACAGAAACTGTTATGCTTTTTGGGGCTGCTGTATTTTCTCCCTCTTTCTGGCTCTCTTTGATGTCGAGGCTACTCTCCTCTTCACCTCACCCCTCTCCATGCCATGCTTAACGTTAAGGCGCCAGGCCGTTCTATTTTTTTTCATCTACCTCCCACATGTTTGTGTCAATCTAGCATATCCCCATATCTCTCCTGCAGACATCTTTTTACTAATTCACCGTACAATATATTTCTTCGCCCCATTTTGTTGTTGGCACTTTTCCTTTCACTAAGGACGATGGCATAGTGTCCAAAAAAATATCTGCATCTGCGCAAGTGACTCTGCAGGCCAATTCCTGAGTGACAGTCTTTGGTGCACTGAATGCACACAAACTGTGGTGCTTTCTGGGGCTGCTGTCTTTTCTACCTTTTTATGGCTCTTTTTGCTGTCGAGACTATTCCCTCTTCGCCTCACCCCTCTACGTGCCTTGCTTAACGTTAAGGTTCCAGGCCGTTCTATTTTTTGCTTCTTCCTCCCACGTGTTTGTTTCAATATTTCAGGAATGTATATATTTAAATATTACATGCTAAATGCAGATGAAATAGAATTATTCTAAATACAGTACTTGATATATCGTTTATATAAATAAAAATTATCTGCATCTGTGCAAGTGACTCTGCAGGCCAATTCTCGAGTGACAGTCTTTGGTGCACTGAATGCACACAAACTGTGATGCTTTCTGGGGCTGCTGTCTTTTCTCCCTTTTTCTGGCTCTCTTTTCTGTCGAGGCTACTCTCCTCTCCTCTCCTCTCTTCTCCTCTCCTGTCTGCCTCACCCCTCTCCGTACCTTGCTTAACGTTAAGGCGCCAGGCCGATCGATTTTTTGCATCTACCTCCTACGTATTTGTGTCAATATGGCATATCCTTCTCAGCTGGTCCATGTTAAAGAATCGTATAATCCCCGTCCGTTTCTTTGCACATCTCACGAGCAATTGAGTGACAACTCACCAACGCCTTTAAATAGTAAGTATAATGTATATGTCCGGGCGGTCTATGTATGTAATACTCGGTATGAGCCATACAGCGAGGGGGTTTATCCCCCTTTCACTTAGCGCTAGACCAAGGAGATTATTTCAGCATCTGAGGTGGAGTACCACACCTACCGTCAGCTCCTAACTTTACCGCACAGATCCCTGTGCTACTCATACGCTGAGTTGGCGAGGGCCGGTATCGAACCAGGAACCTTGTGATTCCTAGCCGGATGTTCAGACCACGCTTTTTATAAAAGTTTATACGTACAAGTTGCAATCTTGAGCACAACTTAAATTACAAAATCATCCCAACACCCAACAGTATCCGATAGCCGTGAGGATAAGTAGCTTGACAGACGAAAATTCTGACGGATTTCGCCCCAGCTGGACGTAGCTGTTAAAAAATGTCGAGCCGCACTGATGAGACGTAAACGTCGAAACACGTGTCTGTGGATGACTGATATATATATATATATATATATATATATATATATATATATATATGATGATTCGGCATTACATAACCTATTCGGTATTTTCTTTTTGGGGGAACCTCAGGCACCGGGCAATAAACTCGGCCCTGCTGCTTTCAGACGAGGAGCATTCAGGAAAAAACCAAAAAACAACTTCAAATTTGAAATCAATACATTAAAAATATATAATAACAGTGGTTGATATTAATGCAACAAAAAATTGTTGTCCAGTGTTACTAAATACTAATGAGACCTTGCCTTTACAAAGCTAAAGAGCTGGATAGCATGTCCTTTTTCTTCCCTTTTTTATAATAAAAATGAAATCGTTCATTATTTATCTGAGGTGACGACTCATAATAATTTAGTGCATAAGCAACAGCAGATAATCAGGATTTCCATTTTTGTATTTCATCTTGGATGATTTGGACAGTTTCATTTTTAACCAGTGGATGTTGCAAGATGACAACGGTCGTACAAATAAGGAACACGAGCATTAATATATAGATCAATGATTATGAAGAGTTTGTCTGTCTGTCCTCAGTAGATAGCCAAACGGTTTAATTTTGATATGCATCACATGAGAATGAGTGAATGTGTGTGTATATGGAATAATATATATATATATATATATATATATATATATATATATATATATATATATAACTATCGTTTGGGATAGCTTTCACTGGAATGGTGCGCCAAATTGCAGTAGTATAGGAGAGTGCTCGATCAAAAGAATAGAGTA
>CM042179.1:46168120-46183120 GCA_023376005.1 Doryteuthis pealeii
TGTGTGTGTGTGTTTGTGTGTGTGTGTGTGTGTGTATACGTATGCGGTTAATGACACACACACACACACACACACACACACACACACACACACACATATATATATATATAATATATATATATATATATATATATATTTATATGTATATACGTATGCAATTAATGATTGTATTCATGAACATTAGGATTAAGAAATTTTCTGATCTTTAATTATAAAATAACCATATATAAGATGATAAGTAAAAATCCATCAATTATTCAATAAGACCAGGGAAGCAAGACACTATGATCCACAGAAATATCAATTTTTAGCCAAAAACACGATCACAGAGAACGTGTATAGAAAGTAATGAGACTGCTTTTTAATTAATTGATAAATCTTTTTTACGGCATATCATCTTTTCTAGGGTTATTTTATGTCTAAAGATCAAAGGATTTCTTAAGAGTTTTTAATTGTTTGTAACTTTTTGTTTTGTTTTTGCTTGTTTTTTTTTTTGTTTTTTTGAATACACATAAAAAGATGAGTCTTGATGTGAATAATTTTGATGTCTCAGACTGTTACCCTCATCTTTATTGTGGTAAACATTTCCTAGGTTCGGTGATTACTATGCTCAGATACACGGGGAACACCTGATGAAAACTGGAAGATACAGCGACTGAAACGTAGGATTTATACATACCACAATAAAGATGAGGAGAACAGTCTGAAACATTAAAATTATTCACACCTGAAAAAATTTAGTTTATTTTTGCGTAGCCATGGATTGAGTGTGTTTCACTAAGTGTCTTACAAAAGGAGTAACTTTTAACAAATTAAAACAGGCTAAAAGAATTTCTCTGAATTTTTGAGATGAGGCTTGATAATTAGTATTATTTGGATTATTCGGACTATTTTCCTCATCTTTATTGTTATCTACACTATTTCTCTGAATTTTTAAAATGAGGCTTGATAATTTGGATTATTTGGATTATTCGGACTATTGTCCTCATCTTTATTGTTATCTACACTATTTCTCTGAATTTTTTAGATGAGGCTTGATAATTAGTATTATTTGGATTATTCGGACTATTGTCCTCATCTTTATTGTTATCTACACTATTTCTCTGAATTCTTTAGATGAGTCTTGATAATTAGTATTATTTGGATTATTCGGACTATTGTCCCCATCTTTATTGTTATATACACTATTTCTCTGAATTTTTTAGATGAGGCTTGATAATTAATATTATTTGGATTATTCAGACTATTGTCCTCATCTTTATTGTTATCTACACTATTTCTCTGAATTTTTTAGATGAGGCTGAATAATTAGTATTATTTGGATTATTCGGACTATTGTCCTCATCTTTATTGTTATATACACTATTTCTCTGAATTTTTTAGATGAGGCTTGATAATTAGTATTATTTGGATTATTCAGACTATTGTCCCCATCTTTATTGTTATCTACACTATTTCTCTGAATTTTTTAGGTGAGGCTGAATAATTAGTATTATTTGGATTATTCGGACTATTTTCCCTATCTTTATTGTTATATGTACAACGTTTCGGCCGATGTGTCTTCTGGACTTCTTCAGGTATTTCTTGTCGGACTCAGGAGCCTTCGCGAACCTTCTTTTTAAACTCGGAAACCTTCTTGTAATCGGGAACCTTCTTGTCGTAATCGGGAGCCATCTCGCAACTTTGAACCTAACCCTTCATTCAATCCACGGGGGTATTCTGTTCTCATTCCGCTAACCATAGCTGGGGTACAGGTGTTAAGTTGTGTTAATTATTATTCTATGTTACTGTCACCCTTGACCAAGATTGAACCTGCAGCCTAGAGATAAGTGTCACTTAGAACTGTCCATCCAACGCCTTTATCCACTATGCTATGTATCCAATTGGAAGGTTCCCGAGTTCGAGAAGGCTCCCGAGTCCGATAAGAAATACCTGAAGAAGGCAGTTTGGCTCATCGGCCGAAACGTTGTACAGATAGCACTAATCCAAATAATATTAAGGCTAAAAGAAATCAAGTTATATTCTCATCAGATATGATAAGTGAGAATATCGATTAGATATGATGAGAATATAACATCATTGCAGTCTCGGAAGACTACATAGTTCTTGTGTCCCTGAAGTTACAGTGCCTCCTGTGACTGTGAAGTCCAATGTTTGAAAAACATTCTCAACCACAGATGTCGCATTTGAAGGCTGTCTCTGAAGAGGCACACTCAAACCGTCTTTCGGGCGGGGGTCCGGTGAGCTTCAGCCACTGGACCGGTGAGTTGTGTTAAATTAATAGCGTCGATCCCAGAGGGCCATCCCTCCAGGCAACACCTGCCCCTTTGGGGGCAGGGCTGGGTTTATTGCTCAGCGCCCGAGTCGCACCCCGAAATAAAATGGGGAATGCCGAGGGGATCGACGCAATTTTTGTTCTTTCCCACCCATTAGCTTCAGCTTGTGGGTGGGCCCACATTAAAACGAGGCCTTGTGCCCAGTCCATACAGGTGGGGCATGAGACAAATAAAGCCTCTGAAGATGTTGATGTGCTGGTGCTTTGTTGCCGCTGCTTTCTTCTGGATCTCATGTTGTTGTGCCAGGGTGACTTCAGACATGAACAGTCCGCTATGGAGAGACTGCCGCCACCGAGGGCGGTCCTGAGCCAAATTTTCACAGCTGGAAGGGGTAAATGCTAAAGCACCTGAGATCATTCTTGCAGACATCCTTGAAACGCAGCCGTGGGGCGACCAATCTGTCTCTTACCAGACAAAAGCTCTGCATAGAGGATATCCTTCGGGATTCGTCCATCATCCACCCGGCGGACTTATAACAAGGTCAAAAGAAATGTGCAAGTACAATGTCTTCCATAGTTACTAGATCTAGTGTTGACATTGTGTCACATCCTGCTCGTGTGGAGGGGTTTGTGTAATGGGCATAGCCAACCCCCTCCCCGGCATAAGCGGCAAAGAATCGCTTGTGTCGTCCGCGAAACCTTTGAACGGTACGAGACGTAATTTGCATGGCGGCCGGGTGAGTCGTAATAAGAACAGGCAGTCGCTCACACTGGGGCAGAATGATACAGGCGGTGGACGAAGGGAGTCCAAAGAATCCAAATAATCCAAATTATCAAGCCCCATCTCAAAAATTCAGAGAAATAGTGTAGATAACAATAAAGATGAGGACAATAGTCAGAATAATCCAAATAATCCAAATTATCAAGCCTCATCACAAAAATTCAGAGAAATAGTGTAGATAACAATAAAGATGAGGACAATAGTCAGAATAATCCAAATAATCCAAATTATCAAGCCTCATCACAAAAATTGAGGTATTGTTCATCTGACCAAGGACTTGATTTTTCGAGTGGACTGACGAGCGAGAAATTTACGCTTGGACTTGATTTTTCGAGTGTTGGCTTTTCTTCAAGCTATTTCGGCATCGTGATGACGGATTATACACTGGGAGGCCAAATCTCTCCACCTCCTTGTGCGCTCACCAACACGTTGATTGGCAAATCCAGTTGGTAAATATATTCAACCAGCTCCATGTGACTTTTTTTCTCGTTTCTTAAACTGAATATTTATCTCAAGGGTGAAATCTGAGGACATTATCATAAATAGGACGGTTCTGCTTCACACTATACCAAAAGAAGAGTTTCGGAGATGCTTCGACCAGTGGAAAACTTGCTGGAGTAACTGTGTTGAATTTTGAGGAGACTATCTTGAAGAAAATCAACATTTATTCCATATTTGGAATAAGCTTAGAGTACAGATATGTAAAACATAAGTTGGCGGAGTTGTGTATTGTCAGTATCACCCGGACAGCGAGGGAGTTTGACCCCTTTCCGCTAGGGTTAAACCGGGGAGATTGATTTTGCTGAGGTGGAGCGCTACACCTAAAGATATGTAGAAAACAAGAATACTTTTGATATACCATCATATGTAAGTTGTATGCAAGTGCACGTCAACTCAGTTTTTTTAAGTAAATATGGTATGTATTTATTCGTGCATGGGATGGGGGGGGGGGTGAAATAAAAAAAAAAGTCAACATATGCATGAATTGATGCGAATAAGTACACACGGATTTGCACTTTAGAACTTACGAGGAGGAGAACGCATGCGCACTGGTTGAGGTATTCAAGTACTTGTGTATCGGACGTATTTTCCTACTTGGCATTCCTCTTAGCAAGTTTCTGCATTCATTCACAGAAATAAAAATAAAAATAAAAACATAATAACAATAATACCACCAACACAACCACCACCACCACCACTAACAACAACAAAAATCGTTTACACACACACGCACGCATACACACACGCACTCACACACACACACTCACGGACACTTACATTCACAGACACATATTCACTCTTCGACACACTCACAGACGCACACATTAACACACACACAGACACTCTCTCTCTCTCTCTCTCTCACACACACCACACACACACACACACACACACACACAGACACACGCACTCAGACATACACACTCACAAACACTTATATTCACAGACACACAAACACTAATAAACACAGTCACACGCACACACACTCATTCATACACAATCACACGCACACACCCATACACATACTCAAAAAAAAAAACGCTCACAGACTCGTATATTCACAAACACACACACACATATAGACACACTCACAGACATACATACTCACACACACACACTCACACACAAACTCACAGACACAAACACTCACAAACTCTTACATTCACAGACACACACACACCACAGACTCACACTCACACACGCACACACACACACACAAACAAAAACACATTCACAGACACACAGACGCAGACACAGACACAGACACGGACACTCCTCTCTTTCTTTCACGCTCACACATAATCATACACACTCACACACAAACACACTCACTCACTCACTCACTCTCTCTCACTCACACACACACACACACACACACACACACACACATATATATATATATATATATATATATATATATATAAACAACAACAAAAAAACAAAACAAAAAAACTATTGATTGCTAAATAAAAGGGGAAAAAAAACTGACACGTCTTCTGCAAACAGAATGCGCCAACTTGAACGCATGCGTAGAACGCGCAGTCCTTCATTTTGTTTTTGTGTTACTGTATTCCGGCAATATCAGATGGTATGATTTATTCATTTATAAGTAGTATTTATTCATTCATTCATTTATTTATTTGTTATATACTTTTTATTATTATTATTATTATTATTATCATTATGTTTATGTACTTACTGTTTATTGTTATATGAGTGAAGAGAGGAAAGGGCAGACAACTGCAGTCGTTGTTGATGACATTTTGCGAACCTGACTTTGAGTACTGATATTGTTAAGGCAAAATGAATATATTGCACTGAAGTAGTATTAGTGGTTACCACTATCATTTATTGTTTACGTACTAAACTTACATTAGTACAGAAAAGTGACTAAAATGGAGCAAAATATATATATATATATATATATATATATATATATATATATAAAGAGAAAGGAAAAGAATCCGACGGTATGAGTATAGATAAAAGGATATGAAAACAACACAATATGCTGTTAAAGTTCAAAACATTTTATATCATATTCATAGCTAATATTGAACAATATTTTGATTTATAAAAATCATCTTCAGAGCTTGTTTTTACTTCGGACTTAACAAGAGCGGAGACGAAAATGATATGAATTCAAAAGGAAAACATTGATGTTGCAAAAAGTTATGCGGTAGTTTCAAATATAAGCACATCCGCCGCGCGTTTCTCGGTCAGCGACAGTCATGTATCTCTTATTGTAACAGTTTTTGAAAATTATTCAAATTTCAAATTGAAAGTTATTTCAAATTCGACAATAGACAAATTCTCTTTTTAAAACCGTTGACGGTAGACCTGCAACGGATTTTTAGAAAATAATTTTTTATTTTTTATATTTATTTTTATTTTCTATTTTAATAGAAAAAATAAAAATAGAAAAATAAAAAATAAATATAAAAAAGTAAAAGAATATTTCTAAAAATCCGTTGCAGGCCTACCGTCAACGGTTTAATACTCATCCTGTTTGAAAAAGAGAATTTGTCAATTGTCGAATTTGAATTTGAGTTTTACATATACAGTACTACTGAATAGCGAATTCGATTCTCGCTGGATGCCTCATACTTACGACTTTTGTGTCACATCTTATCCGTGGCGAATGAATTGGGTAAAGAAAGTCGTCTTATCTTTGTGTAATGTTTAGCAAGCATGTCTCGTAGATCCATTACTACTGAATAGTGAGTTTTATCCACGCTGGAAACCCCATACTCTTGACCTTGTGTCACATTCTAACCGCGGCGAACGGGTTGGGTAAAAAACTACTATATGTAGCTCCATTTGACATTTTCTTCTTTATTAAATTGAAAATTAATCTCAAGGACTCAAACTCAATTTTTTAAGTGGAGTAAAGCTAGTTTAAATTCAGTTTTCATTGTCCTAGACAGGTTGCTTAACTAAAGCTAAATCATCCAGTCTGTCCTACTATTTATCAATAACTGTGGTGGTGGTCCGAGTCGGAGCAGATAAGATTTAAACTCTAGATGTCACAACAGTAAGATTGTGAGCTCGTTCATGACTTTTCAATCCTGCCAATGTCTCGCATAACTTAGAATATATCTGGCACACATAACGATCGGTGTCGGCTGTTGTATACGCATCACTGTGACCTCTCATGGGAAGCCTGAGACCACAAGCTGTGCACCAGCTATTCGGCAGGGTTCTGTCCACACACACACACACACACACACACACACACATACATACATATATACATACCACATACATATGCAAACAAGATCGATGCACGCTGGCAAATCTTATACACACATAGACAAATGAGGCACACACAAAGGTAGACAAGTCACATAAAATACACACTCAAACACGCACACTCACACATATATATATATACATACATATGCCATATATGCACACACAAGCAGGCATAAACACATGCACGGACCCACGTATAGATTGACAAGCTACGTACATGCATATACACATAAACATGGCACGTAGATATATATGTCATATATACAGACACAAATAGTTCAATAGCGCTAGACCAAGGAGATTATTTTAGCATCTGAGGTGGAGCGCCACACCTACCATCAGCTCCTTACTTTACCGCACAGATCCCTGTGCTACTCATACGTTGACGAGTTGGCGAGGACTGGTATCGAACTAGGAACCTTGTGGTTTCTAGCCGAACGCTCTACCGACTGAGCTAACAAAAAAACAACTAACTATATACGCATACAAAGGTAGACAAGCCACACACGCACACACGCATATATATATACACACACATACACACACAAGCCACACACACACACACACACACACAAGCCACACACACACACACACACACACACACACACACACACACACACACAAGCCACATAAACACACATATTTTGAACCTTTTTATGAAGTGCAATAGTTTACATTGCAGTTCGCTCTTAAATGTGATTTATTCTTACATTGTAATTTGATCCAAAATAAAATTAAAAGAATAAAAATAAATAAACAGTATAAGGGTGTAAATCAATAATAAGTAAAGTCGTCGGGGCGGCCTAAAGTCGGTATCAGCCAGTCAGCGAGGGAGTATATCCCCTTTTTAATAGCGCTAGACCAAGGAGATTGTTTTTAGCATCCGAGGTGGAGCGCCACACCTACCATCAGCTCCTTACTTTACCGCACAGATCCCTGTGCTACTCATACGCTGAGTTGGCGAGGGCCGGTATCGAACTAGGAACCTTGTGGTTTCTAGCCGAACGCTCTACCGACTGAGCTAACCCGGCTCATAAATCAATAATATATTAGAAAAATAATTAAAAAATGATTAAAGAATGAAACAAATTTATAAAGGTTAAAACATAATAAAAAACAGATAAAAGACAAATAAAGAAAAAAGAATACAGACAAGAAAAAGAATGAAAATGAAGAATCTATAAAGAACAAAAGATAATAAACAAATATATAGAAAACTAGAAATAGGACAATATGGAACAATATAACAAAATAAGAACAAGAGTATCTAATCATTATTTTTGGCCTCTTTATCGTTCGAGAGAAACATCCAAAGAAATTACGCGGGAAATATTTGCCTTTTTCCATTTTAAATAATGTTTTTCGTTCTCATTTTGTCGTTGAATTTTAACAAATTAAGAAGGAAAATTGACGAGGTATACACGGCACGCAATGAACAGATCAATAACCTGTTAAACATGTGCGACTGATCGGCAAAAGATCAATTATCGAATGCAACCAATACAGGTATCAATAAGAAAACAACCCCCCCACCAACAAACAAACAATCTAAAACAATAAATAATTAATTTAAAGTGCAGTATCTGTTGAAATTTGATGAAGTCGTCTAAAAGTAATTCTTGCATGAAAAAACTTCCTGATGATCAAACTGACAATATTTATAATAAGTATTGACTTGACGAAGGTTTAATATAAACCGAAACGTTTAAACGTCGACTTTACCATCAAAATTAAATTGAACTTTTTAAGAATAAGTTGCTTTTCTATTCTCTACATGCCATTCTTTAGGTAAATAAAGATACTTTATATATATATATATATATATATATATATATATATATATATATATATATATAAAGTAATCCGCAGACACGTGTTTCGATGTATCACCTCTCATCAGTGTGGTTATACCGTTTAACAGCCACCTCTGGCCGGGTTCGAGACCCGAATGAACTTTCGTTCGCCAATCCTCTTACCCGTACGGTCATAGGCAGCTGTCAAATATAGGAGACTATCTAATCGCTACATTTCTAAGCAGAAATGAATTCACTAGAGGCCTCAAACTTTATGTAAACAAAGCGAGGCTTAGCTGTGTGCCGAATACGGTGAATTTTGCAATTAAATCCCTTCTAACTAAAGTGCTCAACCAAGTTGGGAGCATATAATAAATATGAGGTTAAGTAAATAAACAAATGTGTTTATTTTTATATGGATTTAAGCCGACAATTTTTGGAGGATATGTGCTTAACTGAAGTCGTACCTAATTTTGAAATTAATTAATTAATAATTAATGAATTTACTTATATAATATATAATATATATATATATATATATATATATATATATATATATATATATATATAGTAAAGTCGTCGGAGCGGCCTAAAGTCGGTATCGGCCAGACAGCAAGGGAGTCGATCCCCTTTTCACTAGCGCTAGACCAAGGAGATTGTTTTGGTGTTATCAGCTCCTCACGACACAAATAAGTGTAAGGAACCTTGGGGGAGGGTGATATAAACACATACATACACATATGCATATACATACATGCATATACATGTACACACATATACATACACACACACTATATATATATATATAGAAATGCCGACATGAAAATAAACACCTGCTATCACACTTCGATCCATATACATAACCCACACACCTCTTCTACCCAATTATTCCCCCCCTCTCTCTCTCTCTCTCTCTCTCTCTCTATATATATATATATATAATATATATATATATATATATATATAAAATAGTAATATAATTAGTAAACACTACAACAGATCCGCCAAACTGTAAGTATCTTTCCCTCTACCTATATACATTGTACAATAATATCATACAAATATAACGTCCACATTACATCACCAACGCAATAAATAACACAGTCATTATTATTAACAGCATATTTAAAAAATACATTTAAAAAATACATTATATTAATTTGCACATAACATACGTAACCAAGAATACCAAACACATATTCATACGCACACATGCGCGTGGACACAATCATATCATCACAGCCTTCACGCATTTCCACGCGCACGCGCATGACATCATACACATACGCACACGTACAAGCAAAAAAACATTCCACATCACATAAACACGCAAACACGAGAATACAGTTAAAAAAAAAGCACACATTTGACCATTTACACCATTTCTGTCATTTTCAAAGGAACCGTTTCGTTTTACCAGATGAATGCTTTCAGCAAGAAACCGCTGGTTGTAATACCGTTCCGAAATAAATAAATATAAGCAAAAACTTTTATTTGTTACTTCATTGAACTATATATATATATATATATATATATATATATATATACATATTTTAACATTACAACTGAATTAACTATATTTAAGTATATTATTGTATTACATACTCGAAAAAGTAAAGTCGTCGAGGCGGCCTAAAGTCGGTATCAGCCACACAGCGAGGGGGTCTATCCCCCTTTTCACTAGCGCTAGACCCATGAGATTGTTTTGGCGTATGAGGTGGAGCGCCACACCAACCATCAGATAATTACATTACCGCACAGATCCCCGTGCTACTCATACGCTGAGTTGGCGAAGGCTGATGTCCAACTCGGAACCTTATGGTTCCTAATTGGACGTTCTACTAACTGAACTGTGCCTGATATTATCTTTAACTTTTAAAAAAATTAAGTTTATATCCTAAATTAGTTTTGTTTTACGGCATATCAACCTCAGTGGGTCATTTAATGCCGAGAAAGTTTTGAAATGAATCAATTCTTAATGGATAACACAATTTTGTTTATCAACTCATGTTTTTCTATTTAACCCATAGATGGGACCCTAACAGGTACTACCACTCCGGGTCAGAATGGACCAGGGAGCAATGGTGATGAAGGGATGCTCCACATTCCCCAGACCTCCAAAACTGGAACCTCACCATCAGATAGAGTTTAACGTCATTCCCAGGACATGTAGACCCTCAATCACCGCCTTCTAGCACCCATATGATAAAAAGGGGTTGGGGCTTGCCATAAGGGCAATAGGGTTGGGAAAATCATATAGGTACTAGGGCTTGACGTGACCAGCCGATTGATCGGAGGGGGCCTCTCCGACCGCCCGTCTAGCCCAAGATAGGGCCAAAGTGGAGTATTGCATGTCATGAACTGCTGATCCACCTGGGTTCTATCCTTAAGCATCACGGGTCGCCACCCACGGCCAACAGGTGGCCCCATTGGAGGAGTCTTACCCCTACCCCTCTGCAGAGGTGCAGTCGGTGAATCTTAATGCCCCAGCCGACAGGGCGATAAATCCATATAAAAGAATGGTTTAATTATGCACAGCTCTGTATATAACATTCTTTACATTAAATGCTTCTCCAATTTTTCTTATTTTAAGACTTTTAAGATTTTACTACAGTCCCCACATTTACTTTGAGTTGCTCAGGAAACAAGTCCAAACAAATGTAGATACCAGATATTATCCTCGTACCCCACTTGTACAAAGTCAGACACAAGGCCCTATTAACGTGGGACCACCTACAAGCCGAGACTCATTGGTGGCGGGTTTAAAAATTGCGTCTATCCCCTCGGCATTCCCCCTCAAGGGGGGCGCCTCAGGCACTGGGCAATAAACCCAGCCCTGTCCCTTTAAATCGAGGGGCAGGTGTTGCCTGGGGGGGGGGGATGGCCCCCTGGGCTCGACGCTCGTAATTCTTTACCCATGTGGTTAAAGAATCCACGTAACAAATGTAGAGACCAACTCTACAAAGTGTTTTGCCCTTTTATCCTTCTATTCATCAATTGACTGTCAATGACTGATTCATTAAGTGAAAAAAAGTTACAGAATTTTTACTGATGGACAAAAGCTGCTTTATATGTAGATTATATAGACTAGCAAATATATGCACCCTCCGGGTGCAAGTATTTAAGTTTTAATGTAATAAAATATTAGATTAAATCAGAAAGGCTAATGAAACTAAATAAGAATACAAATAAAAAGATTTGAAACAGAGGGAGTATAATAAAATATTTGAAACAGAGGGGTATAATAAAAAATGGAACAACTGAAACTTACTCTTCCATCACTCTCGTCTTTCATTGTTATTTTTTCTAATTTAAGTATTTAGTTAAAAGAGGAAGTAAAGAATAAAATAGCAGTTTTTTTTCTTGTTAATGGATTCATTTAAGATTCATTTGAAGAGATTTTTGCTTATATTCATTAAGATAAAACCAAACAGTTAGAAATCAATAATACTAAGCACATATTTATTAAATTCGATTTTTTAATATTAATATGCAAATTAGCCTTCCCGTTCACACTGTAAACCGCTATTTTCTTGTATATATAAATACAATTGCATGTTGTCAGTATGTAGACATAGTTAACAGTATTAATAATGTAAGACAATTTTATTAATAATTGAGGTTTAGATAAAAATAAAATCGTGGAGAATGTGACGTCAATAACTAAGAGAATTGTGACTCGATTAGTAATATAGTTTCGGTTACAGACAGAAAAACACACAATCTCCATTATAATAAGATGTGAAGGCACATAAGTGTAATGGTTACAGTCATAGGAAATGGACATGACAAGATGAGTTCAAATCCTGTATGAGGCTGTTTGCATTTCACAGTGCTAATACACTTGGGAAAGGTATGCATCTAGCACAGACTAACCCTACCTACTAGTTAAATACCCGTCCTACAGACATAACAAAATTAAACTATAAAACCTCAACGATCGGAACATGAAATGCATGAAGTTAGGAGATGCATATTCACTAGTGAAGAAATAATTATTTAAAGAATTTAACTTCATGAAATTGAACACTCGCAACTCATCCATTTTTTAAAAAAGAATTGCGAGTGTGCGCGTGCATGCGAGCTGGCGTTTATAACAAACGCAAAAAGAAATTTGAAAAAAGAAAAAAAAAATCAGTGAGACGGAAGAATCTTATCAACTAGACCTGATATGAAATCTTCAACCATTTAAAAAAATATCAGACTTGAAGAGGTAGAAATAACGAAATAAATTTAAATTTATAACTAATTGTTGTGTCCTTAAAAGGGATTCAATCAGACAAAGTTGTAGTCGAGTGGAAGGACCAGTCAACACGTTCGTAGATTTAAGATAGAGGGTTTTATTGCTGAGAGATACAATAAGACAGACAAGGAATAGTGAGGTACGCTACTAATCATCGAAGGCACCTTGTAACTTATATATAGTCAGAGAACATGGATAAAAGAGAGAATGAAATATTCCACCACAACACTAATGAACTAAGGTATATATATATATATATATATATATATATTATATATATATATATATTTGTTAATGTATAAATGGTAGCTTACCGGTGGGTATGAGTACGATCGTTGGAAGCGCACAGTATCCAGGGGTTAAGATTGAGAAAAAACAAATACAAAGTGCTCAATACAATATAGAGCAAACTTTCCATTGTTAATATATATATATATATATATATATATATATATATATATATATATATATATATATATATAAAGGTTTTATATATTTATTTATTTGATGACAAAGGAACAGTCACGACCATTTGGTTTCATGCATGCGTAACCGCAAACATTCATCAGGTGACGTTGGTTCAACTGACGAATGTTTGCGGTTACGCATGCATGAAACCATATGGTCGTGACTGTTCCTTTGTCATCAAATAAACAAATATATAAAACCTTTATATATTTATTTTATTATATTATATAATAGCTCTATTTTTTTATATTGAGCACTCTCCCAATAATACTGCACTTTGGCACACCGTTCCAGTAAAAGCTGAAACAGTGCCAATCCCACGCTATGATTATATATATATATATATTATATATATATATATATATATATTTAATTACACACTAAATCTCTTTAGAAAAAATATATTACATTTCAAATATTCTTTCGATTACCAATCACGTCATCCTATTTTTCAAAAGAATGCTGCTAACGAAAAAAAAAAAAAAAAAAAAGGAAAGAAAGGAACATTTTTCTCTAGTACTTTCTATCTCTAGTTTAATTTGGAAAAGATTTCCATCACTGTTTAGACAACAGTTTATTCATCTTAATTTCCTAATGTTAAAAAAACCCATCTAATGAATACATCTTTTTGGAATACTTTTCTTCTTATTTTTAACGTACTGTCGGATATATTTCCTTATTTTAACTCATACACATATAAAAATTCGATATGATAATGAGCCTAGTGCCCAAATAATTTTGAAGGTAACCAAGCAGACAACCTCTCACTCTCTCTGTCTGTCTGTCTGTCTGTCTGTCTCTGTCTCTGTCCCTCTGTCTCTATCTATGTATCTATCTATCTATCTATCTATCTATCTATATATATATATATATATATATATATATATATATATATATATATATATATTTCCGTGCTGTATTGTGGCCGAAGCAGTATAGTTTGTGACTACCCTGCTGAAGTCCCGGTTTCGATTTCTGTCGGAGGGAAATCGTTAGTATACATCGCTAATGAGACTTAATAAAGTTGAAACAGTCTGTACGATGTTCTACACACCGAATAGTTCTTTGCAAAATTCACTTGTCATTATTATCTTCTATAATTATCGAATTTTTATGCGATATGCGCATTGTAATTTCCTTCAAGCAAAAATATAAATATTTAATATATATATATATATATATATATATATATATATATACGTATAATTGCGGTTTGCGAATGATAACTCTTTTCGGATGTTTTATAAACTCTTTTCATTATGACAACACCAAGAGAATTGATCGAAGGATTGAAAAAATAAAAAATAAAAAAAGAAAGAAAGAAAAAGAAAACATGGTTTCTGTTATTTTCTAAAAAAATTGTTTGAATGAAAAGATGCTACCCAAACACACCTATTTAACACACACACACACACACACACACACACACACACACATATATATATATATGTATATATATATATATAGTCATCCACAGACACCGTGTTTCCACGCTTTCTCAGTGTGGCTAGACTTTGCAGGCTACCTCCAGTCGGGATCGAAACATCAGTCACAGTTCTTAATCACTGGCAGCTCATCAGCACCAACAAGTATAAGAATAAGAATTTAACTGATAAATACATACATAGATATATATTTCAAGGTCGCCAGAGAGCTCATATCTGTTTAATAGAAAATCCTTGGT
>CM042179.1:46185620-46208120 GCA_023376005.1 Doryteuthis pealeii
TTCCGTGTAGCATGTCTTTTTTCTTTCCTTTCTTTATAATAAAATAGGAATGGTCCATTATTTAGCTGAAGCGACGACACTCAATAGAAATAAGAATTCAGCGGATAAGTAACACCAGATAATCAGGATTTATATTTTTATGTTCCTTAATTGTCCTCCTAGTGTTGATTAATTTAGGAATTATTATTTTCACTCTATGCAAGTTTTTCACATCCGTTTTAGCCGATCTCATTTGTTCTGTTGCCTAGGTAACGTCAATGTTTCATCGATTTCCAATTTCTCCAGTCTCTACGACTCCCCCAATGGGGACACCTGTTGGCCTTGGATGGCGACCCGTGATGCTTAAGGATGGAATCCAGGTGGATGAACAGTCCATGACTTGCAATACTCCACTTTGGCCCTATCTTGTGCTAGACGGGCGGTCGGAGAGGCCCCCTCCGATCAATCGGCTGGTCTCGTCAAGCCCTAGTACCTATATGATTGTCCCAACCCTATTGCCCTTATGGCAAGCCCCAACCCCTTTTTTATCATATGGGTGCTAGAAGGCAGTGGCTGCGGGTCTACATGTCCTGGGAATGACGTTAAACTCTATCTGATGGTGAGGTTCCAGTTTTGGAGGTTTGGGGAATGTAGAGCACCCCTTCATCACCATAGCTCCTTCGTCCACTCTGACCCGGAGTGGTAGTACCTGTTAGGGTCCCATCTATGGGTTAAATAGTAAAGCATGTTTATAAACAAAACTGATTATCCATTAAGAGTGAAATCATCTGGTTTTCATATAAATAATGTCTGACGAAACCTCGGAGGGAAGAAACAGGATCTTACGTCACTTCTTAATTTAAACTAGCAATTGCTAATTACCCAGTTCACCTTGTATCTTTGCTTTGTAAATATTTTTCCCTATCCTTAATACTCGTTGTGTTTCTTCATATTATTTCGCTTCTAACTCTGATATTCATATTACAACAGTGGTTATATCCAGGAATTGATTATCCACTCTAATCAAATCGATACTCTACATTACCATATATGTAAATTATTTGTATTGATAAAAGTTACTTGAAGCTATAATTGCTTGATATAATTGCATTATGTACGTACCTGTAGTAAGAATATTCATTAGATTTAAAATTGAAGGTGGGGCAATTTCCATAGTCGTTAGGGTTATGATTGGCATAATGATGACCCCGACGTCAACTTCTGAAAAGAGCACAATTAGACGCGTGAGAATTAGTTTTCAGATGTTACAAAGAATCCAGAGGGTCACTTCTCCCCCGTGGTGGAAAGATGGGCTGAGTTGTTGAAAGAAAGCTTTAGAATAAAACAAGTCTTGTTTAAGTTATTAAATAAGAAAGAACCAGCCCGAAAAACCAACAAGAAGTAAAAGCAACCCAAATGAGCAGCCCGAGAAATAAGACTGAAGAATATAGTGACCGAATAAGGAGCAATAGAATAAGAGTAACAATTAAGAGTCCTCATCTCTCATCCCATCATATTATCTATATGTCTATCTGTCTGTCTCTCTCTCATCAATAATATACATATAAGTAAAGATGAAAATATAATATTATATAATTGCATTATTAGTAACTTAAAACCATCCAAATGTGTGCAAACAAATGATTATTATTATTATTAGATATGAATAAACAAATACTTTGACCTTTTCAGAGAACTGAAAAAATCCCTCGCGGAACCTGAGTGTGTAAGGGATATCAATTGTATTTAGTGCCCTTGGAACGGTCCCCAAGAGTAAGAAAAAAGACTCGAGATAATTAGAAGATGAGAGGAAGAATCGAGACCAACCAGACAACAGCATTGTTAAGATCGGCTAGAATATTCAGAAGAGTCCTGGAGACCCGAGGAGACTTTCTGTCACCCAGATTCTTGTGAAAGGCCCCTAGCAAACGTTGGTGTGAAAAACACATGTGAAATGATATTATTTAAAAGAAGTGCCTCAACATCATAGTAAGGGTAATAAATAATTAGTAATTGATTAAGTTTAACAGCATATCAGTTCGTCTTGGATTATTTTATGCCTAGAGGTTAGGGAATCGCGTTCATATTTACATTTTTTGTGTTCTTGTTTCTTAAGAGATTTTTTTGTACAGGGTATTATTGAATACGAATAATTTATAAACATACACACAGAGACACACAGACACACACACAGACACACACACACACACACAGACAGACAGACAGACAGACAGACACACACACACACACACATATATATATATATATATATATATATATATATATAATATATATATATATATATATATTTATAATCACTCCGGGCCAGAGTGGATTTGAGATTAATGCCAATGAAGCGATACACCACACCCCGAATTCTTCAGAACTGTAGCTTCACCATCAGATACAGTCTAGTATCATACCAAGGACATATGTTTTTTGGTGGGAGGTCTTACCCCTCTTTAGGGAACACAGTGTATTCTAAACCGACGGGGTATTCTAATCTTAATTTAGTACATAATACCAAATTTGGAAGTATTGGATAAGGAATATTGTTTGCTCAAAAATACGCCAGGATTATTGTGGTTGGCTTTATCGTCTGACTCGTTGTTCCAGGGGAAAATAAATGACTGATTGACTGGTTGAGTATCTATTAAACTTGGATTTGTATGGATCAATGTCAAATGATCCAAATGAGGGATATCCTGAATTACAGCCCAATATATCAGCTTTCGAAATCCTGTTAAAATTCCAATCATAAGCGGATGTTGGGATGTCCCGAGTAAGGTGACCAGAGTGGGCATGTATATTGGTGTTGCCTATAAACTTAGAAATTGTCCCTTATATATATATATATATATATATATATATATATATATATATATATATATATATAATCCTAACGTCAAGAATCTCGAAATAAATAGTTAACACCTTCCAAAAATTAGGACTAAGAATTGAAATTAAACCAAACTGCAAGATAGTTAATTTAAAAAAAAATTTTTTTTAGATATAACACTTAATTTAGAAACGAATACCTTACTACCTTTCCATAAGGAAGGTCAAATACCATTATATGTGAATAGAAACTCTAACCACCCCAAATCCATACTAGATAAGATGCCTCTTTCTATAAATATCAGAATCAACAGACTGTCAGCTAACAATAGTATTTTTAAAAACAATAAATCCTTCTACGATGAAGCTCTGAGGGAAAGTGGATACATTTTTTTTGCAACATCAAGGATTTCGTTTGGAATTCATAACACAGTACTATAAAATAAAAAAATAAAAGAAATAAAAAAATAAAAATCTGTTTTCAAATGCCTTTAAAGTAATAAAGAATTCATCATTCGCATCTGATGAGTCGGGAGAGTTAGACACTTTGTCTAAGCTCCCTGAAATAGACTATAATGCTAAATCTCTAAGTCTTTTGTAATTTCTTTACTTATATATATATATATATATATATATATATATATATATATGTGTGTGTGTGTGTGTATGTGTGTGTGGAGAAAGGTAGACACACACGGAATGTTATAGAAAATGGGTGTTTATTGTAGGTAGTAGTGTCGACGATGCAACGTTTCGGTCTATTAGACCTTTTTCAGGACTTGGATATAGTTCTTGCTTCAATGATGGACATTTTCAAAATTGTAAAATAGGAGGTCGTCAGTAAGGGGACGGGTGGTTGGGGTTTGGTAGTGGATTTTTCTTTTCACTAGATAGGGAGAGGGGTTCTAAACAACGTATTCTAAGCCCCTCCCCGACAAGGTCAACAAGATATTTTATGGGTAAAAAATTTTTAGAATTGCAATTATAAGCGGATTCATCCTTACCAAAAGTTTTAGTTTTCACCTGAGTCTCATCGGAGGATTACCACAGGAAAAAGAACTACGATGAGTAGTGGGTGCACAAAGTCAGACCAGCGTCTTAAAGACATACCAGACCAGTGTGAAGAAATGTCCCAGCTACGCGGGAAATAGACTTCAGATGTAAGGTAACCGAACAGCCAGCTACTTCGAAAGAAAAGGGTAATCACAATAATACTTTTTTTTTTATCTCCATGTTATGACCTTCTTACATTCTCTGTCGTTGTTCTTTTTCCTGTGGTAATCCTCTGATGAGACTCAGGTGTAAACAAATATTTTTGTTAAGGATAAATCCGCTCATAATTGCAGTTCTAAATAATTTTACCCCCAAAAAACATTTTGTTGACCTAGTCGGCGGGGTTTAGAATACGTTGTATATCCGCTGTAGAAGAGTAAGAATAATTGCTAAGTTTATGGACAACACCAACATACACGCCCACCGCCCTGTCGGCTGGGGCGTTAGAATGCACTGACTGCACCTCTGCAGAGGGGTAAGACTCCCCCAATGGGACCACCTGTTGGCCGTGGGTGGCGACCCGTGATGCTTAAGGATAGAGCTCGGGTGGATGAGCAGTTCATGACATGCAATACTCCACTTTGGCCCTATCTTGGGCTAGACGGCGGGTCGGAGAGGCCCCCTCCGATCAATCGGCTGGTCACGTCAAGCCCTAGCACATATATGATTTTCCCACCCTATTGCCCTTATGCAAGCCCCAACCCCTTTTTATCATATGGGTGCTAGAAGGCGGTGGCTGCGGTCTACATGTCCTGGGAATGACGTTAAACTCTATCTGATGGTGAGGTTCCAGTTTAGGAAGTTTGGGGAATGTGGAGCACCCCATTCATCACCATTGCTCCCTGGTCCACTCTGACCCGGAGTGGTAGTACCTGTTAGGGTCCCATCTATGTGTTAAATAGAAAAATGTGTTAATAAAAAAAATTGTATTATCCATTAAGAATTGATTTATTTCAAAACTTTATCGGCATTAAATGACCCACTGAGGTTGATATGCCGTAAAACAAAACAAACAAACAAACAAACATACACGCCCACTCTGGTGATCACAAAATGTTTAGGAATGTGCTCTCATTCAGGGGAAAACTCTCTTGTTCTATAGATTAAATCTACAGAAAGAGGAAGCACATCTAAATCAACAACAATAGTAATAATTGTTTTTGTTGAGGTGGAGAGCCACATCTACCATCAGCTCCCCACTTCACCGAATCTGTGCTATTCCTGCACTGAGTTGGTAGGGAATGCAATTTCCTAACCTCTTGACATAAGATAAAGCTAGGCGATGAAAAGAAAGAAAGAAAGAAAGAAAAAAAGGGAGTGAGATAGAGTTAAATCAAGATTATTATACTCTTTTTTCTCTTCCTTTCCTTCTTTTCATCATGTTCGATTGAAACAGATTAGCGTTATCGCTTCCGCACACTCACTCCTCTCTCTATCTTTCCCCTACTCTCTTTTTTTTTTCTTTCTTCCTTCTTTTCAATCTTTTCTTATGTTCAATTGAAACAGATTGCGCTATCGCTTACCACGCGCTCAACTCCTCTCTCTATCTTTCCCCTACTCTCTTTTCTTTCATTCTTTCTTATTATATTTTTTCTGTGTAGTATGTTCTTTTTCTTCCTTTCTTTCTTATATAAAACGGAATTAGTCCATTATTTAGCTGAGGTGACGACACTCATAAGAAATTCAGAGCGGTAAAGCATCACCAGGATATTATTTTTGTATTTCACCCTTGACAATTTTGGAACGGTCTCATTTTAACCAGATGAAAGATGATTACGGTTGGAAAGATTAAGGAACAAGTGTATTAATACATAGATTTTTCCCTTTCAATGAAAGATTCATGATAATATCTCTTGATGAAAAATAAATAAAACTTAGTTTTCCATTAATGGATAACGAAATACAATGTTAATAGATCTACGTTGCCAAAAAATGGTACAAATGCAGAAATAGGGCACAGAGATAGTAATCATAATAATCGCATTTTACGTATATATAGCATCAGATGAAGAGAGCTCCCGAGAGTAGCCTAATACTAACGCTTAATTCCTAATACTAACTCTATCCCCAGCGTCTTAGAAGATTTCGGATATTTCCGTGAAAATGTAATGTTTTTTTTTTAATACGGTATCTGATTTTATATGATAGATGATAATTGATAATGTTCTAAAAATAATAAAACTCACTTTTTTTTTCGCATATGATAACAAAATTATATCATATCTAATCAAGTATGGATAACGAAATTTCGATACTATAGTTCTAGTACCCCCCCAGCCCCCCCCAAAAAAAAAAAAAGACGAGCACTCTTTTGTTACAAATGCAGATAGCGCGCAAGAGATAATATCATTGGAATCTATTTACATATAAACAACATTAGATTACGGAAGCTCTCGAAATAGCCTAACCTAACCCTAAACCTAAACAAACACTAACCTTTAACCTAGCATCTTCAAAGGTTTTGGGTATTTTCTGTGAACTAATGATATACTGTTTTTTTTTTATAATACGTAGTCTAATGAATACTATATGATAGAAATGATAATGATAATGTCTTTTAAAAATAAAAAACTCAGTTTTTTCACTATGATAACGAACACTATTATATAAGCAAATGATAACGATAAGTTCCACGTGGTATTATAATTCTACGTAGCCAAATATTGACTAGGTTTTTTTCATAAAAAAAAGAAAAAATTGGATAAAATAAAAATAAATAAATAAAAATAAATAAATAAAAAAAATTGAACATTTTTTTTGTTCTAATGTTTAAGAACTCTTCAGAAAAAAGAGAGGAAAATTGCATTTTCCACGTCTCGTGGAGAGTGACAAAAATTAATAAAGTCAGATACCGTGAGGCGTCATCGTGTTTCCGTACAAGCTCTGACGGGGAGTTGTCATGGTCTGAGCAACTGAACTATGACATCCTAAAAAAAACAAAAAAAATAAAAAAAAAACAGTTAGAACGTCGACAATAAGACACGAATTAGATTTCTACTCTATCGACGAAAAAAAAAGGGATAAAACCTGGAGATGAATGAATGAAATGAGAAGAGAGAAGAAGAAGAAGAAGAAGAAAGGGGAGGAGAAGAAAATAGTAAGAAGAAGAAGAAGAAGGAAGAAGAGGAGAAGAAGAGAAAAAAGAAGAAAAGAAATAGTAAAAAGAAGAAGACGAACGAAGAAGACAGAAGAGAGAAGAAGAAGAAGAAGAGAAGAAGAAGAAGCAACTCCACGGAGCAGGACTAATGAATACAGCCTGAGCAAAAAGAATTAGAACAAGTAATTTTGATCAGACGTCTAAGACTAATCATCATTACCTCTTAAACACATACTTATTTTTTACTTCATCTTTAAAATGTTCACACACACACACACACACACACACATATATATATATATATATAATATGTGTGTGTGTGTGTGGTGTGCGTGTGTGTGCGTGTAAGTGTGGTGGCTGCCCTAGTTAGGAAGTTTTAATTATTTTTAACTTTTTTAGTATTTAGGTAGTTTTTGACAGTTATTAGCTTAAAAAAGAAAAATAAATCTCTTTGCTTGCCGCAAAAAAGAAATTATCAAAAAAAAAAAAAAATAACACGTGAAAGACACAAAAAAAAGGACAATGTGATTAATGACTGGAATATTCTAAGAAAAAATGTATGTAAATTACAAACTAACAGAAGAGACTATCCTTCTCTTTAACACCATTGATGTTCATGTCCAGTAGAACAGAGAGTGCTGGTACCTGTCTTTTCGTATGGGCTAGAACGAGGCCAAAGACTTCCATTGCAGATAGATCTATATATATATTTATTATGGAGGAACGTGGTCTAATTTTTAGAGTCGTAGGGAAATGGACTCGTCGATAGGCATCTTAGATGCTGGAAGTCTTTCTATTTTCCGAACAAAGTTGAGCGCTACGAATGACTAATTGTTGGCGTTAACAGGTATCGCAATCCAATTCTCCCCTTCAGCTATGGTAAATAGCAGGGCAGGCTGGGATCTTTATCCATGTAAGGCGTAACTATCGCGCAGGAGAAAGGAAACTTTGAATTGAACCTATTAATATTCGCTTAAGAAATTGACCTTGTGTCGCATACTGCTCGTGCGGAAGGGTTTGCGTAATATATGGACTCATCGATCCTGGCGAAGCTATTTGCATTCACATGGTGTAATATGAATGCCAATTCTCCCTTCAGCTATGGGTAAATAGTAGGCAGGCTGGGATCTTTAACCATGGCAAGGTAACCAGTCCTAGGAGAAGGAAAACTCTGATGTGAAACATATTAAACTCCGCTTAAGAAATTATCGCTTGTGTCGTATTCTGCTCGTGGCGGATGGGGTTTGGTAAATTTATATATAATAATATAAATATATATATATATATATATATATATATTATATTAATACTTCCTGTTCTCTAATTGTCTATCGTTATCATCTAGCAACACCCTCTGGTTAAAAATGAAACTGTCCAAATCGTTCAGATGAAATGCAAAAGATGTAAATCCTGATTTCCGGTGGCTATATGCAAATTCTTATTTCTATGAGTGTCGTTATCTCAGCTAATAATGGCACATTTAGGTTTTTATTATCGCACAGAAATATGAAAGAAAAAACAGAATGAGAGTGGGGGAAGATAGTGAAAAGGGGTGAGCGACGGTAAGTGATTACGCTTATCTGTTTTAATGGAACATATGGAAGAGATGAAAGAAGGAAGAAGGAAAACTGAAGAGAGAGAGAGAGAGGAGAGAGAGAGAGAAGAGAGAGAGAGAGAGAGAGAGAAGGAGAGATTTTTTATTTTACGTATTGAACTTATTTTGTAATAGCTCTTAAGTAAATGTAAAATGTTGTAATAATTAAGTTATCATACTTGTGGTTATCTACAGGTCATGTTAGTATTATAATTAATGTGAACAATTTTGTATGCAAAAGATTTTTTTTTGTTTGTTTAGGTAATTTACCAAACTGATTTATTTTTGTCCAGCATTTTAGCACTTCCCCGCAGGGGAACCTCTAACCGACTGTGATGATGAGTGAGTTGTGATAAAGCAGTGAAATTAAGACGAATATAGATTAATGATAATCTACGAATGCTTCATATAAGAAAGCAGACATTTAATGCCATTACAAACGAGAGATGTAAAGCTTATTACTCTGGGCGGTAATGAAAGAGAATAAAGGAAGTTTAAAAATGCAATAAGTAATCAAAGAATGTTTTAATGCTCAGAAAAAAATTCAGGGTTGGTTGGTTGGGTTGGATTTTACGGCTGTTCAACCTTGTTGGGTTATTCTATGCTGAATACTTTTTGCTTTTTATTCATTCTTGTTGGTTGGTTGGATTTTACGGCATGTCAACCTTTGTTGGGTTATTTTATGCTGATCGTTTTTGGTTTTATTCATCTTGATGGTTGGTTGTGATTTACGGATGTCAACCTTTGTTGGGTTATTTTATGCTGAACGTTTTTTGCTTTATTCATTCTTGATGGTTGGTTGGATTTTACGGCATGTCAAACCTTGCTGGGTTATTTTTATGGCTGAATACGTTTTTGTTTTATTACATTCTTGATGTTGGTTGGATTTTTAATGCATGTCAAGAACTTGTTGGTTATTTTATGCTGAATCGTTTTTGTTTTATTCAATTCTTGATGGTTTGGTTGGATTTTACGGCATTGTCAAACATTATTGGGTTTTTCATACTGAAAGACGTTTTTGTTTTTTCATTCTTATGGTGGATTTTACGGGCATTTCAATAACTTGTTGGTTATTTTATGCTGAATACTTTTGCTTTATATTCATTATTGAGTTGGTTGGATTTTACGGATGTCAACCTTTGTTGGGTTATTTTATGCTGAATACGTTTTGTGCTTTATTCATTCTTGATGGTTGGTTGGATTTTACGGCTATGTCACGTTTTGCTGGGGTTATTTTATGCTGATACGTTTTTGTTTTTATTCATTCTTGATGGTTGGTTTGGATTTTACTGGGAGTAAAACTTGTTGGGTTATTTTATGCTGAAACGTTTTTGTTTATTCATTCTTGAGTTGGTTGGGATTTTACGCATGTCAACATTATTTGGGTTTTTCACTGAAGACATTTTTTGTTTTATTTCATTCTGATGGTGGTTTGGAATTTACGGCAATGTCAAAAACTTGTTGGGTGTTTTTAAATGCTGAATACTTTTGCTTTTCATTATATGATGGTTGGTTGATTTTACGGCATGTCAACCTTGTTGGGGTTATTTTATGGTGAATATCGTTTTGTTTTATTCATTCTTGATGGTTTGGTTTGGATTTTACGGCGTCAAACCTTATTTGGGTTATTTCATACTGAAGACGTTTTGTTTTATTCATTCTTGTGATTACCCACAATTGGGTTTGAAATGTAGGGCAGACTGGGCTCTTTAATCTAATATGGAAACTCGTCTCAGGAGAGGTGAAATACTTGGCGCAGCTACTTTTGAAATATCTTCATACCGAATACCCCATTAATAATAGAAGTATAATCTGAAAAGATATTCAAATATACTGCGCAACGTATTTCACATCTCCTAGACGAGTTTCATGATTAAGTTAAGAGAGCCCAGTCTGCCCTACTTTCAACCATATTTGGGGGATATCATCAAGAATCGAATAAACAAACGTCTCGTATGAATAACCCAATAAGGTTTGACATGCCGTAAATCCAACCAACCAGTCTCAGAAAATGAATAAAAAAAACGTATTCACATAAAATAACCAACAAAGGTTGACATGCGCGTAAAACCAACCAACCAGTCAAATTAATGAATAATAAGCAACCAAGTATTCAGCATAAATAACCAACAAGTTTTGACATGCCGTAAAATGCCAACAACCATCAAGAATGAAAAACAAAACTGTCTTCAGTATGAAATAACCCAATAATGTTTTGACATGCGTAAAATCAACCAACCATCAAGAATGATAAAACAAAAACGTATTCAGCATAAAATACCAACAAGTTTTTACATGCCATAAAATCCACCAAAACACATCAGATGAATAAAACAAAAACGTATTCAGCAATAAAATAACCACCAGAAAGAGTTGAACATGCGTAAAATCCAACCAACCATACCAAGATGAATAAAGCAAATAACGATTCAGCATAAAATAACCACAAAGGTTGACATGCCGTAAAATCCAACCAACCATCATTTATAATGAATAAGCAAAACGTTTCAGCATATAAATAACCCACACAAGTTTTGAATGCCGTAAAATTCAACCTCAAGAATGAATAAATACAAAACGTCTTTTCAGTATGAATAACCCAATAATGTTGTTGACATGGCGTATAAATCCAAAACAACCATCAAGAATGAATAAAACAAAACGTATTCAGCATAAATAACCCAACAAGTTTTTTGACATGCCCAAGAAAATCCAACGCAACCATCAAGAATGATATAAAAACAAAACGTATTCAGCATAAAATAACCAGCAAAGGTTGACATGTCGTAAAATTCCAACCAACATCAAGAATGAATAAAGCTAAAACGTATTCAGCATAAAATAACCAACAAGGTTGAAATGGCCGTAAATCCAACCACGATCAAGAAATGAATAAAACAAAAACGTATTCAGCATAAATAAACCCAACAAGGTTGACCATGCCGTAAAAATGCACCAACCAACAAGAATGGAATAAGCAAAAACGTATTCAGCATAGAATAGAACCCAACAAAGGTTGACATGCCGTAAACATCCACAACCAACCACCTTCGAATTTCTGAGATAAAACATTCTTGATCTAATTGATTTTAACTCCTCTTATTTCTCTTTCATTACGCCCAGAGTAACTAAGCTTTACATCTCGTTGTAATGGCATTAAATTGTCTTGCTTTCTATATGAAGCAATTCTAGATTATCATTAATCTATTTTCGTTTCATTTCACCTTGCTTTTTATCAGCACTCACTTTCATCATAAGATTCGTTAGAAGGTTCTCCTCTGCGGGGAAGTGGCTAAATGCTGTGACAAAATAACATCAGTTTGGAATACCGTATAACAAAACAAAAAAAACAAATCTTTGCATACAAATTGTCCAATTAATTAATCTAACATGAACCTGTAGATATACACTAGTATGTATTATTATTAAACATTTTATACTTTTACTTAAGAGCTATTACAAAATAGTTCAATACGGTAAAAGTAAAAATAATCTTCTCTCTCTTCTATCTCTCTCTCTTCTCTTCTCCTCCTCTCTCTCTGTCTCTCATGCTCTCCCTCATATTTTCCTTTCTTTCCTTCTCTTTATCTCTTCACTATGTTCGATTAAAACAGATAAGCGTAATCTACTCGTCCGTGCGCCTCACTTTTCAGCCCTTTTTCTATCTTTAACCATCCATACTCTTCTTTCTCTTTTTCCCATCTAGTTGTCTTTCTTATCAAATTTTCTGTGGATAATAAAACCGTAAATAGTCCATTATTTAGCTGAGATAACGACACTCATAAGAAATAAGAATTTGCATATAAGCAGCACCGGATATCCAGGGATTTACATCTTTGCATTTCATCTTTGTAACGATTTGGACAGTTTCATTTTTAACAGCGATTTGGTGTTGCTAGATGATAACGATAGTTACATTAAGAACAGGAGTATTAATATATATGATAATATACTTATTATATATATATATATATATATAGTATATAATATATATTTTAACCAACCATCCGACAGAGCAGAATAACGACATTCAAGGATACATTTCTTTAAGGCGGAGTTATAATGTTTTCAATTCAAGAGTTTTCCTTCTCTAGACTGGTTACGCTTGCCTGGTTAAAGATCGAGCCTGCCCTACTATTTAGCCGCATAGCTGAAGGGAAATTGGATTCAATATTAACACCACCGGTGAATGCTAAATGCTCTTGTCCAGGATCGATGAGTCCATTATTATTTACCGAAACCCTCCGCACGGAGCAGTATGCGACACAGCGTAGAGGTTCATTTCTGTAAGCGAAGTTTATAGGTTTAATTCAAAGTTTTTCTCTTCTGGACTAGTTCGGCTTACCATGGATAAAGATCTCCATGCCTGCCTGCTTATTTACCCATAGCTTGAAGGGAGAATTGGATTCATACCTTTCCAAGAGTATTCAGCGCTAGTGAAATGCAAATAGCATTCGTAAGGATGAACGAGTCATTACCCCTTATCGACTCTAAAATTAGACCGACGTTCCTCCTCCATAATAATATTTATATATAGACTATCTGGCAATGGAAGTCTTTTGGCCTGCCGTGTCTAGCCAATTACGAAAAGACAGTACCCAGCATCTCTGTTCTCTGGGAGAACATCAATGGTGTTAAAGAGAAGGATGTTCTCGTTCTGGTTAGTTTGGTATTTCATACATTTTTTTCTTTAGAATTTCCAGTCATCACAATTGTCCTTTTTTTTTGTTTTTGTTTTTTGTTTTGTTTTTTTTGAATAATTTCCTTATTTTGCGGCAAGCATGAGGATTTTTTTTTTGTCTTTTTTAAGCTATAACTGTCAAAAACTTCCTAAATAATAAAAATAGTAACAATATTAAAGCTTCCTATATAAGGGCCGGACACACTTACACGACACACCGGCACACGACAGACAAACATACACACATAATATATTATAATATATATAATATGTGTGGTGTGTGTGTGTGTGTGTGTGCAACATTTAAGATGAAGTAAAAAAAATTGTTTAAGGGGTAGATGATTAGTCTTAGGCGTCCACAAATTACGTTAGTCTAATTCTTTTGCTCAGGCTGTAATATCATTGTTCTGCTGTGCGCGGTGGAGTTTCTTCTTCCCTTCTTCCTTCTTCTTCTTCTTCTTTTCTTTCTTCTTCTTCTTCGTCTTCTTCTTCTTACTGATTTTCTTACTTCTCTCTTTTTCTTCTTCTTCTTCCTCTTCTTCTTCCTTCCTCTTATCTTCTTATACTTCTTCTTTCTCCTCCCTCTCTCTTTTCTCTTCTTCTTCTTCTTCTTCTGCTTACAGTTCATTTCATTTCATCTCCAGGTTTTATCTTTTTTTTTTTTCGCTCGAGAGTATAGCAAATCTATCCTGTCTTTTTTGTCGGCGTATCTCTCAACTGTTTTTTTTATTTTTTTTTTGTTTTTTTTTTAGGATGTCATAAAGTTCAGTTTGCTCGGATATTGCCATGACAACTCCCCGTCAGAGCTTGTAAACGGAAACACGATGACGCCTCCACGGTATGGGACTTTATTATAATTTTTGTCAACTCTGCCCACGAAGACGTGTGAAAATGTCAATTTTCCCTGCTTTATTTTTTTTCTGAAGTAGTTTCTTAACATTAGAACAAAAAAATGTTCATTTTTTTATTTTTATTTTATTTTTTATTATTAATTTTATTTTTATTTTATCCAATTTATTTTTTTTTTTTTTAATGAAAAAAAACTAGTCAATATTTTTTGCTACGTAGAATATAATACAAACGTGATTTTCGTTTATATATTGCTTATATAATATAGTGTTTCGTTAGTCATATAGTGTAAAAAACTGAGTTTTTATTTAATTTTTAAAAGACATTATCATTATCCATATTCTAGATCGATATAGTATCATTAAGACTACGCTATTAAAAAAAAAAGTATCCGATATTTCATTAGATTTCACAGAAATACCAAAAACCTTTTGAGAATGCTAGGTTTAAGGTTAGTGTTTTGGTTTACGGTTTTAGGGTTAGTGTTGGGCTATTTCGAGAGCTTCCGTAATCTAATGTTGTTTATACTGTAAAATGAGATTCCAATGATATTATCTCGTTGCGTCGCTATTCTGCATTGTAACAAAGAGCTTGCTCGGTACTTTTTTTTTCTTTTTTTTTTTTTTGGGGGGGGGGCTGTGGGGGGGCTACGCGTAGAATACTAGTATGAATATTCGTTATCAATATTTGATTAGATATGAAGCTAAATTTTGTTCATCATATTGGAATAAAAACTGAGTTTTATTTTATTTTTAAGATTAACATTATCATTATCATATATCATATATAAATCAGACTACGTATTGAAAAAAAATTAACATTACATTTCATCGGAAATATCCGAAATCTTTTAAGACGCTGGGGATAGAGTTAAGTAATTAGGATTAAGGTTAGTATTAGGCTACTTATCGGGAGTTTTCGTTAATTGATGCTATTTATTCGCTAGAAATTGCGATATTAATGTAGACTATAGTCTTGTGCCCTATGTCTGCATTTGTACGCATTTTTTGGCAAACGTAGAATCTATACAATTTGTATTTCGTTATATTAATGAAAACTAAAGTTTTATTTATTTTTGTTTCATCAAGAGATATTATCAATAGAATCTTTCATTGAAGGAAAAATCTATGTATTATTAAACGCTTGTTCCTTTATCTTACAACGTCAATCATCTTTCATCTGGTTAAAATGAGACGTACAAATTGTCCAAGGTGAAATAAAAAAATATAAATACTTGGTGATGTTATCCGCTGAATTTCTTAATGAGTTGGTCGTCACGTATCAGCTAAATAATGGACTATTACCGTTTCTGATTATAATAAGAAAGAAAGGGAAGAAAAGAACATATACACAAGAAATAGTAACTAAGAAAGAATGAAAAGAAGAGAGTAAGGGGAAAGATAGAGAGGAGGAGTGTTGAGGCGTGTAAAGCGATAGCGCTAAATTCTGGTTTCAAATTGAAACATAATGAAAAGATGAAAAGAAGGGAAGAAAGAAAACAAGAGAGTAGGGAAAGATATGAGGAGGAGGTGGAGTGTGCGGAAGCGATAAACGCTNGGGTTTTTTAATGTAAGATTTGCTTTCAATTATTAGAGAATTTAAGTCGGAAAATTCGCGTATTTTTAAATGCACGTGCAACCATTTATTCCTTAAAATTCTTGTTCATCAAGGGGTTGATCAAATATAAACATTATTATTTTTGCAGTTTTTAAAACGCGAGAATTTAAAAAATAAAAATATGTATTTGACAAACGGCGCATTTTTGCCGTTTCACTTCTTATTAAAAAAAAATGTGGTATTTTTAATGTAATTTATTTCATTGTTATAATTAAGAAATTTGCAGAAGACATTTTTTTATACGTAAGTTTATTTAAAAAAATTTTCAACTAGGCTTAAAATGTAAATATTATTATTTTTGCAGTCTTTAGAACGCGAGAAATTTTGAAATGAAAATCTGTATTTGTCGAACGGCGCATTTGTGCCGTTTCTCTTCTTTCTTGAAGATGTGGTCTTTTTAATGTAATCATTTCATTATTATAACTAGCAAATATATGCACCCTCCGGTGCAAGTATTTAAGTTTTAATATAATAACATATGTTAAATTAGAAAGGCTAATGAAACTGAATAAGAATTCAGATAAAAATATTTGGAACAGAGGGGGTATAATCGGAAAATAGAACAACTTTGAAACTAACTGTTCCACTATTTTCCCTTACTCCCGTCTTTCAGTGGTAAATTTCCCTAATTTAACTATTTAGTTAAAATAGGAAGAAAAGAATAAAATTAGTTATTTCTTTATGTTAATAGATTTCTGTTAAGATTTATCCCCGAGATTTTTGCTCATATTTATTAAGATAAAACCAAACAATTAGAAATCAATAATACTAAGCATATATTTATTAAAATCAAATTTTTTAAGATCAATATGCAAATTAGCCTTCCCATTCACACTATAAATCGCTATTTCGTTGAATATATAAGTATAACTGCATGTTATTAGTATGTAGATATTGTTAACAGTCTTAATGATGTAAAACAATTTTACTAATAATTGAGGTTTAAATAAAAAAATAAAATCATGGAGAATGTGTGTAAATAACAAAGGGGATTGTGACTTGTGTAGTTTCGGTTACAGACAGACAAACCCACAATCTCCATTATAATAAGATTAATAGATTCACTGAAGACATTTTTTAATACGTAAATTTATTTTTAAAACTTTTTATATATGCTTCAAATATGAACATTATTATTTTCGCAGTCTTTAAAACGCGAGAATTTAAAAAAAAATTAAAATCTGTATTTGTCAAACGGCGCATTTTTGCCTTTTCACTTCTTATTAAAAAAATGTGGTCTTTTTAATGCAATTTATTTCATTGTTATAATTAAGAAATTCACAGAAGATATTTTTTATACGTAAATTTATTTTTAAAACATTTTATCTGAGCTACAAACGTAAAACATTATTATTTTCGCAGTCTTTAAAACGCAAGAAATTTTGAAATGAAAATCTGTATTTGTCAAATGGCGCATTTGTGCCGTTTTTCTTGAAGATTTTTTTTTTTAAAATGTAATTCATTTCATTGTTATAATTAAGAAATTCAATGAAGACATTTTTTTATTAAATTTATTTTTAAAACTTTTTATCAAGACTTCAAATATAAACATTACTATTTTTGCAGTCTTTAAAATGCGAGAATTTAAAAAATAAAAATCTGTATTTGTGAAACGGCGCATTTTTGCCGTTTGACAAATACAGATTTTTTTCTTTCCTGAAGATGTATTTTTAATGTAATTCATTTCATTGTTATAATTAAGAATTTCACAGAAGACATTTTTTTATACGTAAGTTTATTTTTAAACTTTTTAACTAAGAAGAATTTTTTTTACGTAAATTTATTTCAAAAACTTTTTATCTAGGATTAAAATGTAAACACTATTATTTTGCAGTCTTTAAAACGCAAGAATTTTAAAATTAAATGCTGTATTTGTCAAATGGCACATTTTTGCCGTTTTTCTTGAATATTTGGTCTTTTTAAGGTAATTCATTACATTGTTAGAATTAAGAAATACACAGAAGACATTTTTTAGAAGTAAATTTATTTAAATTATTATTATTATTTTTTTTTTTATCTAGGCTCCAAAATGTAAACATTTTTATTTTCGCGAAAATTTAAAAAATAAAAATCTGTATTTGTCAAAATGGCGCCTTTTTGTCGTTTTTTTTTTCTTCTTCTTTCTTGAAGACATGTTCTTTTTAATGTGATTTATTTCATTGTTATAATTAAGAAATTCACGGAAGACATTTTTTTTATACGCAAGATTATTATTTTTTTAAAGCTTTTTATTATCTAGGCTTCGATTATTGTGAAAACGCAAAAAAGAAAATAATGTTCATTAAATTTATTTGTTATTACCTATTGGTCATGTTTATCGTTATTTAAATCTTTTTGAATTAATGATCATCGGAAGTTGTGCCTCGAACAAGATGGCGTATATATGAGAACAAGTGATCCGATTGGGATAATAGATTACACAGACAATTCAATTATTCAATATTCAGATATCGATCTTTACCTTTATTCCGGCTAAAATTAGCATTATCTACATTTGAATATACAGCAATAAAAACAGAATCATCACATTTAATTTCATAAATTACCCCCCACCTCTCCACCCCATATATATATATATATATATATATATATATATATATAGGTATGTGCTTAATGATTTTATAAATATACATAGTATATGCATGCATATACATACATGCACATACATATTTACCCCCGATCCCACCCTGCACGAGTAGGAGTTTAACAGACTTGAATTTAGAGTTTTCCTTCTCCTAGACTGGTTGCCTGCCTAAGGTTAAACACCCCAGTTTATCCTACTATTTACCCATAGCTGGACGAGACACAAAGGCAATTTTTTAAGCCGAGTTTACCACATTTGAGTTCAGTGTTTTCCTTCTCCTAGACTCGTTGCCCAACCAAGGTTAAAGAGCCCAAGCTGCCCTACTATTTATCCATAGCTGGATGTGACACAAAGGCAATGTCTTAAGTGGGGTTTAACAGGTTTGAATTCAGCTTTTTCATACTCCTAGACTGTTTGCCTAATCAAGGTTAAAGGCCATAGTTTACCCTACTATTTATCGATAGCTGGATAGACGTAATATATGAATGCATATACATATATATATACATACATATTTACTGACCCCTTCCACATGAGTAGGATGCGATACAAGGTCAATTTCTTAAGCGGTGTTTAGTAGTTTTCAATACAGAGTTTTCCTTCTCCTAGACTCGTTGCCTAATCAAGGTTAAAGAACACAGTCTACCCTACTATTTACCCATAGCTGGAGGGAGAATAGTTGAATTCATATTTCCTAAGGGTGTTAGCGCTATGCAAGATGTAAACAGCTTCATGTCGGACTTGAACTCGTCTCGCCGTACCCATTTCCTATGACATTAACCATTGCACTACACGCTTCCACATACATTAATATACTTGTAAATGGGGATGCGTTTAGCGCAACGGTTATTGTCGTAGGAAATGGAATCGTTGACGCGAGTTCAAATCCTGGACAAGCCTATCAGCGTTTCACTACGCGCTAATGCCATTGGGAAAGACAGTATATCAATATGTTCTTTTCCAGCTATACGTAAATAGTAGGGCAGACAAGGTCATTTAACTTTAGTTTGGCAACCAGACTAGGAGAAGGAAAAACTCTGAACTCGAAACCAGGTATAACTGTCAGATCCTGACATTGGCGGGGAGGGTAGATAAATGCGCACGCGCGCACACACACACACACAAACACACACACACACATACACACACACGCACATTTATCTATCTGTATGCGTGTGTATGTATCTGTATGTGTGTGCAGGCTTGTGTGCATATATGTGTTTGTATACATATATATTCAAACAATTATACGCTCACGTCTTTTTTCAGTACATATACACACACACACACACACACACACACACACACACACACATATATATATATATATATATATATATATATATATATATAAAGTAAGTAAAGTCGATGGAGTGGCCTATTGTTTGTATAAACTGAACAGCGAGAGAGTCTATACCTTTTTGTTAACGCTGGGAGATTGGTTTTGCGTCTGAGGTGGAGCGCCACACCACGGATTCTCCACCTTTCCGCACAGATCCAAGCTGTTCTACTGCACTGTGTTTGCAAGGACCGGTATCGAACATTGAACCGAGTGGTCCCTTTCTTTTTCTCTCTTTCTTTCTTTCTTTCTCACCTTTTCTCTCTCTCCCCCCTCTCTGTCTCTGTCTCTCTCTGTCTCTGTCTCTCTCTCTCTCTATTATATATATATATATGTGCGTGTGTGTGTGTGTGTGTGTGTGTGTGTGTGTGTGTGTATGTGTGAATTATTCAGGCAGGTATTTTTAAAGACACCGGAACATTTCTTCTTTATGATCATCAGTTGTAGACGTTCAAGTCTTCTGATAGTTTTTCATAGTTCGGGATCCAGATAGTGAAGAAATTGTCTCATATTTTCAACCCCAGCCCTTTTAACCATGTTGCTGGCCGTTCTCAATGGATTGTTGGGTATCGTGTTTGCTTGGTTTTATTTATTGGACTTTTTTGTTTATTCAATTAGGACAGTCTATTTTAGGAGGGTTGATAAGGTTAGTGTGTTAGTTATTAGTTTGGTTTGTTTTGTTTTACGGCATATCAACCTCAGTGGGTCAATTAATGCCGATAAAGTTTTGAAATAAATCAATTCTTAATGGATAATACAATTTTTTTTATTAACACATTTTTCTATTTAACCCATAGATGGGACCCTAACAGGTACTACCACTCCGGGTCAGAGTGGACCAGGGAGCAATGGCGATGAAGGGGTGCTCCACATTCCCCAAACCTCCAAAACTGGAACCTCACCATCAGATAGAGTTTAACGTCATTCCCAGGACATGTAGACCCGCAGCCACCGCCTTCTAGCACCCATATGATAAAAAGGGGTTGGGGCTTGCCATAAGGGCAATAGGGTTGGGAAAATCATATAGGTGCTAGGCTTGACGTGACCAGCCGATTGATCGGAGGGGGCCTCTCCGACCGCCGTCTAGCCCAAGATAGGGCCAAAGTGGAGTATTGCAGGTCATGAACTGCCCATCCACCTGGGCTCTATCCTTAAGCATCACGGGTCGCCACCCACGGCCAACAGGTGGCCCCAATGGGGGAGTCTTACCCCTCTGCAGAGGTGCAGTCGGTGCATTCTAACGCCCCAGACGACAGGGCGGGGTTAGTGTGTTAGTTATTAGTTTGTATATTGTTGCTGGTGTTAAATGCTATTTTATTTATGTTAGTTTTTTTTGTGTTTTATGCAAATAGTTCTTACCTATCCACCGGTGATACAGTCAGCAAATTCTAAACTCTACAGACAGGACAAGGAGTTAAGATCATATTTTTATTTCCAGTCTATGTCCCTTACTATCTGTTTTGTATGGTTTCTTTGTTTAATGGCCTATCAAGAATCGTGGGTTATTTAATGCCCAAACTATCCTTGTTGTGGTACTATTTAACCCATAGCTGGAAGAGAGGGTTCATACCTTTCCAAACAATAATTATTTACTGACATCCCACCATGTCAGTTAAAACTGAAGCTCAAGTGGTGACCAGTGTTAAAAATTGCGTATATCCCACTGTCAATCCCCTTTTGAGGGGTCTCAGGTACTGGGCAATGAAATAAGGCCTACCCCTTTAAATCGAGGGGGCGAGTTTTGTCTGGAGGGATTGCTCCTGGGATTCACGCCGATATATATGTTATATTGTATTTCCAAGGGTATTGATAAGAAAGTGAACGTAATATCGCGAGTGGGGCTCAAACTCGCTTACTACGATGTCACGGTCCAGTAATTAAGCCACTACGGCCACAGGGTCTCCTGACCCCCACTATGCCATGAGAACTCTTTTTATTAGTTTTGTCACTCTTCTTTATATACCCTCGAATCTTACAACTATGTCATGATCCAGCGCACTAGCCACTAGGGAGAACCTCTAACGATCTGTGATGATGAGTGAGTTGTGATAAAATGCAAGTGAAATTAAGACGAAATAGATTAATGATATTTCTCTGAATGTTTGAGATGAGGCTTGAAGATTAGTATTATCTGCGTTATTCGGACTATTGTCCCCATCTTCATTGTTATTTGTAATATAAGTTCCCAAAATTCACACTCAATTGTCCAATTGGACATGGCCGAGTGGATTAGGCAGTTAGGTTAAGACAGTTCTAAGTGACAGTTATCTCTGGTACCCGAGTTCAATCCTGAGTGAAAGCAGTTAGAAAAATAATTAATTAACACAACTCCTACCCCAGCTATGGTTAGCGGAATGAGAACAGGATACCCCCGTGGAATAAATTAAAGGGTTAGGTTCAAAGTTCCGTGATGGCTCCCGATTACGACAAGAAAGTTCCCGAGTTCGAAAAGAAGGTTCTCGAGTCCGAGAAGGTTCCCGATTCCGACAAGAAATACCTGAAAAAGGCCGGAGGGTATATCTGCCGAAACGTTGTATGAAGACAATAGTCCGAATAACGCAGATAATACTAGATTAATGATAATCTAGAATGCTTCATATAAGAAAGCAGACAATTTAATGCTATTACAACGAGATGTAAAGCTTATTACTCCGGGCGGTTATTGTTGACATCCTCCCGTCTACTAGAGACAATGGCGTAGTGTACATTTTTATTATATCTGCAACTGCGTGAGTGGCTGAACAGATCAATTTTTGAATGGCAATCTCTGGTGCAGTGACTGCAAACAAACAGTGATGCTTGCTGGAGTTGCCGTTGTCTCTCCTTCCTTCTAGCTCTCTTTTCCGTGGCGGCTACTTTCCTCTCGTTT
>CM042179.1:46218120-46225620 GCA_023376005.1 Doryteuthis pealeii
TAAAAAAATAGGTATTAAAACAGTTACTCACTCCACTAAAACAATCAAAAACATTTTACAGAATAAAAATAATCATAAACACACACATTCCGATGCTGGAGTCTACACAATAGATTGCTTAAATTGTAACAAAAAATATGTGGGAGAGACTTCTAGATCTTTATCTAAACGATTATCTGAACATAGATATAATATTAAACGAGGTTTTCTAAACAACGCGCTAGCTAAACATATTTTAGACAATAGCCATACCTTTGATTTTAAAGGTGCCAAAATATTAACTAACATACACAATACAACACTACGTAGAATTATGGAATCTTGCGTTATTCTCACACATCAAACCATCCCCCAAAGACAAGGCTTTTTTTAATATATCCCCTTATTTAGCGACACTTGTAGTCAGAAATCATAAAATCCCCTTCACATAACCATTTCCGACATATACTTCCTAACAAATTTAAATTTCGCATTATCCAAATAAACCTTACACCATTCATACTTTTTTACTTTATATATAAGAACAAATAAAAAATAGAAAAATAAAATAAATATAATAAAATAAAAAAATATTTTCTAAAAATCCGTTGCAGGCCTACCGTCAACGGGTTAATACTCATCCTGTTTGAAAAAGAGAATTTGTCTATTGTCGATTTGGAAATTTGTCTTCTTTTTTCAAAAACTGTTACAATAAGATATACATGACTGTCACTGACCGAGAAACGCGTGGCGGATGTGCTTATATTTGAAAGTACAGAATAAATTTTTTGCAGCATCAATGTTTTTGTTTTGAATTCATATTATTTTCGTTTCCTCTCTCGATGAGTCGGGAGTAAAAATCAAGATCTGAAGATGATTTTTATAAATCGAAATATTGTTCAATATTAGCTATGAATATGATATAAAATATTTTCATTTTAACAGCATATTGTGTGTTTCCATATCCTTTTATCTATACTCATATATATATATATATATATATATATATATATATATATATATATATATATATATATAGATAGATAGATAGATAGATAGATATGGTCAAATTGAGTTAAGTAGATATGAACAAACTGAGATAGATAGATAGATAGATGGGAATAGACAGATAGAGAGAGATGGAAAGCCTGAGATAGATAGATAGATAGATAGATAGATATATCGATAGATAGATAAATAGATAGATAGATATGAATAGACTGAGGTAGATATGAACAAACTGAGATAGATAGATAGATGCGAATAGGCTTAGATAGATAGATAGATAGATAGATAGATAGATAGATAGATAGATCATTTTATTTGTCAAAACTTATCAGCAGCTATTATCTATATTCCAACTGGTCAAGAATTTAAATAACGTTTGCTTTTTAAATTAAAATGGATTTGTGGAACACTTATACCGTTGGATTCATTTTCTTTCTCTTAACTTATATAGAAATTAGAGAAAGAAAGTGTTTCAGAAAAAAAAAAGAGATGAATTGATTTTGATGTTGACGTCGACGCTTAAACGTTTCGGTTTATGTTAAATTTTAAAATATCGCAGCTCTCAAATTAACAGTATTGAACCAATGATGGACATTGCTTCAATTCTGTTAAGTTGCGAGTTGTTCTCAAATCCAATACGCCCCCACCCCCAATCTTAAAAATGGTGTGACCCCTCACCAAAAACTTTATCTCATTTATGAATTTAAATTCAAATGCAACGTTTGCTAAATTTGGGAACCCCCAATCTAGACAGACAATCAAATTCCTATCTCTCTGCAATGATGTAATGACATCATGTGACGACGTTCCAAATAGTGGCGATGACAATAAAGATGAGGACAATAGTCCGAATAATCCAAATAATACAAATTATCCAGCTTCATGTCAAAAATTCAGAGAAATAGTGTAGATAACAATAAAGATGAGTACAATATTCCAAATAATGAAGTCTCATCTAAAATATTCAAAACGTTTTTCATATGGTTAAAAGTATTAGCCAACGTTCAAACGTTTCGGTTTCTATATCAAAGTACCATCTTCAGCATCAAACAAAATAGTATTATCTAGTTTGTGCAGAATTATGGGAAGGGTCGTCTGGTTTATACTGGTTTTTATTTATATCTACAGAGATGTTTTTTTGGATCAGAGCGGCAGTGTGGAGAGGAGGGATTTGCTGCATGGGCAACAGTTTAACCTCCATACGAACCCGCAATACCCAAAGATTAGGAGGTTAGAGTAAACCAGCACACTCCATCTGTTATCCACAACAATAACTTGGACCGCTCTGCTCCACCGAGCAATCTAAATTAACTCTCCACCATTAAGCGACACTTTTTGAATGGTCCTGATTGTGCTGCAGTATATAAGCCCTCAATGTTAACTATACTGGCATCCTCAACCGACGAGTAACACCTAGCTGTACTCGAGGCCCTCCTCATCAACAAATTCCTTCCTGCTCTTTGTATGCAAAATAAATGTTATTCTTTACTTTTTGGGGCCCTACGTTCTTGATCCCACCAATATATATATATATATATATATATATATATATATATATATATATATATATATATATATATGAATTATATAGAAAATACTATAGAAATACATTGGAAATGAATATATATATATATATATATATATATATATATATATATATATCACACACACACATAATGCTTCAATGATACTATAAAGAAACAAACTTTATTTCAATATGCCGAGCAAGGCTTATATTTATAGTAAACATTAAAAGAATTTCGAACATTTACCACGCGCAGGAACAGCCGAGCCGAGTTAACATCACGGAATTAGCCGATTTAACATCACGGAAAAAATGTTTTTTCAAATATACGGCGTTCATCAACTTCTTAAACAACAGAAGATTACAATATCGCCGTGGGATAAGTACTATAAAAAAATCACCTAGTACTTTCAATACTTCCAACTTTCAATAACTCTGAAGATGGAATTTTACTTCCGAAAATATTTAGTTTTGAAAAAAAAAAAAAAAGTTGCATTGTAAATTGCCTTCAAAATCTTTATATATATTAACTTTTGATTTTGAGAATTAGTAAGGAGCAGGTTGTAAGTATTTACCCAACCCATTCATTATGGGTGAGATGTGTCACTAAGTCGCAAGTATGGGGCATCCAGCTAGGATCGAACTCGCTATTCAGTATTACTGGATCTGCGAGACTAGCTTTCTAAACATTACCCTACGATAGGAGGCTCTAGTTATCCTGGAACAGGTTGTATAATAAGAATTGATATCTTTGCATCAATTTTTTTTTGTTTAACACTTTATTACTACATACACAATACAACACAACACAACGTAACATATAGACACACACATACACACACATACACACACAGGCACACACGCATACAGAGACACACACAGAGACACAGACACAGGCACACACACGCAGACACACAGACACACACACACAGATACAAACACACACACACACACACACATACACACACATACACACACAGGCACACACACGCATACAGAGACAAACACAGAGACACAGACACACACACACGCAGACAGACAGACACACACACACAGATACAAACACACACACACACATACACACACATACACACAGAGGCACACACGCATACAGAGACACACACAGAGACACAGACACAGGCACACACACGCAGACACACAGACACACACACACACACACAGATACAAACACACACACACACACACACACACACACACACATACACACACCCACACGCGCGTATTAGCGTATTTTAAAACCTCGCCGACGGAGTGGTGAAAAATATAAAGTTTGTATAATGATTACAATTTAAAAAAAAATGAAAATAGCTAAAAACAAACTTGAAAAAAAAAAAAAAAAAAAGAAAGAAAGAAAGATAAGACTTAGATTTTAAACAGAGCAAAGAATATTTTATCTGTAATGTACGGGGGGGGGGGGAATACTGACCCACTTAAAAAAAAAAGATAATAACTTTCTTGTTTTTAATTTAATTTTTTTTTTTTACAATTGTGTTTTATGCATCATAAACAATTCTGGGAAATCTCAAGGAAATATCAAGTTAAAATGTGAAAGAACGAATCGAAATAATAGAATTTTACTATTCCCTCTGATAAGATAGAGCGTGAATTCTTCCAATTTGTCGCCGAGTCAGTGCTACTGTATGGCTGCACCCCTTGGGCTCTAACGAAATGCTTAGATGAAAGTTTAGATGGGAACTACACTGCGTGCTGTCTTGAACAAATGTTGTATACCATATATACCCTTCCGCCATACTCGGGTATATAAGAGAGAGAGAGAAAGAGAGAGAGAGACAGACAGACAGACAGACAGACAGACAATTTTTCGCCATAATAATTTACATACATCATTATTTACACACACACACACGCACACACACACACACACACACACACACATATATATATATATATATATATATATATATATATATATATAGTTTAGTATATTTATAGATAAAGAATGCTCAATATTATTGGAAGAGCATATGCATGTAAGTTGGGGTGATGATCGATACGAAAGGGTGGCTAGAGAGAGAGAGCGAGAGAGAGAGAGAGAGAGCGAGAGAGAGAGAGAGAGAGAGAGAGAGAGAGAGAGAGAGACAGAGAGAGACAGAGACAGAGACAGAGACAGACAGACAGACAGACAGACAGACAAGTATATTCGAGATAAGTATTGTTGATCTTACTTGATAACTCCTTATTAATTTCTGCTGCTTCTATTTCTTCGTCTAGGCTGCTTGTTGATTCTATTTTGTCGGACGCCATTTTCTTTGGGGCTTTATATCTGTTGGGGTGGGGGGGGGTGGGGTGATTTTCTTCCTTATTAATTCGTCTTCTGGGCTGGGCTTAACATTGTCTTAACAACTTAACAAGACTTTTGTTTGTTCTACTTCATCAAGTTTTATTTGCCCATATTGATTATTCCACCGCAGGGATGAGAATGGACCTCGGGAGAGACGACAATCACGTCTCTCTCCTGCAAAGGCTAAGTCGAATCTAACTCTAAACTATTTTCACGTGTCTGTCAGGGCGCGTTTTCAGGGGATCAAAAGGTTATAACCGTTACCGGTAATTTTCTACGGACTTTCTGATTTCAAAGTTAACAGACCTCAATATAAATATTCCTAGCTACAGGTCTGTTCGCAATTCATGACCGCTCATGAATTGTAACAGGACTACATGGTTTTTGTTTTTGGTCTGATTCAAGGTAAATAAAAAATGGGGTATGATGCGTCCTTAAACTTACCTATAAATTTCTACTCGTGTTCCTTAAAAGCACGACCGTTATTATCTTGCAACACCCTCTGTTTTAAAATCAGACCGTCAATATCGTCCAAGATCAAATACAAAAAAAAAATGTAAATCCTGATTATCTGGTGTTGCTTATCCGCCGAATTCTTATTTCTTATGAGTGTCATCACCTCAGCTAAATAATGGACCATTCCGTTTTTACTATAAACGTTTTTTACGACCATTACGTTTTTACTGGTTCCTAAGTTAACAGACCTCAATATAAATATTCCTAGCTACAGGTATGTTCTCAATTCATGACATCTCATGAATTATAAAACAAACATTGGAAGCAGCACACAACAAAAAGCATCTTTATAACAACTTGCTTCCTACCACAGAAACCCGCCTAATAAGACAAACAAGACATACTGGAAAATGTTGGAGAAAGGATGAACTCATAAGTGACGTTCTCATATGGACACCTACATATGCACACACCAATGAAGGTCACCATGTTGCATGCTATCTTGAAAAAAACATTGGAAGCAGCACACCACAAAAAGCAGCTATACAACCACTTGCCTCCTATCACACAAACCATCCTAATAAGACAAAGAAGACATACTGGAAAATGTTGGAGAAAGGATGAACTCATAAGTGACGTTCTCATATGGACACCTACATATGCACACACCAATGAAGGTCGACCATGTTGCATGCTGTCTTGAAAAAACATTGGAAACAGCACACCACAAAAAGCAGCTATACAGCCACTTGCCTCCTATCACACAAACCATCCTAATAAGACAAACAAGACATACTGGAAAATGTTGGAGAAAGGATGAACTCATAAGTGACGTTCTCCTGTGGACACCTACATATGGACACACCAATGAAGGTCGACCATGTTGCATGCTATCTTAAAAAACATTGGAAGCAGCACACCACAAAAAGCAGCTATACAGCCACTTGCCTCCTATCACACAAACCATCCTAATAAGACAAACAAGACATACTGGAAAATGTTGGAGAAAGGATGAACTCATAAGTGACGTTCTCCTGTGGACACCTACATATGGACACACCAATGAAGGTCGACCATGTTGCATGCTATCTTAAAAAACATTGGAAGCAGCACACCACAAAAAGCAGCTATACAGCCACTTGCCTCCTATCACACAAACCATCCTAATAAGACAAACAAGACATACTGGAAAATGTTGGAGAAAGGATGAACTCATAAGTGACGTTCTCCTGTGGACACCTACATATGGACACACCAATGAAGGTCGACCATGTTGCATGCTATCTTAAAAAACATTGGAAGCAGCACACCACAAAAAGCAGCTATACAGCCACTTGCCTCCTATCACACAAACCATCCTAATAAGACAAACAAGACATACTGGAAAATGTTGGAGAAAGGATGAACTCATAAGTGACGTTCTCCTGTGGACACCTACATATGGACACACCAATGAAGGTCGACCATGTTGCATGCTATCTTAAAAAACATTGGAAGCAGCACACCACAAAAAGCAGCTATACAGCCACTTGCCTCCTATCACACAAACCATCCTAATAAGACAAACAAGACATACTGGAAAATGTTGGAGAAAGGATGAACTCATAAGTGACGTTCTCCTGTGGACACCTACATATGGACACACCAATGAAGGTCGACCATGTTGCATGCTATCTTAAAAAACATTGGAAGCAGCACACCACAAAAAGCAGCTATACAGCCACTTGCCTCCTATCACACAACCATCCTATATACCTCATAACACAGACAATGCTGACATCACACAAGACAAACAAGACATACTGGAAAATGTTGGAGAAAGGATGAACTCATAAGTGACGTTCTCCTGTGGACACCTACATATGGACACACCAATGAAGGTCGACCATGTTGCATGCTATCTTAAAAAACATTGGAAGCAGCACACCACAAAAAGCAGCTATACAGCCACTTGCCTCCTATCACACAAACCATCCTAATAAGACAAGACATACTGGAAAATGTTGGAGAAAGGATGAACTCATAAGTGACGTTCTCCTGTGGACACCTACATATGGACACACCAATGAAGGTCGACCATGTTGCATGCTATCTTAAAAAACATTGGAAGCAGCACACCACAAAAGCAGCTATACAGCCACTTGCCTCCTATCACACAAACCATCCTAATAAGACAAACAAGACATACTGGAAAATGTTGGAGAAAGGA
>CM042179.1:46230620-46262418 GCA_023376005.1 Doryteuthis pealeii
GATTGTGTCACGCGCGCGTGTGTGCGTATTTTTGTTTGTGCGTATGTATGTGATGTCGTTGCGTGTGCGCATGGGAATGCATGAAGGCTGTGATGATATAATTGTCTCCACGCGCGCGTTGTGTGTATGAATATGCGTATTTGTGTTTGGTATCTTGGTTACATATGTTATGTGCAAATTAAATAATGTATTTTTTAAATATGCTGTTAATAATAATGACTGGTTATTTATTATTGTACAATGTATATAGGTAGAGCAAATATAATATATATATATAATATAATATATATATATATATATGTTATATGTATATGTGCATATAATGTATGTGTGTGTGTATGTGTGCATATGTATATATGGAGCATATATGGGTATGGATATAAGGTATGTATGAAGCATGTATGTATGAGTGTATGAGTACCGCTATGTACGAGTGTTTACGTACGCTCGGGTGTATGGACATGCGCGTGCGCTTCCTCTATGTATGTATGTATGTGTGTGTGTGTGTGCGTGCGTGTGTGTGTGTGTGTGTGTACTTGTACGCATGTATGAGTGAAACTATGAGCGTGCGTACGTATTGCGTACATACTTTGGAACAATAACGAAAACACCGGCGCCAGGCCCCTTTATTCAGGGTTATCATGATAACACAAGGAATACAGTATCGCCTGTATGCCCAAGGGCACACTCGGTTGAAAGCACTACAACAGCGGAAGAGTCAACACTGCCGCACCGCTGAGCCAAAATAACACCCCACACAAGACTGTCACGACCGGGCTCTCGAAAAACTACTACTCGAAACGTCAAAAAACTCATGGATGTAGTCACGAAGAACGCGCAAGCACAGACCGCTGGATGACACAAGCCAGATGCACAGTACAGAACTAACCAAAGCAACTGCCAACAGAACCGTACAGAAGAGATAAAACTGGGAGAGCACACCAACTCTGACAACTTCTTCTATCTAACCGCAATTCAGACGCACACGAAGTTGGCAGTAAGCTGAGAGATACGCAACAAGACCTCGGCATTCACCCACCAAAGACTAGATACGAAGTTAGATGCGCAGTCCCCCACCCTAGAGTATCAAAAATGTGAAATCTTAAAAATAAAAGTTATTTAAACATCCTTCATGCACACCCCACACCAATACACACCTTTTTTTTCCCTTTTTTTTTTTTTTTGTTTTTTTTTGTTTATTTTATTTTTTTAGTTTTTTTTTTTTTGTTTATTATTTTTTTTTTTATTTTTTTTTTTGTGTTTTTTCTTTTTATTTATTTTTTTTATTTTCTTATTATCTTTATTTTTTTTTTTTTTATTTTTTTTTTTCTTTTTTTATTTATCATTTATTTTTTTTTTTATTATTTTTTCTTTATATTTTTTTTTTTTTAAAAACCCAATGGTGACAGCATCCTTTCCCCCCCACCAACCCCCTACAAACATAAACAGGCCAACATCCGCTCATACCCTAAAAACACACACACACACCCACGCACACATATAACCACGCCATACAAACGCACACATATCTGCATTGATGAACGTTGCCACATTCATTAGAAAATGTAAATGTGGTGCGAGAANCGCAATAATTTTATGCCATATTTGCGTTTCAGCTTCATGGTAAGACACCTTCAGATATATATTATATACCCAGACTAAAGATCATAATATAACACTACACAATATATATATATATATATATAAATACCAACCCATCTGCCACGAGCAGGATGTGACTGACAAGGTCAACTTCTTAAGCAGGTTTGATTCAGAGTTTTCTTTCTCCTAGATTGGTTACCTAACGAAGTTAAATTGAGTCCACGACTTCTCTATTTACCCATAGCTGGAGGAAAATTAGTGGAGGCTTACCTTAACAAAGGTATTACGATATTGAAATGCAAACATCCTCGTCCAGGATTTGAACTCAGGTCGACGGAAGTCCATTTCCAACGACTCTAAACCATTACACCACGCGCCTCCATATTCGATGTGAGGTTTTATTAACAGTTTATCGAGCAAACTTTTTTTTTCTTATCGCTCATCATCATATCAATTGGTGCTGACAGCACGGATCTCCATGACTCTTTCTCGTTCATCCGTAACCTATTGGCGCATCGCTTCTGGAACGTCCTCTAGCACAGCATCAAGTATCCATGATCGATGTATGTTTTTGCTGTATGACCCACGCGGATGTGTCCATCAATAAGTCCATAGGATATAGACGTCTCGTTCTCCAGCTGTGTCGATGTCTTGTTCATCTCTACTGGAGGTTTCTGTGATGAGGAGGCTAAATTTTGTTACAGCTGCTCTATTTGTGGGTGCAGCTGTTCACAATTTGTTCAAGACAGTACAATATCTAACAGACATCGCTTGTACAGTTTCCATCTAGTTTTGCCATTTTTTGATAAATCCTTATAGGAATTGGGCTCTGGACTTAGAAATCCTCACAAGCATGTTAAATTAATGTAATAAAAAAACATTGAATTAGAAAAGGACTAAAGAAATGCATATAAAAAGATAACAATTAATTTTTATTATATTTTAATTGTTTCTACATAATCATTCATAGGATTGATTTTGATAAGTTTGGGGAATAAAACAATAATATTAGAGATCATGACACCAATTAATTATTTATTAACCGGCTTTGTTTAACCAGTATTCAAATTAACCACACTTATATTTATGTAATCCTTTATTTCTTAGTGATATATAAGACGGCGATGTAGGATTTTAGCAAGCACCAAAAACACGGACTGTTTTGAGGCAAATCTACTGCAAGATATTCATAGAGATATCGTTAATAGATAAGATTTATTCTATGTGTTAATGATTTCGAAATAAATTAAATTACTTATGATAACGTATACAATCATGGGGTTGTAAGCAGTGACGTAGTTTCGGTTTAGCGACAGACGGACATTGAATGCTCCATTATAATAAGATTTCAACTAAATGATGATTTAGCAAATTATTTACAACTGATTATCAATTTTATGGGGTCCGCATTGCAACATTGATGTGATTTCTTATCAGTCAACATGCCTCGATATACGCAAGATACCTATAAAAATTCTACTTATAAAATCCATCACCTTTTCTATAGAAGTAATCGATATCATCATGGACAGCTAGTTTTTTTCCCCGTCTAGTAACGGTTGAAATTTTGATAAGAGTATTTTTATGATGAATTATTCAAAAGATTAAAAAAACGCTTGTCAGCGGGACTTATGATAAGCTGACTTGCAACCCCTGCAAAGGAATGAGGCTGGCTCAAAAGACCATGTGTTGGCGTATACACTGAACTATATCTGATTGTGAACCTGGTCCACCACTCTGACCCTGCGGGGAACGGAGTGTAGTACTGCTAGGGTCCATCTATGGGTTAAATAGAAAAATGTATTTATAGAAAAAAATTGTGTATTCTTAAGATCTTTCAAACTTTATCGGCAAAAAGCGAAAGTGCCGGTAAAAAACAAAACAAACCAAACTGATTGTGAAGTTCCAGTTCTTGATATTGGAGAGTTAAGTTCCATTACTTTAATTATTATTGTCAAAGTTCCTTCGTTTATTTCGGCGAAAAGTTATAATTTTCTAAAAAATAATATTGCTCAGAAACATAAAAAAGGGATTTCTTAGAATTTCTATTCCTGGATTTGTAATAATAATGCAAGACTTTTCACCAAACCTAATCATTTCCCTTATGTTTGTCTAAAGACACTAAGATTTCATTAAGATTTGTGGCATAATAAAAAATGGTTCAATTTTTTCACGGTGATTTTTTTTTGTCTAATACTTTATATATACTAGCAAATATATGCACCCTCCGGGTGCAAAGTATTTAAGTTTTAATGTAATGAAATAATTAATATTAAGCAAGGCTAATGAAACTAAATAAGAATGCAGATAAAAAGATTTGAAACAGAGGGGATATAATTGAAAAATAAGAACAACTGAAATTTACTCTTCCATTACTCTCGTCTTTCCATTGTTATTTTTTCTAATTTAAGTATTTAGTTAAAAGAGGAAGTAAAGTAAAATGAAGTTATCTTTTCTTGTTATATTTGGATTTCATTTAAGATTTCATTGAAGATTTTTGCTTATATTTTAAAATAAAACAACAGTATACAACCAAATAATCTAGCATATATTTATTAAAATACATTCTTAATATCAATAATGCAAATTAGCCTTTCGCCGTTCACACTGTAAAACCGCTATTTTTGTTGTATATATAAATACAATTGGCATGTTATTAGTATGTAGATATGGTTAACAGTATAAATAATGTAAAGCAATTTTATTATAATTGAGGTTTAAAATAAGGATAACTTCACGGTGATGTGACGTCAATTACGTAAGGGAAATTGTAGAACTTTGATTAGTGATTTAGTTTCGGTTACAAGAGCAAACACCACAATCTCCATTATAATAAGAAAGATATAAGTGTAGTTGTTCATTTTTTTTAAATTAAAAATCATAAAACCACATTTATATTTCTTAGCTTTTGAAGTAGATTTTTCAATATCCGTTTTATCGAAATCATTTCTATAAATCACATCCACCCTATTCTCTCTCTCTCTCTCTCTCTCTCCTCTCCATCCTCTCTCTCTCCTCTTCTCTCTCAGGTCTCTCTCTCTGTTTCTCTGCTCAATATGTATCTAGAAGTGTGTCATAAAAGTGCCGAGTTCGAAGCTTGTATTTACCAAGAATAGAAAATACAATGATTGAATGTTATTTTTTCATACAACGGTGTACAAAAAATCCGATACTTTTTGACAGCACCTTGTATATCGTATCGCAACATTACGTATCGCAACATAGGCCCACTTCTTAACAATTTTTAGTTAATTTCTTCTACAAGCACACATCCAGATTGTATTCTTTCTAGTCGCATATTCATATGATTCTAAACGGATATTTTAAGCAATTATTTATTACTAGACATCTACAGGGTTGAATGGTGTAACAAAAAAAATTGAATATGTAAAGTAAGGTAGGAGACTATTGTCGGTATCACCGCACAGCGAGGATATATCCCTTTTCACTTTACATTTCAATTTTTTGTTACACCATTTCAACCGCTGTAGATGTAAAAGTAATAATAATTGCTAATAATATCGTTTAGATGCATATGATATGCCGACTAGAAAGAATACATACTGGATTGTGGTGCTTTAGTAAGTAAATTAACTAAAAATTGTTAGGGTGGGCTATGTGCGATCGATAATGTGCGATACGATAGTACAAGGTGTCGTCAAAAAAGATCGGGATTTTTGTCACCTTGTATGAAAAAAATTAACTTCAATTCATTGTTTATTTCTATCTTGGTAAATACAGCTTCGAACTCGCACTTTTATGACACACCTTCTAGATACATATTGAGAGAGAAAGAGAGAAGAGAGAAGAGAGAGAGAGAGAGAGAAGAGAGAAGAGAGAGAGAGAGAGAGAGAGAGAATGGGGTGGAGTGATTTATAGAAATTGAATTTCGATAAAAAAGGATATTGAAAAATCTACTTCAAAAGCTAAGAAATATAATGTGGTTTTTATGATTTTAATTTAAAAATGAACAACTACACTTATATCTTTCTATTATATGGGAGATTGGTGTGTTTTTCTGTCTGTACGAAACTAAATACTAATCAAAAGTCACAATTCCTTAGTAATTTGACGTCACATTCACCGTGAATTATCCTTATTTTAACTCATTATTATAAAATTGCTTTACTTATTTATACTGTTTAACCATATCTACAACTAATAACATGCAATTGTATTTATCATATACAACAAAAATAGCGGTTTACAGTGTGAACGGGGAAGGCTAATTTGCATCATTGATATTAAGAAATGTAATTTTAATTAATATATGCTAGTATTATTGGTTTATAACATGTTTGGTTTTTAATTTTAATGAATATAAGCAAAAATCTCTTCAATGAATCTTAAATGAAATCCATTAACAAGTAAAAGATAACTGTCATTTTATCTTTACTTCCTCTTTTAACTAAATACTTAAATTAGAAAAAATAACAATGAAAGAGAGAGTAAATGGAAGAGTAAATTTCAGCTGTTCTTTTCAATATATCCCCTCTGTTTCAAATCTTTTTATCTGCATTCTATTTAGTTTCATTAGCCTTTCTAATTTTAATATATTTCATTACATTAAAACTTAAATACTTGCACGCCGAGGGTGCATATATTTGCTAGTATATATAAAGTATTAGACAAAAAAAAATCAAGTGAAAATTGACCATTTTTTATTATTGGCCACAAATCTTAATGAAACTTTATGTCTGCAAACATAAGAAATGATTAGGTGTGGTGAAAAGTCTTTGATTATTAATATGCAAATCCAGGAATAGAAAATTCCTAAGAAATTTCCTTTTTTATGTTTCTGAGAAATATTATTTTTAGAAAATTATAACTTTTCGCATAACGAAGGGAACTTTGACAATAAAATAACTTTAAAGTAATGGAACTAACTCTCCAGAATATCAAGAACTGGAACTTCAAATCAGGTTTCGGTTTGTTTTGTTTTGTTTCGCCATATCAACCTAGTGGGTCATTTAATGCCGGATAAAGTTTTGAAAGATTCTTATGATACACAATTTTTTTTCTATAAATACATTTTTCTATTAACCCTAGATGGGACCCTAGCAGGTCTACCACTCCGTCAGAGTGGACCAGGTTCACAATCGAGAGCTATAGTTCAAGTGTATACGCACCATGTCCTTTTTTGAGCAGCCTCATTCCTTTGTCAGGGGTTGCATGTCAGCTTATCATAAGTCCCGCTGACAGGTTTTTTAATCCTTTTGAATAATTCATCTAAAAATACTATTAGCAAATTTCACGGTTTTGGGAGGACGGGAAAAAACCTAGCTGTCGCATGATGATATCGTACTTCTTATTTAGAAAAGTGTGATGGATTTTAATAGAATTTTATAGGTATCTGCGTTATATCAAGCATGTTGCTGATAAGAAATCAACATTCAATGTGAAATGGCGGACCCATAAAATGATAATTCAGTTAAATAATTTCTAATCATCATTTTAGTTGTAAATCTTATTATAATGGAGATTCAATGTCCGTCTGTCCTGTAACCGAAATAACGTCACTGCTTACAACCCCATGATTGTATACGTTTATCAAATAAGTATTTAATTTATTGGTCGAAATCATTAACACATAAGAATAAATCTTATCTATTAACGATATCTCTATGAATATCTGAGTTAGAATTTGCCTCAACAGTCCGTGTTTTTGGGGCTTGTAAAATCCGTTTTTTTCTACAATGCGTCTTATATATCACTAGAAATAAAGGATTACATAATATAAAGTTGTGGTTAATTGAATACTGTTTCAAGCAAAACCAGTTTAATAAATAATTATTGGTGTCATTGGATCTCTAATATTTATTGTTTTATTCCCCAACTTATCAAATCAATTAATGAATGATTTATGTAGAAACCAATTAAAATTAATAAAATTAATTGTTAATCTTTTTATATGCATTCTTTAGTCTTTCTAATTCAATGTTTTTTTATTACATTAATTAAGCATTGTTGCAGGATTTTCTAAGTCAGAGCCAATTCCTATAAGGATTTTATCAAAAATGGCTAAAAAACTAGTGGAAAATGTACAGGATGGCTGTGTAGTCTGAAACAATGTGAAAGGTGCACCCGTAAACAAAAAAGAGCAGCTGTAGCAAACATTTGCCTCCCATCAGCAAGCAACCTCCAGGTTTAGATGAACAAGACATGCACAGCTGAGAAGCGAGGACGTTTCCTATGGGCACTTTATTGATGGACCATCGCGTGGGTGGGGTCATACAGCAAAAACATACCATCGATGCATGGAATACTTGATGCTGTGTAGGGACGTTTCCAGAAGCGATGCCAATAGGTACGGATGACGGAGAAGAGTCATGGAGATCCGTGCTGTCAGCACCAATTGATGAATGATGATGAGAATAGAAAAAAATTATGCTCGATAAACGTATAAAACTCACATCTGAATAATGGGGCGCGTGGTGTAATGGTTTAGAGTCGTTGGAAATGGAACCTCGTCGACCTGAGTTCAAAATCCTGGACGAGGATGTTGCATTTCACATATCGTTATACCTTTGGTAAGGTAGCCTCCACTATTTTCCCCTCCAGCTATGGGTAAATAGAGAAGTCTGGACTCATAAACTTTCGTTAGGTAACCAATCTAGAGAAAGAAAACTCTAATCAAGACTGCTTAAGAAGTTGACCTTGGTGTCACATCTGCTCGTGCAGAGGGGTTGGTATATATATATATATATAATATATATTAGTATATATATATATATATCTGAAGGTGTCTTACCGTGGACAGTATATGCCTAGTTAATCAGTGAGTACGATCCACATTGGTTGCTTCCTCAGTTTAAAGCCTTGTGCCAACTTAGCTTAATAATACAGGCTAAAACAATAGACATTCACAGGAGTAATGTAACCGCACATAAAAGCTTATCCATTAATATATTACTGAAACCGATGATAACGGGAGTGAACTTCAAATCAGTTTGAAGGTAACGCGTTGGGTCCGGCACACCCCAACTTATCCGGACCCTCCACATTTGAACTGCCCACGACCAGACGAAAATTTTGCCCACTGTCTTTTCCCGCCGCCAACCTCTAGGATGGGGGAGTGGGATGTGAGGTAAAAAACAGACCGTCAATTCTTATCGTGATTGTTTAAATATCAAATGCTAAGGGTCGTTTGCCGGGGTTTAAAACCGCGTAAACACTTTTCCAAATATTCGGTGACGTGTGGTGGAGGTAGTGGGTGCGACGAGCGAGAGGGGTGAGGTTTGCTCATTTTGCAGGATGAAGAGGAGGTGGGGGTGGGTAAAACGGTGAGCTGGGAGGAGGTGGACCAAAGAATGGAAAAAAGGGGAAGCTGATGGGTCACAACTATTTTGTTCTCTTTCTGTTATTTTGTTACTTGTAACGGTTTTTGTGGGATTGTACAGACGGCAGGGTGGCTGTAGCGGGTTCGTAGCGGGTGCTAAGTTGCGTAAATAACTCTCCGCATACCCCATCCCAATACATGCATACATGTACGTGTAAGTGGCGTGTGTATGCAGTATAGATAAATATTACGTATTTAAGTATATCCGCAATTATAGATGGCAATATATATATATATTAAGTTAAAGAAAGGAAATGAATCCGAAAAATATGAGTATGAAAAAGGTGGATGAAAACATGCACACAATGCTGTTAAAGAGAAAACAATTTATAAATATAATCATAGCTGATACTTGATCAATATTTCGATTTTCAAAAACCATCATCAGAGCTGCATATCACACCGTAGTTGTTTGGTCCGGAGAAGAATGTCAAATAGTTCACAAACAAAAACGCTATACTGTAAAAAAGGAAGAATGTTGGTTACATTATTCACATGTGGGCATTATATATAAAACAAAACACATAAATATTTAATCATTTATGAAATACAGAACTTAAAAATAAAAATTAAAAATTAAAAATAATTTAATCGTAAAAAATTCTTTTCTAATAATAACATAATTCCGCCCATAACTTTTTTTTACTTTATATATGAAAAATAAAATACAGTAATATTTAATCATTATGAAATACGGAACTTAAATAAAATAAAAAAAAATAAAAAAATAATTAATCTAAAAAAAATTCCTTTCTAAAAATCTTTGAATTCCAACCGTCACATTTTTTAAATACCCATCCCCTTCCGTTTAAAATTGATTTGTCTAGTTGTCCAACATCTCAAAATCCGCTACATTTGGATATGTTTTACCGACAAAAGGTATAATAGCGACATGACCGACATATATATGGCGCGAATATATATATATTATATATATAATATAATAATTATATATATATATAATAAATTTTGTTTTAAAAAACCAAATATTTCTTCTTGGCGATCTTAATGTAAATATGTTCAAGATTACTAGTCATTTTTCTTAAATCGGGGTCCAGATGGTAAGATAAGGTACCCCGAGATAGATAGAAGTTCTGTTCAACTAGGATTGAGGCAAAAGCTACACACCTAAGGTGGAAATTAGTTAAAAACTATAAAAAGAATAAATAGGTACACTAATCCTATTTTCCTAACACCTTGCTGTTACTACTAAACTTGTTATTTATGAGCTTATATATATATATATATAATATATATATATATATATATATATATATATATATATGATATGGAAGTGGATTGGAATGAATCCGACAGAATGTGGTGAAATGTAGGACTAGAAGAACAAAAAACTCAGATAAAAAGTGTGTAGGATTATTTCCAAGAGCTATTGAAGCTCGAGGTGTCATCAAGTCGTTTTAATTGAAATTATCAAAGTTATCAATACAAGTGTTTTATAGAAAGGGGTAGTGTGGCGAGGAGGTGCTCGCGCTTCTCTGAATTTCTTGCTCTTCCTCTCGCAATGATCCTGCTTGACGCATTCAAAACGCTCTCCCTCACTAACGCTTAACTCACCCCTTAACCTCCTCTCCTATCCACGCCCTCCCACCACCTACCCTTCTTAAAACACGTTGTATGATAACCTGTATAATGCAATTAAAACGGGCTGATGATGGCCAAAGCTCAAAGCTCCTAGCGAAATTATCCTAACGCACTTTTGTCTGAGTTTTGTTTCTTTTGTTCCTCATATCTCTACCACACACAAACCCACAGCAACCACATACACACAACACACACACACACACACACACAACATATATATATTATATAATACGTGAGTGTTTGTGTGCTTGTTCATACTTAGATTATTTTATACTAGCAAATATATGCACCCTTCGCCGGGTGCAAGTATTTAAAGGTTTTTATTAATAAAATATTATTTAAATTAGAAAGGCTTGAACTAGATAAGAATGGAATAAAAAGTTTGAACATAGTGAGTAATAATCGAAAAATTGATGCACTGAAACTTACTCTTCCAGACTCCCGTCTTTCATAGCTAATTTTCCTTATTTAATTGTTTAATTAAAATAGGAATAAAGAATAATTACAGTTTTATTTCTTCTTGTTAATGATTTCTTTTAAACATTTATCCCCAATATGGTTGGCTCATATTCATTAAGATAAAATGAAGCAATTAGTAAATCAATAATACCAGCACATATTTATTAATTTCATTTCAATATGTAATTAGCCTTCGCCGTCACATGTAAACCGCTTTTTTGTTGGTATATATAAATACAATTTCAATGTTATTAGTATGTTGATAAGCCAGTAGTATTAATAATGAAAACATTTTTATTAATAATTGAGGTTTAAATAAAAATAAAATGGTTGCCTAACCAAAGTTAAAGAGCGCAGTCTGGCCCTACTATTTGCCCAGAAATTCAACTCCTGAAACTTAATCTTGGAGTGATTTTTGACTGTTTTTAACGGTACTTTTAATTATAATTGGGTTATATATATATTATATATATATATATATATATATATATATATATATATGCAGTCTCGGAAGAACTATATAATTCTTGTGCCCGACTGGAGTTAAGCGCCTCTGTGACTGTGAAGTCAATGTCCGAAAAACAGCCTTGAGCCCTGAATGCCGCATGTGAAGGCTGGTCCTGAAGATGTTGATGTGCTCGTGCTTTTGTGCCGTCGCTTTGCTCTAGTCTTCTTTGGCGCCAGGGTGACATCAGAACATGATAGTCCGCTATGGAGAGCCTGCCACGACCAAAGCGGTCCTGAGCCAAATTTCCCCCCAGGATACGGATAATGCTAAAGCACCTGATATATATATATATATATATAATATATATATATAAGTATATATATATATATATATATATATTTCTTCACACGTGGTTTGTATTCTCATGGGTTTCCTAATGCTGGTTTAACCTACGCAGCCTGTCATTGGATCCGTCAGTAAATATATATTTGGCCATACAGTTCTTTTAGTTTCAGTGTCAAAGACACATCGACAGTAGCTGCCCGCGACGAAAGTCAAAGTGTAGTACCTGTGATCAAAACTTGCAAAAGCTTCTCACTCGATTCGCAAGTAGAACTTGCCCCTTGTTGTAAAAGGGACGGGTTTGGATTATTTTTCCGGTTCTGATGCGCACGAAAAGGGGATGGCCAACGGAATTTTAAGCATTTTTAGACCCAACTTGGCGCTTACCTTGTGTCACATTTGCTTAGTGGGTAGTCCAAATACACATATCTTTTACAAACTGAATAAGAGTTTGGATTGTTGGCTTGATGTCCCATACTTGAGATACCCTATCAGTGGCTAACCGGTTGGATAAATACACTTGGCTTGGCAGTAGAGTTGTTCTGTTAATACTATTTTATTACATCCTCTTGTCAATAAAGATTTGAATTTCGAAGAATTGTCTTTGCACTTACTCCTTTTTACAACACAATCTGGACGTCCCGTCGGGGTGAAATGGTTAACAAACTAGTCTTGCAGATTCATTACTACTGAATAGCGTGTTCGATCTTCGCTGGATGACCCATATTTGCATCCTTGTGTCACATCCTACCTGTGGCGAACTGGTTGGACAAATACCAGGATGTCCTGTTATGGTGTAATGGTTAGCAAGGTTGTCTCGCAGATCCGTTACAAGTGGATAGCGAGTTCGATCCTCGCTGGATTCCCCGTACTTTTTGTCACATCTTACCCGTGGCTACTCCTGGTTTAATGGTCAGCAAGCTAGTCTCGCAGATTCCTTACCACTGAATAGTGAGTTCGATTCTCGCTGGATGCCCGTATTTTTTGTGTCACATCCTCCCTATAACTGGAGTGGGAAGAGCAGATGGATTCATACCTTTCCAAGCGCGAAGTGAAATGGAAAAAGCTACGGCTAGGATCTAAATCTGGCTTGTCGATTTAATTTCCGATAACCGTTACATAACTGACGCCTCTTCTATGTGTTTGTGTGTGCGTTGGAATTGTATTTCTTTGTAAAACTGTTGGGTTACATATTTGGAAATGACACTTCAACAAAATAAATAAAATGGAATTTTTAAAAAAACTGTGACTAAAGAATTTATGCCAAACGAGCAGGATGTGACTCGGGGTTAGTTTTTAAGCGAAGTTTAACGGGTTTGAATTCAGCGTTTTCCTTCTCCTAGATTGGTTCAAGAGCTTCATCTACAATGCTTGTATGTATTTACCCAAACCCCTCCGCACGGGCAGGATGTGACACAGGGTCAATTTTAAGCAGAGTTTAACGTGTCTGAATTCAGAGTTTTCCTTCTCCTTGACCGGTTGCCATATTGTCATATAGTACCTGAATGAGGACAATGGAATTGTTTGTTTTCCATGAATGGTGAAACCTCAGACGAGGGAAAGAGCGAGATTTCACGGATTTGTGGATGTAACCTGTTGTAAGATTCAAAGTGATAATACTTGAAGATAAAACTCCGACAACGGTTGATAGACAAAACATTTTTATATACAGCACAAGAATTAACAGGGTACATAATACATAGAGGTGTACATAGACATACATACATAACTAATATGAATACATATACAAGAGTAGAGATAATAACACATTCATGAATGGTAAAATACAAGATATTTAGGTATCAAAGAGATACCTAAATGTACATAAAAACATAGTTACAGATACATGACTAAAGGATAGTCATATATCGTATAAGAGACTTACTAGCAGTGAGTGGCCAGTGTTATGGGCCGAAGCTCCAACGAGAAGGGGGTAGACAGAGTCTAACCCATAGTAGTGTCTCGTAGGTCGGCAGGCAAAGAGAGAGAGAGAGAGAGAGAGAGAGAGAGAGAGAGAGAGAGAGAGAGAGAGAGAGAGAGAGAGAGAGAGACGTTCAAACCAGCCGCTTAAATATCAAAGGCCCTAGCGGGAACCAGCGAAACTAAACGGGCAGACAACTCCCCCAGGCAAATCCGAAAATAACGCCACACTGTCATTACTGATTACTCGTTTCACTTGTATCTTGCCTAGGCCTAAGATAAACTTCCCCCATTAGTTTACAACACATACCAAATTAAAGAGTTCAGTCTTGCCTAGTAAACCTTTACCCTCGCCTAAGATACTCGTGTTTTCTTCTAACTTCCCCCATTAGCCCAGATACACGAGTTACAACACATACCAAATTAAAGAGTTCAGTCTTGCCTAGTAAACCTTTTACCCTCGCCTAAGATACTCGTGTTTTCTTCTAACTTCCCCCATTAGCCCAGATACACGAGTTACAACACATACCAAATTAAAGAGTTCAGTCTTGCCTAGTAAACCTTTTACCCTCGCCTAAGATACTCGTGTTTTCTTCTAACTTCCCCCATTAGCCCAGATACACGAGTTACAACACATACCAAATTAAAGAGTTCAGTCTTGCCTAGTAAACCTTTTACCCTCGCCTAAGATACTCGTGTTTTCTTCTAACTTCCCCATTAGCCCAGATACACGAGTTACAACACATACCAAATTAAAGAGTTCAGTCTTGCCTAGTAAACCTTTTACCCTCGCCTAAGATACTCGTGTTTTCTTCTAACTTCCCCCATTAGCCCAGATACACGAGTTACAACACATACCAAATTAAAGAGTTCAGTCTTGCCTAGTAAACCTTTACCCTCGCCTAAGATACTCGTGTTTTCTTCTAACTTCCCCCATTAGCCCAGATACACGAGTTACAACACATACCAAATTAAAGAGTTCAGTCTTGCCTAGTAAACCTTTTACCCTCGCCTAAGATACTCGTGTTTTCTTCTAACTTCCCCCATTAGCCCAGATACACGAGTTACAACACATACCAAATTAAAGAGTTCAGTCTGCACTAATGTTTACCCATAGCTGGATGGATAATCATTAGATTCATACATTTTCCATGGGTAGTAGCACTGTGAAATACTACAAGCCTCACCCAGGATTAGAATTTTTCCCTTCTCCTAAATTGATTGCCGCACCAATGTTAAAGAGCCCAGTTTGTCCTACCATAACTAGAGGGAATTCCTAACTTTTCCAAGAGTAGTAGCACTATGTGAAATGCGACCAGCCTCGTCCAGAATTTGAACTCGCGTCACCGTGTTTATTGGCAACGACGATAACAATTACACTAGAAACGTTAAAGTAATATTTTAGGCTAAATACTGTTGCTCATCAAAGCTTTTTATTTGCTTTATTTTTAGCACAAAGACATTAAAACATTAAACCTACCATTGGAGAATGGAACTTAAAATACAATAAAAATAGAAGAGAAAAGGTTGTGCTGACCAGTCTTCACATAGGCCACACCTACATCACCCATCATCATTTATTAGAGGGCACAGAATCCCCAATATGCACTACATGCCAAGAGAGATGTACAGTGAAACATATACTGCTAGAGTATGTAGACTTTGATCTAGTGCGAACAAAATACTACATCATCATTTACTAGAGGGCACAGAATCCCCAATATGCACTACATGCCAAGAGAGATGTACAGTGAAACATATACTGCTAGAGTATGTAGACTTTGATCTAGTTCGAACAAAATACTACATCATCATTTACTAGAGGGCACAGAATCCCCAATATGCACTACATGCCAAGAGAGATGTACAGTGAAACATATACTGCTAGAGTATGTAGACTTTGATCTAGTGCGAACAAAATACTACATCATCATTTACTAGAGGCCACAGAATCCCCAATATGCACTACATGCAAAGAGAGATTTACAGTGAAACATATACTGCTAGAGTATGTAGACTTTGATCTAGTGCGAACAAAATACTACATCATCATTTACTAGAGGGCACAGAATCCCCAATATGCACTACATGCAAAGAGAGATTTAAAGTGAAACATATACTGCTAGAGTGTGTAGACTTTGATCTAGTGCAAACAAAATACTACCAAGCAAGTAATTTGAAAAAAAAAAACTTTTCATGAAAATAAGACTATCTAGAATTTTATATTTCCTAAAAGAAGTCGGATTGTACTAAAAAAAAATATGAGTAATTGAACAATAGTTAAAATCTATGCATATGTACGATTTTGCCAAAACTTAGCTGGCTTTAAATGTCCCACCGAGGTTGATATGCCGTAAAACAAAACAGACAAACAAACAAATAAGCACAAAGACCACACAACTTCATACATTTTATTTCTATTTTTATTATCCCAAATTACAAATGTTTTCCTTTTTTAACACTATTTATTCAAATTCATTGGATATCTAATTGCTTACACAGTAAAAATATGCCAGATCAATGACTCAATAACGATAGATGTTCAATGATATAATGTTATTCATTATTATTACTCAGAAATGAAATTATCTCACTGTAGATAACATCATAAAAGCTTAAAAATAATATTTTATCATTTTCTTACATAATAAGAAATTATCGGTTCTAAGAGATGAAAAAATCAACATATCATATGATATCAATGTAATAATCTGCTATTATTAGCCAATATCGGCTTCTTATATCTTTAATCGTCTCAAAAGATTAAATCAATACTAAATCTATCAATTGAACACTCCAAAATTGACAATGTTGCACAATAATACGCGATATACGCCGATTACTTAATGGTATTATTAATAGAAAAAAAAAAAAAACAAGTTTATTAACTATATTTTTTTAAGCGGCAATACACTGGTAGTCGGTGTCACGGTTTACATAATCGTGTTCGTCAAAGAAAATGGTCTCGACGATCCAAGTTCAAGTTCTGGATAAGGTTGTTTGCATTTCCATAAATCGTGCAAAATGCTTTTGGGGGAAAGGGGTGTTAATGTTGTAAGAGAAGATATTTCCTCTACAAGAAAGTTGGACTCGTCCAACGAAACACATAAATGACACGGACTACACGAGGGTATTAGTCGAGTAATAGCTAGTCTTCCTACAGAGATTGTTATTGTTAAAGAGCTTCGCGTTAGACTCTATCTGATTTATATTTTTTTGTACCAAAAGGGTAATAAACCTATGTTAACCTTTCTTCTGGATTTCAATGTTGTTATTTTATAACAGATACAACAATCAGGGATTGTTTAAAAGTTAAAACTTTAAATGTTATTCCTTTTTTATTAGTCAGTTCAAAGTGATAGAAAAAACACAAAAAAAAACACCGTCCAATGAAACACATAAATGATACAGACTACACGAGGGTAATAGTCGACTAATATCCAGTCTTGCTACGGAGATTTGATTACTATTGTTAAAAGTTGTTTTCGACTCTATTTATATCTTTTTGTACCAAAAGGGTAATAAACCTATGTTAACCTTCCTGGTGGATTTCATTGTTGTTATTTCATAACACAGACACAACAATTAGGGATGATTTAAAAGTTAAAACTTTAAATGTTATTCCTTTTTTATTAGTCAGTTCAAAGTGATGCAAAAAAAGTTAAAAGATGTGAATTGTTGAACAACTAACGAAGGTGATTTGTTTATTATTGGTAACGGCTTGTTTACTGTTTATCTGATATTTTTTCTTTTCTTTTTATCTATCTGGTCTTTCTACATTTTACACTTATTAACAAAGTAGAAAAACAATGGGATTTATCCTTGATGGTGAAGTCGGCGTTATAACGTTTCGGTTTTTGCTACCTTCATCAGAACTGACTTGGGATAGGTGAAATATTGTGTAGAGATAGAAAAATGGGAGAATTGTTAGTTATGTATGAAGAAAGGAGGTAACCAGTGTCGGCCTAGCGTTAGTTCTGGGACTACATGAGGATATCAGTCGAGTACTAACCAGTCTTGCTACAGAGATGTAATTACTGTTGTTAAAGAGCTGCGCATTAGACTCTATCTGATTTTTATTTTTTGTACCAAAAGGGTAATAAACCTATGTTAACCTTCCTTATGGATTTCAATGTTGTTATTTGATAACTGAGACACAATAATCAGGGATGATTTAAAAGTTAAAACTTTAAATGTTATTCCTTTTTTATTAGTCAGTTCAAAGTGATAGAAAAAACACACAAAAAAACACCGTCCAACGAAACACATAAATGATACAGACTACACGAGGGTAATAGTTTAGTAATATCCAGTCTTGCTACGGAGATTTGATTACTATTGTTAAAAGTTGTGTCCGACTCTACTTATATCTTTTGTACCAAAAGGGTAATAAACCTATGTTAACCTTTCTTTCGGATTTCAATGTTGTTATTCGATAACTAAGATACAACAGTCTATGAGGAGGAAGATACGGAGATCAAACCAGGTGTGACATAGGTCACCAACCGGTCAACACGGACAACAGGGATCCTCATTGGATGTGGGTCTTAAACCTCTGAACAGGTGCAGTCGTCTTATTCTACAGCGAGACCGGTAGAAGTATCTCGGAAAAATCTGAATATGAGTAAGGTATATAGCTGTTTACTCTTTTCACTCATCTTCCAATACTTATTTTATTCTGCCTCCTCTACCAGCTCATCTACTCTACTCTGTAGCCTTTTCTATGCTGGTTGGTTCGTCTATCGACTATCTAGGTATCTGAACTGGTTCTCTTTTTGTTCTTCTCGTCTTCTCTCTTGCTACTTCTTGGTTCTTCTTCATATCTGTATCCGTTGTGGGTTTTTTTGTAACAAACACAAGGATTTGGATATTTTTTTCAGACGTCTTTATTTAACCCAAGTTAATCCTCACGCATGAGATCAATAGCCATCTTTGTGATACGTTTGCATCTCCCGAAAACCACAGATAAACTCCCCATATTTACCAAGATAAAAATGAACAATAAATGGAACGTTAATTTTTTTAAGAATACAAGGTGTGTCATAAAAGTGCCGAGTTTGAAGCTGTATTTACCAAGATAAAAATGAACAATAAATGGAACGTTAATTTTTTTAAGAATACAAGGTGTGTCATAAAAGTGCCGAGTTTGAAGCTGTATTTACCAAAATAGAAATGAACAATGAATGGAACGTTAATTTATTTCAGAATACAAGGTGTGTCGTAAAAGTGCCGAGTTTGAAGCTGTATTTACCAAGATAGAAATGAACAATGAATGGAATGTTAATTTTTTTCAGAATACAAGGTGTGTCATAAAAGTGCCGAGTTTGAAGCTGTATTTACCAAGATAGAAAAGAACTATGAATCGAACGTTATTTTTTTCAGAATACAAGGTGTGTCATAAAAGTGCCGAGTTTGAAGGTGTATTTACCAAGATAGAAAAGAACTATGAATGGAACGTTATTTTTTTCAGAATACAAGGTGTGTCGTAAAAGTGACAAGTTTGAAACTGTATTTACCAAGATAGAAATGAATAATGAATGGAACGTTAATTTTTTTCAGAATACAAGGTGTGTCATAAAAGCGCCGAGTTTGAAGCTGTATTTACCAAGATAGAAATGAACAATGAATGGAATGTTAATTTTTTAAGAATACAAGGTGTGTCATACAAAGCGTCATAAAAGTGCCGAGTTTGAAGCTGTATTTACCATGACGGAAATGAACAATGAATGGAACGTTAATTTTTTAAAGAATATATGGTGTGTCAAAAAAGTGCCGTTTTTGAAGCTGTATTTACCAAGATAGAAATGAACAATGAATGGGACGTTAATTTTATTCAGAATACAAGGTGTGTCATAAAAGTGCCGTGTTTGAATCTGTATTTACCAAGATAGAAATGAAGAAGGAATGGAACGTTAATCTTTTTCAGAATACAAGGTGTGTCAAAAAGTTCCAAAAAATCTCGATACTTTTTTGACACACCTTGCATGTATGTATTTGTGTGGGGAGTGATTAGTTAATTCCAACTAATAAAACGCTTGCTGGCTTATATTATTTTGCATGTGGATTTTATATCAAATTTCTTCACGTTAAATTTATACATATTATACACATATCTATTCTCTTGATTTTTGCACTTTCTATGTGTACATTTTCTAATATACAATTAATTGATGTCACATAGAAAATATCTACCGTGACTCACATTATGTGAATGTATCTTATTCAAGAATTAACCTAATTGTAAATATCCATACATCGCCTTAAAAGTTATTTAATTGCACCTAAATAGAAACGAATATTTCTTCTTCTTCTTCTTCTTCTTCTTCTTCTTCTTCTAGCTTCATCTTTTGATCTCTTTCTTTTCTTCTTCTTCTTCTTCTTCTTCTTCTTCTTCTTCTTCTTCTTCTTCTTCTTCTTCATTCTTCTTCTTCTACCTCTTCATTTCTTCTTCTTCTTCTTCTTCTTCTTCTTCTTCTTCTTCTTCTTCTTCTTCTCTTCTTCTAGCTTCATCTTTTGATCTCTTTCTTTTCTTCTTCTTCTTCTTCTTCTTCTTCTTCTTCTTCTTCTTCTTCTTCATTCTTCTTCTTCATTCTTCTTCTTCTACCTCTTCATCTTCTTCTTCTTCTTCTTCTTCTTCTTCTTCTTCTTCTTCTTCTTCTTCTTCTTCTTCTTTTCATTATTATTATTATTATTATTATTATTATTATTATTATTACTTCCCACATCCATCCCCTCCTCTTTCCTTCTTTTTCTCTTTCTTATGTGTATTACCATTCTCCTTCTGATTCTAATTTTCACCCTCACCATCATCTTTTAATTCTTCTTACTACAACTACTACTACTACTACTACTACTACTACTACTACCACTACTTCTACTATCATTATTATTATTAGTAGCAGTAACAATAATAGTTGTATAACTAGTAGTATTAGTATTAGTTGTAGCAGTAGTACAAGTATAGCTTTCCTTGTCTCTCTCATTCCTTCTTTTTTCTCTTTCTTACTCTAATTTCCTTCTATAAGTCTTCTTTTTCTTCTCCTCCTCCTCCTCCTTTATTTATATTATATTATTACTATTATCATAAATAATAATAATGATAATAATAATAAATACTTTTTGTTCTTTTGTTCTTCAATTAGTTTCTTGTTTTTTAATTGTTATAGTCTTCTTCTTCTCTCTTCTTCTTCTTCTTCTTCTTCTTTCTTCTTCTTCTTCTTCTTCTTTCTCTTCTGTTTCATTTTAATCAATTTTCTTCAAAAGGAAAGTAATTTTCTTTCACTTTTTATTCCTATCTCTCGATCATTACAACAGATGAAATTAACTCCTTAAAAGTGATTAACAACAACAACAACAACAACAACAACAACAACAATAGCCATAAGCTTTCATTTTTCTCTTTAATGAAAAAAAAAAAAAAAAGAAAAAAATGGAAAAAAAAAAAAAAAAGAAAATATTATTCGATTTTTACGGAAGCAAAACAAAGGAGAAACATTCAGTGCTGAAACAGCAGCCCCTTTAGTTGCACATTTTACACAGAACAAAAGAAAACAAAATAATATTTTTTCCTCTCCTTGTTAATAAGTAGAAAAATTTAAACGAACTCAATTATGTTAAAATTGATGTGCCGGTGTACTTACTGTTTATAGTCAATAGGGAGAACCAAACATTTCCCTATATTACACCATTATCATTCAGACAATAAGATATCTATTACTGAAAAATTCTTCTCTATGTCCCCGTTTTTTGGTTGTTGCTCGTCTGGTAATGATGTTGTAGTTTAAATCATCAGAATGAGACAAAAAAGTTTAGGTTGTTTTATCTATCTATACAAATATAAAGGGCAGTTGGTATGTATGTATTTATGTATGTATGTATGTAATTATGTGAAAAAAAGAAAGATAACTAACAGTCTATACGTCATTAAGTTGTGTATAAATCTTTTTAATATCGAACGTGTGTATAATATTACAATCTACGTTTTCTTCGGAAGCTAGAAGACAAGAGATAGTGGACTCATTGCTAAGTTAAACTATGTATGTATATATGGAGAGTTCATGTGGATGATGGCTGTACCAGTTATGAGAGTGAAAGAATCGTGCATGAAAACCTAAAGCGTCAACTTTGAAAGGGTTACACCTGTCATATTGGAGAGAACATGGAGGGTTGGAAGTGTCTGACATGTGGTCGAGTTTTGCTTTCGAGGGCTGGCTATGTCAATCATAGGAATTCTCACCTGGTTTAATCCATGCAGATTCCAGGAGTAAATAATGCGTCTTGTGCTATATGTGGTAAGGTCTGTAAGCCGGCTTCTGGTCTTAAGAGACATATGGTGGTGCATAAGCATCAAATTTTATCATCTGACTCATCTGATTCATCTGAATCATCTCATTCAACGGGGAAGAAGTCTTCTCAATGTCATATTTGCATCAAACTTTGTAGATCTGCAGCAGGTTTGATGAGTCATTTGAGGCCTCATGCAAGGAAGGGTTCTGGTGGTGGGGTTGTGGGATTGTGAGGGACGGCAATGATCTGTAAAGATTATGCTATTGCCATATATGTATAAGACATGAACTTAGAATTATCTCTTGCTAGGAACTTATCAAGGTGTTAGGCGTCAAACGATTGCCCGCTTTAAATTTAGTTCGGATATATTGCTTATTGTAAGGAGTAATCTATCTATCTATCTGTACATATATAAAGGGCAGTTGGTATGAATGTATGTGTGTATGTACGAGGTATGTCAGAAGGGTTCCAAGACTGATGTCACAAAAGATCTATTTCAAACCCAAACTACAAAATAATAGTTTTTCAATTCAAACAATTTCTTCTGGAGTTTGTAACTGTTATCTCAGCTTTCCACAGCCATTGAACTTTCATCCACATACTTTTGTATACATATCCTCTGTTTCAGGTCGTCAAGCAATGAGCACAGAGCAAAGAACAAACTTGAAGTTTCAGGTACAGATGAAACTATGAAATTAAAACAATTACCAACAAAGTAAAATATATATATATATATATATATATATATATATAATATATATATTATATATATATATTAAGAATGGAAATGAGTAACCTACTCGAGTTTCATCGATAGATTCTTCAGGGTTACTTTAAATTAATCGAGTTTACGATTAATCTTAGGTGTTATGAACATGCCCGTTGGAATGGGAAGTCCCATTCAACGGGCATATTCATAACACCTAAGATTAATCGTAAACTCGATTAATTTAAAGTAACCCTGAAGAATCTATCGATGAAACTCGAGTAGGTTACTCCTTTCCATTCTTAAAATAAATTTATGCTCTACATTGTATTGAGCACTTTGTATTTGTTTTTTCTCAACCTTAACCTCTGGATATTGTGCGCTTCCAACGATCGTTCTTATACCCACCGGTAAGTTAATACTTATACATATACAAATATATATATATATATATATGTGTGTGTGTGTGTGTGTGTGTGTGTGTGTGTGTGTGTCTGAAGAAAAGGAAGTGAATCCGACGGTATGTAGTATATTAAGACAGAATGAAAAAACACAAGATGATCTAATTAATAGATTAATTAATTAACTGAAGATGATCTAATTAATAGATCGAGACACTGCAGTGTCGGCCAATAAACTCACCACTTAACCCATTTAAACCTGTGTTTTTTCATTCTTTCTTAATATATATATATATATATATATATATATATATATATATGAAAGTAAAATGGATATGTCATTTAAAAAAAAACTATTTCGTTTACCTGATGAATGCTTTAGCAGGAAACCATTGGTAGTAATATCGTTCCCAAATAAATGAATAAAAGCTAAACCTTTTATTTGTCATTCAACTATCAACGCTATATCACAGATATTGAGCACTCTTCTAATAACACTGTACGTTGGATTACTACTACTTTTCTAGTATACTAGTGCCAACCATACACACTAATTATATATATATATATATATATATATATATATATATATATATAAATATATATATATACAATCAATAATATATTATCTCGTTACTATTAGTTTCATGCTTATGCAATCTTCAGACGAGACTTTCAAAAGGTTGAGATTTAAAAAAAACGGTTGTTTGTTTAGCGTTTATATAAACGTGAAGCATGTTCACACGATAGAATGTTATACCACTAAAGTTGTGTTTTTTTTTAACTGTGGCTTGTTTAGCGTTTATATGATATGATATGATTGACCAAAGCCTGAAGAAGATATCAGAAGATCTGAAACACGTGTCGCAAATGTAAGATAAAAATAATTTAGAAAATTTTCTAAAAACATAATATATTTTGCGGACCTTCTTTTTTATAAAATATTTAATTTTCTCCCGTTGGAACCAGAACAACACTTGTACATACAGAGATGACTTTTTCTCGATTTGTTTACGCTTTACATTTAAACCGATATGCACGCCTAATTCATTTAGTTATAATTAATTAATTAACAAAATTAGGTATGACTTTAATTAAGCACATAATCTCCCATAGATTGTCGGCATTCGCCATTTCAAACACATTGTTTGACTACTTCACACTGTCGTGCCATAAGTCACTCAAAAAGTGCGATATACATACCAGTTTAAAATGAACGAGAAAATTCTGGGGAAGCCAGCTGGTGTAGTGGTTAGAATGTCCGCCTGTCAGGTAGGGTTCGAATCACGCACAAAGCACTGCCCTATATTCCATATCTTATTATAATGGAGATTGTGTGTTTGTCTGTCTGAAGCCGAAACTAAATCACTACTCAAGTCACAATTCCCTTAGTTATTGACGTCACATTCACCATGAATTTATTTTTATTTAAACCTCAGTTATTGATAAAATTGTTATACCTTATTAATACTTTTGACTTTATCTACATTCTAATAACATGCAATTGTATTTATATATGCAACAAAATAGCGGGTTACAGTGTGAACAGGAAAGCTAATTTGCATATTGATATTAAAAGTTTAATTTTATTAAATATGCGCTTGGTATTATTGATTTCTAATTGTTTGTTTTTTTCTTAATGAATATGAGCAAAAAACTCAGGTATAAATCTTAAAAGAAATCTTTTAATATAAAGAAATAACGGCAATTTTATTATTTACTTCCTAATTTAACTAAATAGTTAAATTAGGAAAATTCAGCAATAAAAGGAGGGAGTGATGGAAAATGATGGAAGACTTAGTTTCAAAGCTGTTCTATTCTTCGATTATACCCCCTCTGATTCAAATCATTTTATTTGGATTTTTATTTAGTTTCAAAAGTATTTCAAATTTAACATATTTCATTACATTAAAATTCAAATACTTGCACCCGGAGGGTGCATATATTTGCTAGTATATTTAATATATATATATTTAATATATAGGGTCATCCATAGACACGTGTTTGGACTTATCAAGTTTCTTCAGTGTGGCTAGAACATTTTGTAAGCTACCTACAGCCGGAATTGAAATCCGATCGGCACCTTAACCATTAGGCTGTCTTCACTTACAGAATGTGAAGGGGATTTTTAACTGTTTTAATACACACATCGCTTTGTGTGTAAAGGCCGTCACAGAGTGCTCCATTCCTTAGAAGAGCGTTAATATATATATATTTAATATATATATATATATATATATATATATATATATGACCGGTTATTGCTTTTTGTGAAAAAATTACGAAGATTTGATTTATATTCACGAAGATATTTAAAAATTAAAACATACATAATAGTAAGAGACTAACTTGCTAGCCATTACACCACGGCCCCCCCCCCTATATCTAGGTGAATCTATGTAGCCGCTTCTCGTCAGAAATGAAAATGAAGAAATATTTTTATGATTTTAATTTTTCAGACTCTTGTCCTCATCTTTATTGTACAATGTAAAACACAACTTAATCGGCCGCATCATCCGACGACCTTCTTCGGAAGTTCCCTCTCTATCCGACCCAACATGGGAAATCATCTTGAATAGTTTGACTATTGATCAAACAAAACATCAAAGAACTTTTGAAGATTCCATTCAAATAATGACGTCATTATTTTTTTGCACGCCTATCAATCTGAGATGTGTCACGAGAAGGATTACAATTACGAAGAGAATTTTTTTTAATTAAAAATTTTTTTTTAAATCTAAAATGTTTATAGGCGAAGAACTTTTTTGAAGACCTCATCCAAATAATGACAAAGCAGCTGAAACTTTGTGTTTTTACATGACCCCATAAAGATGAGGACAACAGTCCGAATGATTAAAATTATATACAAGAAGCCTCATCTAAAAATTCAGAATTTTTTTATTTTTTATATTTATTTTGTTTTTCTAAAATGGTGATCCCAATTTTGTTCTTTAAATGCATTTACATTTTAACATAAGCAAGACCAAATCGGACACTACTCAGCTAAGGGTTTATTAAGCTATGGCAATAAAATTCTGTAAATGAAAAGAAAGTGGGAAATATATATAAATATGGAACTGCAAATTTACAAGATATGTCATGAAAGTATTGAGATTGAAGCTGTATTTACCAAGATAGAAATTAACTATGAATGGAACGTTAATTTTTTTTTTTCAGATTACAAGGTGTGCCATGAAAGTATCGAGATTGAAGCTGTATTTACCAAGATAGAAATGAACAATGAATGGAACGTTAATTTTTTTTCAGATTACAAGGTGTGTCATGAAAGTATCGAGATTGAAGCTGTATTTACCAAGATAGAAAAGAACAATGAATAGAACATTCATTTTTTCAGAATACAAGGTGTGTCATAAAAGTGCCGAGTTTGAAGGTGTATTTACCAAGATAGAAATGAACAATGATTGGAACATTCATTTTTTCAGAATACAAGGTGTGTCATAAAAGTGCCGAGTTTGAAGGTGTATTTACCAAGATAGAAATGAACAATGATTGGAACATTCATTTTTTCAGAATATAAGGTGTGTCATAAAAGTTCCGGATTTAAAGCTGTATTTACCAAGATAGAAAAGAACAATGAATAGAACGTTATTATTTTTTTTCAGAATACATGGTGTGTTAAAAAGTTACAAAAAATCTCGATAAAAACGTTGTCTAATAACAACAAAAAAGAATGTGGTTATCATGCTATGTGCTTTGGTTGGTTTTCTTGTTTTAATATTTTAAGAAGGGCAGCTAAAAAACATTCTTCAAGAAGAAAAATAAACTTTACATCGGGCTTTTAAGATATATTGGTTATAATTGTTGGACTATCTAAGGTATAAGACATACAGCAAATCACCACTTTTATTTATAGACATTCCAAATAGCAGCAGAAAGCACCTCCAAATCTTTCGCAACTGTTCTAGAATCAGTTGGTAACGGGATTTTCTGATTGAAGGAATACTACAACTGGATACCATTCTACTAGGATTTCAAGGATTACAACTGCATTCTCTGCTACAAAGAGCTACACCATTCTTCTACTTAATTTTGATTTTGTTTTGTTTTACGGCATATCAACCTCAGTGGGTCATTTAATGCCGATAAAGTTTTGAAATAAATCAATTCTTAATGGATAATACAATTTTTTTATAAATACATTTTTCTATTTAACCCATAGATGGGACCCTAACAGGTACTACCACTCCGGGTCAGAGTGGACCAGGGAGCAATGGTGATGAAGGGGTGCTCCACATTCCCCAAACCTCCAAAACTGGAACCTCACCATCAGATAGAGTTTAACGTCATTCCCAGGACATGTAGACCCTCAGTCACCGCCTTCTAGCACCCATATGATAAAAAGGGATTGGGGCTTGCCATAAGGGTAATAGGGTTGGGAAAAATCATATAGGTGCTAGGGCTTGACGTGGCCAGCCGATTGTTTGGAGGGGGCCTCTCCGACCGCCCGTCTAGCACAAGATACGGCCAAAGTGGAGTATTGCATGTCATGAACTGCTCATCCACCTGGGTTCTATCCTTAAGCATCACGGGTCGCCACCCACGGCCAACAGGTGGCCCCATTGGGGGAGTCTTACCCCTCTGCAGAGGTGCAGTCGGTGCATTCTAACGCCCCAGCCGACAGGGCGGTGTTCTACTTAAGATTTCAAGGAATACAGCTGGATTCGCTTCTACAAAGAGCCACACTCTTGTTCTACGAAGGATTTCAAGGAATAAAACAGACTTTTTACTACTGAGACTACACCCGTTTTCTACCATTGTATTTACATAAACGTCTAAAATGTCGACCAGAATCGTAACAGTTACGAATTCCAGTTGGGAACTAGATTCAAAATAAATGTTTCATATAAGAATAGACACCATAGTAGTATTAGGAACACGGATTCTGTTTTATTCAACAAGAACATATACATCACAAGTAATATGTATTTACCCAACCCCTCCACACTAGCAGATTATGACAGTGGGGAAAACTGATTTTATATTACGAAGAGATTGAGTTACGAGCTAAAATAATTAAACTTGTAAGTCCCGGTACCGTATCGCAGAATTTCAATTATGTAAAGTTTGGTCGTAAATAATAACTAATAATGTCAATTAGGACCGGCTTATCTCAGTCGGTAGAGCGTTCGACAAAGAAAGCACAAGGTTCCTGGTTTGATATCAGCCCTCGCCAACTCAGCGTATGAGTAGCACAAGAATCTGTGCGGTAAAGTGAGGAGCTGATGGTAGGTTTCGCGCTCCACCTCAGACGCCAAAAACAATCTCCTTGGCATAGCGCTATTGAAAAGGGGATAAACTCCCTCGCTGTTTGGTTGATACCGACTTTAGGCCGCTCCGTCGACTTTACTTTTACTTTACTTATTATTCAAAACAGTTTTTTTTTTAAATCCTGATGCCTTTAGTTTAAAAGAAAATTAACTTTTCATAAAAAATGTATTAAGGGTGTACTTATTTACAGGAGAAAGAATGAGAGAAGAGAGAGAGAGAGAGAGAGAGAGAGAGAGAGAGAGAGAGATCACTACAATCGCAGATCCTACAATGTTATAAGTTGAACAGAAAATTGTTTTATTCTTTAAGTGAGACTATTTTACTTATAATGCTGAAATTTAAAATCTCGATATGATGAGTGTTTTTTTTTTAATTTAAAAAAATTATTTATACCGTTTTGTCGTTCCCCAATGATACCTGCATCGGAAGAATGAAGTATTCTTAAAAAGTTGGGCTTCCAGTTACACTTACACCCGTTCCAAATAAACAAAAAAATCAAGCTCCCCAAAATCTCATATTTGGGTAATCTCAGTGGCTTTGTCTCATTTATGAAAACTTTTCATTTTACCATACCATTCTGCACAAGCAGGATGTGGTACAAAGTCAGTTTTATGCGGATTTTAACAAGTTTAAGTTTAAAGTTTTCCAACTGGTCAGATTTCATATTGCAGCATTGTGAGATACCTTTCGGTATTCATAGTATTGCGAAGAATTAAAGGATCCACAATCTTATCTGAATTAAAGGATCCACAATCTTATCTGAAGTCATTTCACACCACACTGTTATCTTGGTTCGATTCTGAAATTTTTCGGAAGAAATAGGGAGTTACTTTTCAATCACCCTTTACATACTAATTCAACTATCACTGGCTGTAAATTGTGCTGGTTGAGGGTTTTAGTCTATCCTGTGTATGACGTTAAACTCTATCTGATGGTGAAGTTCCAATTCTGGAGTCCTGGGTAATATAGAGTACTCGTTTATCACCATTGCTTTCAGGTCCACTCTAATCCGGAGGTTAGTACCTGTAAGGGTTCCATCTATGGGTCAAATACAAAGAATGATTAGTATATATCTGCGTATTCGGACTATTGTTCCATCTTCATTGTTATTTGTACATGTTTCGCCGATATACCCTCCGGCCTTCTTCAGGTAATTCTTGTCGGACTCGGGAAACCTTCGGACTCGGAACCTTTTTTTCGAACTCGAGAACTTTCTTGTAATCGGGGCCATCACGGAACTTTGAACCTAACCCTTTATTCAGTCCACGGGGGTATTCCTGTTCTCATTCCGCTAACCATAACTGGGGTAGGAGTTGTGAGGGGCATATCGGCCGAACGTTGTACAAATAACAATGAAGATGAGGACAATAGTCCGAATAACGCAGATAATACTAATCATCAAGCATCATCTCAACATTCAGAGAAATAGTACAAAGAATGAGTTTGAAAGAAATTTCATTTGAAAAAAAAATTGAGTTTAAAGAAAACTGAGCACTCATCAAGCAGGAATAAAACAAATGTTCTCGGCATAAAATAACCCGGTAAGTATTGACATGCAGTAAAATCCAACCAACCAGACAATGGCTGAAGAATCTACCCAAGTGATGGGGTTATTGTGTTTGCGGGAGTTTCGACAACAGAATTAATTTATAACACAAACATAAAATTAATTATAATAACATATGTTGTATCTAAATATATTAATCCAACTTTCCAGGAGAAACTGAGTGAAGCGCGTATTAAAAATTAAAATATTCAAGAAAAACGCAATTTAAATTCGTAAATAGAAAAAAATGCCTTTAAGGAAACTGTGTCGCTTCAAAAATGTAATTAATTTTTTTTTTTTTTTTCACAGAATTTTCTTTTTCTTTTTTTTCTTTTTTTTTTTGCTTACAATTGTTTTTTTTGTTTTTTGTTTGTTTTTGTTTTTTTGTTTTTTTTTTTTGGGGGGGGGTTAACGAAACATTCCCTTTATTTTTAATTGTCTTCCCTTTTATTGAGGTCTGCTCTTTTCATTATTCGTTTCACGAAATCCAGCGTGACTTTCAAGGTCTTTAATTTTCTTTGTTACATCTTTGTCTTCTTAATAACAATAGACGTTGTTACTTTGTTTTTGTTTTTTTAATTGTGATTATCTACTCATTTATCTGAAAAAATCTATTTTATTTATTTATTTAACACATACATACATTTGTTTTAGATTATTATTTTATCTTCGTTCCTGTTTGGCTACATATCAATAAAGTTGTTATGTAATAAGAATTGTCTCTTGGATTTCATCTGAATAAAAAAAAATTTTTAAATGAATATTCTAATTGAATGTATTTACCAAACCCATCTATACGAGTTGGCTGTGACACAAGGTCAATTCTAAAGCGGAATTTAACAGGTTTGAAATTCAGAGTTTTCCTCCTCCTAGACTGGTTGTCCAACTAAGGTAAAGATTACTGTCTGCCTACTATTTACCTATTTTATGGAGGAAAAGTAGTTGGATTTTATACTTTCCCAAGGGTATTAGCGCTATGTGAAAATGTAAACAACTTCGTCTTTGATTGAACTCGGGTCTACGAGTCCATTTCCGATGAGTTAAACCACAACATCACGCACCTCCATATATTCTACAATCATAAAGCAATTGTAGAAAGGCATGAGCAATGATGACATGTTATGTAAAAAAGTTTGATGATTGATTGATTGATTGATTTTAACAAATAAACAATATCCCACAAAGAAGCAGCTGTACGGCCACTTGCTCCCTATTTCGCAAACACCCAGAGTGAGAAGAACAAGACATGCTGGACACAGCTGGAGAAGAAAGTACGCAATGTTCACCCATGAAAACCAACATATAGGCACCGTCCAGCATAGACGTACACGGACTAGTTCTGCTCGGACACTTCATGCTGCGCTGAGGACCTCCCGACAACAATGAAATAGGTACGGTTGGTGAGAAGATTGTTGTGATATCCGTGCTACTACGCGACATGATGATGAGAGGAGAAGGAGGAGGTGGATGATGATGATGAAGGAGGAGGAGAGGAAGAGACAGTGAGGAGGAGGTAGTGTTGTGTGTGACGGATGATGAGAAGGAAGAGGCGGTGGAGGAGTAGGTTGATAATGATGATAAGAGAAATATATAATTTACCAACCCCTCCGCACGAGCAGATGCGACACAAGGTCCAATTCTTAAGCGGAGTTCAACAGGTTTGAATTCAGAGTTTTTCCTTCTCCTAAACGGTTGCCTAACAAGGTTAAAGATCTCAGTCTGCCCTACTATTTATCCATAGCTGGAGGGAGGTAGGATTCATACCTTTCCCAAGGGTATTAGCGCTAAGTGAAATGCTAATTACCCACGTTCCAGGATTTTGAACTCGGGGGCACGAAGTCCCATCTCTCTCTTTTGG
>CM042179.1:46262518-46280018 GCA_023376005.1 Doryteuthis pealeii
TTTCATTTATGCTAGAGGTTAGAATCGCGTCCAATGTACGTCATATTTACATTTTTGTGTTTTGGAGTTGTTTCTTATGACATGTCTTTTTTTTAGAGATTGGTTTAATGGCATGTCAATTCGTAAAGTGTCATTTTATGCATAGAGGTTAGGAATCGCGTCCAATGTACGTTTCATATTTTACATTTTGTTTTAGTTGTTTCTTAATGACATGTCTCTTTTTAGAGATTGGTTTAATGGCATTTGTCAATCGTAAAGTTTCATTTATGCATAGCGAGGTTGGGAATCGAGTCCAATGTTACGTTCATATTACATTTTGTGTAGTTTTTCTTATGACATGTCTTTTTTTAGAGTTGGTTTAATGGCATGTCAATTCGCTAAAGTGTCATTTTATGCATAGAGGTTTAGGGAATCGCGTCCAATGTACGTTCATATTTACATTTTTGTTATTGTTTCAATGACATTGTTTAGAGATGGTTTGAATGGTATGTCAATTCGTCGTAACTTAAAGTGTCATTTTATTGCATACGAGGTTAGGGAATCGCGTCCAATGACGTTCATATTTACCATTTTGTGTAGTGTTTCTTATGACATGTCTTTTTTAGGAAGATTGTTTTTAATGTTTGTCAATTCGTAAAGTTTCATTTTATGCATAAGGTTAGAATCGCGTCAATGTACGTTTATATTTACATCTTTGTTCTAGTTGTTTCTATGACATGTCTTTTTTTAGAGATTGGTTTTTAATGGTATGTCAATTCGTAAAAAGTGTCATTATTATGCATAGAGGTTAGGGAATCGCTGTCAATGTACTTCATAATTTACATTTTTGGTAGTTGTCTATGACATGTCTCTTTTAGAGATTTGGTTTTAATGGCATGTCAATTCGTAAAAGTGTCATTTAGCCATAGAGGTTAGGGAATCGCGTCCAATGTACGTTTTATATTACATCTTTTGGTAGTTGTTCTATGACACTGTCTTTTTTAGAGATTGGTTAATTGGCATGTCAATTCGTAAAGTGTCATTTTATGCATAGAAGGTAGAATCGCGTCCAATGTTACTCATATTTACATTTGTTTGAGTTGTTTCTTATGACAGTCTTTTTTAGAGATTGGTTGAATGGTATGTCAATTCGTAAAGTGTCATTTTATGCATAGAGGCTTAGGAATCGCGTCAATTACGTTCATATTTCATTTTTGTGTAGTTATTTCTTCATGACATGTCTTTTTTAGAGGATTGGTTAATGGGATTATGTCAATTCGCTAAAGTGTCATTTTTATGACAGAGGTTAGGGAATCGAGTCCAATGTACGTCATTATTACATTTTTGTTGTAGTTGTTTCTTATGACATGTCTATTTAGAGATGGTTTTAAATGGCATGTCAATTCGTAAAGTGTCATTTTGCATAGAGGTTAGGAATTCGCGTCCAGATGTACGTTCATATTTAACATTTTTGTGTAGTTGTTTTCTTATGACATTGGTCTTTTTTAGAGATTGGTTGAATGGTTATGTCAATTCGCTAAGTGTCATTTATGCCATAGAGGTTAGGGGAATCGCGCTCCAATGTACGTTCACTTCATATTTACATTTTTGTTGTAGTGTTCTTAGACATGTCCTTTTTAGATGTTTAATGCGCATGTCAATTCCGTAAAGTGTTCATTTATGATAGAGGTAGGAATCGATCCAATGTCGTCATATTACATTTTATTGTTTAATGTTTAGTTGTTATGACATGTCCTTTTTTTAGAGATTGGTTTTAATGGCATGTCAATTCGTAAGATGTCATTTATGCATAGAGGTGAGGGAATCGAGTCCATGTACGATTCATATTACATTATTGTGTAGTTGTTCTTGAACATGTCCTTTTTAGAGATTGTTTCAATGCATGTCAATTCGTAAAGTGTCATTATGCATAAGGTTAGGGAATCGAGTCCAATGTACGTTCATATTTACATTTTTTGTGTAGTTGTTTCTTATGACATGTCCTTTTGAGATGTTTTAATGGCATGTCAATTCGTTAAAGTGTCATTTTATGCATAGAGGTTAGGGAATCGCGTCCAATGTACGTTTTAATATTTACTCTTTTGTGTAGTTGTTTCTTAGACATGTCTTTTAAGAGAGAATGCCGTTTAATGGCATGTCATTCGTTTATTAAGTGTCATTTTATGCATGAGGTAGTCGCGTCCAATGTACGTTTATATTTACATCTTTTGTGTAGTTGTTTCTTATGACATGTCTTTTTTAGAGATTGGTTTTAATGGTATGTCATTCGTAAAAGTGTCATTTTATGCATAGAGGTTAGGAATCGCGTCCAATGTACGTTCATATTTTACATTTTTTGTGTACTGTTTCTTATGACATGTCTTTTTTAGGAGATTGGTTTTAATGGCATGTCAATTCGTAAAGTGTCATTTTATGCATAGAGGTTAGGGATCGCGTCCAATGTACGTTTATATTTACATCTTTTGTTTAGTTGTTTCTTATGACATGTCTTTTTTTAGAGATTGGTTTTAATGGCATGTCAATTCGTAAAGTGTCATTTTATGCATAGAGGTTAGGGAATCGCGTCCAATGTACGTTCATATTTTACATTTTTTGTGTAGTTGTTTCTTATGACATGTCTTTTTTTAGAGATTGGTTTTTGGTTATGTCAATTCGTAAAGTGTCATTTTATGCATAGAGGTTAGGGAATCGCGTCCAATGTACGTTCATATTTACATTTTTGTGTAGTTGTTTCTTTATGACATGTCTTTTTTTAGAGATTGGTTTAATGGCATGTCAATTCGTAAAGTGTGTTCATTTTATGCATAGAGGTTAGGGAATCGCGTCCAATGTACGTTCATATTTACATTTTGTGTAGTTGTTTCTTTAGACATGTCTTTTTTTAGAGATTGGTTTTTTAATGGCATGTCATTCAATCTAAAGTGTCATTTTATGCATAGAGGTTAGGGAATCGCGTCCAATGTACGTTCATATTTACATTTTTGTGTAGTTGTTTCTTAGACATGTCTTTTTTTAGAGATTGGTTTAATGGTATGTCAATTCGTAAAGTGTCATTTTATGCATAGAGGTTAGGGAATCGCGTCCAATGTACGTTCATATTTACATTTTTTTTGTAGTTGTTTCTTATGACATGTCCTTTTTTTTAGAGATTGGTTTTAATGGGCATGTCAATTCGTAAAGTGTCATTTTATGCATAGAGGTTAGGAATCGGTCCAATGTACGTTTCATTTACATTTTTTGTGTAGTTGTTTCTTATGACATGTCCTTTTTAGAGATTGTTTTAATGGCATGTCAATTCGTAAAGTGTCATTTTATGCATAGAGGTTAGGGAATCGCGTCCAATGTACGTTCATATTTACATTTTTTGTTGTAGTTGTTTCTTATGACATGTCTTTTTTTAGAGATTGGTTTTAATGGCATGTCAATTCGTAAAGTGTCATTTATGCATAGAGGTTAGGGAATCGCGTCCAATGTACGTTCATATTTAATTTTTGTGTAGTTGTTTCTTATGACATGTCCTTTTTTAGAGATTGGTTTTAATGGCATGTCAATTCGTAAAGTGTCATTTTATGCATAGAGGTTAGGGAATCGCGTCCAATGTACGTTTATATTTACATTTTGTGTAGTTGTTTCTTATGACATGTCTTTTTTTAGAGATTGGTTTAATGGCATGTCATTCGTAAAGTGTCATTTTATGCATAGAGGTTAGGGAATCGCGTCCAATGTACGTTCATATTTACATTTTTTGTGTAGTTGTTTCTTATGACATGTCTTTTTTAGAGATTGGTTTTAATGGCATGTCAATTCGTAAAGTGTCATTTTATGCATAGAGGTTAGGGAATCGCGTCCAATGTACGTTCATATTTACATTTTTTGTGTAGTTGTTTCTTATGACATGTCTTTTTTTAGAGATTGGTTTTAATGGTATGTCAATTCGTAAAGTGTCATTTTATGCATAGAGGTTAGGGAATCGCGTCCAATGTACGTTCATATTTACATTTTTTGTGTAGTTGTTTCTTATGACATGTCTTTTTTAGAGATTGGTTTTAATGGCATGTCAATTCGTAAAGTGTCATTTTATGCATAGAGGTTAGGGAATCGCGTCCAATGTACGTTCATATTTACATTTTTTTGTGTAGTTGTTTCTTATGACATGTCTTTTTTTAGAGATTGGTTTTAATGGTATGTCAATTCGTAAAGTGTCATTTTATGCATAGAGGTTAGGGAATCGCGTCCAATGTACGTTCATATTTACATTTTTTGTGTAGTTGTTTCTTATGACATGTCTTTTTTTAGAGATTGGTTTTAATGGCATGTCAATTCGTAAAGTGTCATTTTATGCATAGAGGTTAGGGAATCGCGTCCAATGTACGTTCATATTTACATTTTTGTGTAGTTGTTTCTTATGACATGTCTTTTTTAGAGATTGGTTTTAATGGTATGTCAATTCGTAAAGTGTCATTTTATGCATAGAGGTTAGGGAATCGCGTCCAATGTACGTTCATATTTACATTTTTTGTGTAGTTGTTTCTTATGACATGTCTTTTTTTAGAGATTGGTTTGAATGGCATGTCAATTCGTAAAGTGTCATTTTATGCATAGAGGTTAGGGAATCGCGTCCAATGTACGTTCATATTTACATTTTTTGTGTAGTTGTTTCTTATGACATGTCTTTTTTTAGAGATTGGTTTAATGGCATGTCAATTCGTAAAGTGTCATTTTATGCATAGAGGTTAGGGAATCGCGTCCAATGTACGTTCATATTTACATTTTTTTGTGTAGTTGTTTTCTTATGACATGTCTTTTTTTAGAGATTGGTTTTAATGGCATGTCAATTCGTAAGTGTCATTTTATGCATAGAGGTTAGGGAATCGCGTCCAATGTACGTTCATATTTACATTTTTGTTGTAGTTGTTTCTTATGACATGTCTTTTTTTAGAGATTGGTTTTAATGGCATGTCAATTCGTAAAGTGTCATTTTATGCATAGAGGTTAGGGAATCGCGTCCAATGTACGTTCATATTTACATTTTTTGTGTAGTTGTTTCTTATGACATGTCTTTTTTTAGAGATTGGTTTTAATGGTATGTCAATTCGTAAAGTGTCATTTTATGCATAGAGGTTAGGGAATCGCGTCCAATGTACGTTCATATTTACATTTTTGTGTAGTTGTTTCTTATGACATGTCTTTTTTAGAGATTGGTTTAATGGCATGTCAATTCGTAAAGTGTCATTTTATGCATAGAGGTTAGGGAATCGCGTCCAATGTACGTTCATATTTACATTTTTTGTGTAGTTGTTTCTTATGACATGTCTTTTTTTAGAGATTGGTTTGAATGGCATGTCAATTCGTAAAGTGTCATTTTATGCATAGAGGTTAGGAATCGCGTCCAATGTACGTTCATATTTACATTTTTGTGTAGTTGTTTCTTATGACATGTCTTTTTTTAGAGATTGGTTTTAATGGCATGTCAATTCGTAAAGTGTCATTTTATGCATAGAGGTTAGGGAATCGCGTCCAATGTACGTTCATATTTACATTTTTTGTGTAGTTGTTTCTTATGACATGTCTTTTTTTAGAGATTGGTTTTAATGGTGTCAATTCGTAAAGTGTCATTTTATGCATAGAGGTTAGGAATCGCGTCCAATGTACGTTCATATTTACATTTTTTGTGTTTGTGTTCTTATGACATGTCTTTTTTTAGAGATTGGTTTGAATGGCATGTCAATTCGTAAAGTGTCATTTTATGCATAGAGGTTAGGGAATCGCGTCCAATGTACGTCATATTTACATTTTTGTGTAGTTGTTTCTTATGACATGTCTTTTTTAGAGATTGGTTTGAATGCATGTCAATTCGTAAAGTGTCATTTTATGCATAGAGGTTAGGAACGCGTCCAATGTACGTTCATATTTACATTTTTTGTGTAGTTGTTTCTTATGACATGTTCTTTTTTTAGAGATTGTGAATGGCATGTCAATTCGTAAAGTGTCATTTTATGCATAGAGGTTAGGGAATCGCGTCCAATGTACGTTCATATTTACATTTTTTGTGTAGTTGTTTCTTTATGACATGTCTTTTTTTAGAGATTGGTTTTTAATGGTATGTCAATTCGTAAAGTGTCATTTTATGCATAGAGGTTAGGGAATCGCGTCAATGTACGTTCATTTTACATTTTTTGTGTAGTTTGTTTCTTATGACATGTCTTTTTTAGAGATTGGTTTTAATGGCATGTCAATTCGTTAAAGTGTCATTTTATGCATAGAGGTTTGGAATCGCGTCCAATGTACGTTCATATTTACATTTTTTTTGTGTAGTTGTTCTTATGACATGTCTCTTTTTAGAGATGGTTTTAATGCATTTCAACCCGTCTAGGATTATTTTATGCCTAGAAGTTAGGGAATTGCTTTCATATTTAAATTTGTGTGTTGTAGTTTCTTATTAGCTTTTTTTTTTCACACAGTTATATATATTTACCAACACCTTCCCACGAGCAGGATGTGACACAAGGTCAATTTCTGAGCGGAGTTTAACACGTTTGAATTCAGAGCTTTCCCTCTCTAGACTGATTGCCAAACAAAGATTAAAGAGCCCAGTCTGTCCTACTATTTACCCATATCTGGAGGGAGAGTAGTTTGCTGCATACCTTTCCCCAGAGTATTTGCGCCGTCTGAAAACAGAATTTGAACTCGGGTCAACACGTACATTTCCTACGACGCTAACCATTGCACATAGTTATATCAAGCATTATATGTGCAAGTAACTATTCTTAATTCAAATAGTTTTCACACGGTTATATGGTATAAAATATACGAGGAGGCTCGTGGTGTAATGGTTAAAGTTATGGGAAATGGACTCGTCGCCTCGAGGTCAAATCCGATGAGGTAATTCAGAGTTTTCCTTCTCCTAGACCGGTTGCCTAACCAGGTTAAAGAGCCCAGTCTGCCCTACTATTTATCCATAGCTGGAGGGAGAGTAGGATTCATACATTTCCCAAGGGTATTAGCGCTAAGTGAAATGCAATTACCTCATACAGGATTTGACCTCGAGGCGACGAGTCCATTTCCCATAACTTTAACCATTACACCACGAGCCTCCTCGTATATTTTATACCATATAACCGTGTGAAAACTATTTGAATTAAGAATAGTTACTTGCACATATAATGCTTGATATAACTATGTGCAATGGTTAGCGTCGTAGGAAATGTACGTGTTGACCCGAGTTCAAATTCTGTTTTCAGACGGCGCAAATACTCAGGGGAAAGGTATGCAGCAAACTACTCTCCCTCCAGATATGGGTAAATAGTAGGACAGACTGGGCTCTTTAATCTTTGTTTGGCAATCAGTCTAGAGAGGGAAAGCTCTGAATTCAAACGTGTTAAACTCCGCTAAGAAATTCACCTTGTGTCACATCCTGCTCGTGGGAAGGTGTTGGTAAATATATATAACTGTGTGAAAAAAAAAGCTAATAAGAAACTACAACACACAAATTTTAATATGAAAGCAATTCCCTAACTTCTTGGCATAAAATAATCCTAGACGGGTTGAAATGCCATTAAAACCAATCTCTAAAAAAAGACATGTCATAAGAAACAACTACACAAAAAATGTAAATATGAACGTACCTAACCTCTATGCATAAAATGACACTTTACGAATTGACATGCCATTAAAACCAATCTCTAAAAAAAGACATGTCATAAGAAACAACTACACAAAAAATGTAAATATGAACGTACCTAACCTCTATGCATAAAATGACACTTTACGAATTGACATGCCCTTAAAACCAATCTCTAAAAAAGACATGTCATAAGAAACAACTACACAAAAATGTAAATATGAACGTACCTAACCTCTATGCATAAAATGACACTTACGAATTGACATGCCCTTAAAACCAATCTCTAAAAAAGACATGTCATAAGAAACAACTACACAAAAATGTAAATATGAACGTACCTAACCTCTATGCATAAAATGACACTTTACGAATTGACATGCCCTTAAAACCAATCTCTAAAAAAAGACATGTCATAAGAAACAACTACACAAAAATGTAAATATGAACGTACCTAACCTCTATGCATAAAATGACACTTTACGAATTGACATGCCCTTAAAACCAATCTCTAAAAAAAGACATGTCATAAGAAACAACTACACAAAATGTAAATATGAACGTACCTAACCTCTATGCATAAAATGACACTTTACGAATTGACATGCCCTTAAAACCAATCTCTAAAAAAAGACATGTCATAAGAAACAACTACACAAAAATGTAAATATGAACGTACCTAACCTCTATGCATAAAATGACACTTTACGAATTGACATGCCCTTAAAACCAATCTCTAAAAAAAGACATGTCATAAGAAACAACTACACAAAAATGTAAATATGAACGTACCTAACCTCTATGCATAAAATGACACTTTACGAATTGACATGCCCTTAAAACCAATCTCTAAAAAAAGACATGTCATAAAACAACTACACAAAAAATGTAAATATGAACGTACCTAACCTCTATGCATAAAATGACACTTTACGAATTGACATGCCTTAAAACCAATCTCTAAAAAAAGACATGTCATAAGAAACAACTACACAAAAAATGTAAATATGAACGTACCTAACCTCTATGCATAAAATGACACTTTACGAATTGACATGCCCTTAAAACCAATCTCTAAAAAAAGACATGTCATAAGAAACAACTACACAAAAAATGTAAATATGAACGTACCTAACCTCTATGCATAAAATGACACTTTACGAATTGACATGCCCTTAAAACCAATCTCTAAAAAAAGACATGTCATAAGAAACAACTACACAAAAAATGTAAATATGAACGTACCTAACCTCTATGCATAAAATGACACTTTACGAATTGACATGCCCTTAAAACCAATCTCTAAAAAAAGACATGTCATAAGAAACAACTACACAAAAATGTAAATATGAACGTACCTAACCTCTATGCATAAAATGACACTTTACGAATTGACATGCCCTTAAAACCAATCTCTAAAAAAAGACATGTCATAAGAAACAACTACACAAAAATGTAAATATGAACGTACCTAACCTCTATGCATAAAATGACACTTTACGAATTGACATGCCCTTAAAACCAATCTCTAAAAAAAGACATGTCATAAGAAACAACTACACAAAAAATGTAAATATGAACGTACCTAACCTCTATGCATAAAATGACACTTTACGAATTGACATGCCCTTAAAACCAATCTCTAAAAAAGACATGTCATAAGAAACAACTACACAAAAATGTAAATATGAACGTACCTAACCTCTATGCATAAAATGACACTTTACGAATTGACATGCCCTTAAAACCAATCTCTAAAAAAAGACATGTCATAAGAAACAACTACACAAAAATGTAAATATGAACGTACCTAACCTCTATGCATAAAATGACACTTTACGAATTGACATGCCCTTAAAACCAATCTCTAAAAAAAGACATGTCATAAGAAACAACTACACAAAAAATGTAAATATGAACGTACATTGGACGCGATTCCCTAACCTCTATGCATAAAATGACACTTTACGAATTGACATACCATTAAAACCAATCTCTAAAAAAAGACATGTCATAAGAAACAACTACACAAAAAATGTAAATATGAACGTACATTGGACGCGATTCCCTAACCTCTATGCATAAAATGACACTTTACGAATTGACATACCATTAAAACCAATCTCTAAAAGAGACATGTCATAAGAAACAACTACACAAAAAATGTAAATATGAACGTACATTGGACGCGATTCCCTAACCTCTATGCATAAAATGACACTTTACGAATTGACATACCATTAAAACCAATCTCTAAAAAAAGACATGTCATAAGAAACAACTACACAAAAAATGTAAATATGAACGTACATTGGACGCGATTCCCTAACCTCTATGCATAAAATGACACTTTACGAATTGACATACCATTAAAACCAATCTCTAAAAAAGACATGTCATAAGAAACAACTACACAAAAAATGTAAATATGAACGTACATTGGACGCGATTCCCTAACCTCTATGCATAAAATGACACTTTACGAATTGACATACCATTAAAACCAATCTCTAAAAAAAGACATGTCATAAGAAACAACTACACAAAAAATGTAAATATGAACGTACATTGGACGCGATTCCCTAACCTCTATGCATAAAATGACACTTTACGAATTGACATACCATTAAAACCAATCTCTAAAAAAGACATGTCATAAGAAACAACTAACAAAAAATGTAAATATGAACGTACATTGGACGCGATTCCCTAACCTCTATGCATAAAATGACACTTTACGAATTGACATACCATTAAAACCAATCTCTAAAAAAAGACATGTCATAAGAAACAACTACACAAAAAATGTAAATATGAACGTACATTGGACGCGATTCCCTAACCTCTATGCATAAAATGACACTTTACGAATTGACATACCATTAAAACCAATCTCTAAAAAAAGACATGTCATAAGAAACAACTACACAAAAAATGTAAATATGAACGTACATTGGACGCGATTCCCTAACCTCTATGCATAAAATGACACTTTACGAATTGACATACCATTAAAACCAATCTCTAAAAAAAGACATGTCATAAGAAACAACTACACAAAAAATGTAAATATGAACGTACATTGGACGCGATTCCCTAACCTCTATGCATAAAATGACACTTTACGAATTGACATACCATTAAAACCAATCTCTAAAAAAAGACATGTCATAAGAAACAACTACACAAAAATGTAAATATGAACGTACATTGGACGCGATTCCCTAACCTCTATGCATAAAATGACACTTTACGAATTGACATACCATTAAAACCAATCTCTAAAAAAAGACATGTCATAAGAAACAACTACACAAAAAATGTAAATATGAACGTACATTGGACGCGATTCCCTAACCTCTATGCATAAAATGACACTTTACGAATTGACATGCCATTAAAACCAATCTCTAAAAAAAGACATGTCATAAGAAACAACTACACAAAAATGTAAATATGAACGTACATTGGACGCGATTCCCTAACCTCTATGCATAAAATGACACTTTACGAATTGACATACCATTAAAACCAATCTCTAAAAAAAGACATGTCATAAGAAACAACTACACAAAAAATGTAAATATGAACGTACATTGGACGCGATTCCCTAACCTCTATGCATAAAATGACACTTTACGAATTGACATGCCATTAAAACCAATCTCTAAAAAAGACATGTCATAAGAAACAACTACACAAAAAATGTAAATATGAACGTACATTGGACGCGATTCCCTAACCTCTATGCATAAAATGACACTTTACGAATTGACATGCCATTAAAACCAATCTCTAAAAAAAGACATGTCATAAGAAACAACTACACAAAAAATGTAAATATGAACGTACATTGGACGCGATTCCCTAACCTCTATGCATAAAATGACACTTTACGAATTGACATACCATTAAAACCAATCTCTAAAAAAGACATGTCATAAGAAACAACTACACAAAAAATGTAAATATGAACGTACATTGGACGCGATTCCCTAACCTCTATGCATAAAATGACACTTTACGAATTGACATACCATTAAAACCAATCTCTAAAAAAAGACATGTCATAAGAAACAACTACACAAAAAATGTAAATATGAACGTACATTGGACGCGATTCCCTAACCTCTATGCATAAAATGACACTTTACGAATTGACATACCATTAAAACCAATCTCTAAAAAAAGACATGTCATAAGAAACAACTACACAAAAAATGTAAATATGAACGTACATTGGACGCGATTCCCTAACCTCTATGCATAAAATGACACTTTACGAATTGACATACCATTAAAACCAATCTCTAAAAAAAGACATGTCATAAGAAACAACTACACAAAAAATGTAAATATGAACGTACATTGGACGCGATTCCCTAACCTCTATGCATAAAATGACACTTTACGAATTGACATACCATTAAAACCAATCTCTAAAAGAGACATGTCATAAGAAACAACTACACAAAAAATGTAAATATGAACGTACATTGGACGCGATTCCCTAACCTCTATGCATAAAATGACACTTTACGAATTGACATACCATTAAAACCAATCTCTAAAAAAGACATGTCATAAGAAACAACTACACAAAAAATGTAAATATGAACGTACATTGGACGCGATTCCCTAACCTCTATGCATAAAATGACACTTTACGAATTGACATACCATTAAAACCAATCTCTAAAAAAGACATGTCATAAGAAACAACTACACAAAAAATGTAAATATGAACGTACATTGGACGCGATTCCCTAACCTCTATGCATAAAATGACACTTTACGAATTGACATACCATTAAAACCAATCTCTAAAAAAAGACATGTCATAAGAAACAACTACACAAAAAATGTAAATATGAACGTACATTGGACGCGATTCCCTAACCTCTATGCATAAAATGACACTTTACGAATTGACATACCATTAAAACCAATCTCTAAAAAAAAGACATGTCATAAGAAACAACTACACAAAAAATGTAAATATGAACGTACATTGGACGCGATTCCCTAACCTCTATGCATAAAATGACACTTTACGAATTGACATACCATTAAAACCAATCTCTAAAAAAAGACATGTCATAAGAAACAACTACACAAAAAATGTAAATATGAACGTACATTGGACGCGATTCCCTAACCTCTATGCATAAAATGACACTTTACGAATTGACATACCATTAAAACCAATCTCTAAAAAAGACATGTCATAAGAAACAACTACACAAAAATGTAAATATGAACGTACATTGGACGCGATTCCCTAACCTCTATGCATAAAATGACACTTTACGAATTGACATACCATTAAAACCAATCTCTAAAAAAAAGACATGTCATAAGAAACAACTACACAAAAAATGTAAATATGAACGTACATTGGACGCGATTCCCTAACCTCTATGCATAAAATGACACTTTACGAATTGACATGCCATTAAAACCAATCTCTAAAAAAAGACATGTCATAAGAAACAACTACACAAAAATGTAAATATGAACGTACATTGGACGCGATTCCCTAACCTCTATGCATAAAATGACACTTTACGAATTGACATGCCATTAAAACCAATCTCTAAAAAAAGACATGTCATAAGAAACAACTACACAAAAAATGTAAATATGAACGTACATTGGACGCGATTCCCTAACCTCTATGCATAAAATGACACTTTACGAATTGACATACCATTAAAACCAATCTCTAAAAAAGACATGTCATAAGAAACAACTACACAAAAAATGTAAATATGAACGTACATTGGACGCGATTCCCTAACCTCTATGCATAAAATGACACTTTACGAATTGACATACCATTTAAACCAATCTCTAAAAGAGACATGTCATAAGAAACAACTACACAAAAAATGTAAATATGAACGTACATTGGACGCGATTCCCTAACCTCTATGCATAAAATGACACTTTACGAATTGACATACCATTAAAACCAATCTCTAAAAAAAGACATGTCATAAGAAACAACTACACAAAAAATGTAAATATGAACGTACATTGGACGCGATTCCCTAACCTCTATGCATAAAATGACACTTTACGAATTGACATACCATTAAAACCAATCTCATGTCATAAGAAACAACTACACAAAAAATGTAAATATGAACGTACATTGGACGCGATTCCCTAACCTCTATGCATAAAATGACACTTTACGAATTGACATACCATTAAAACCAATCTCTAAAAAAAGACATGTCATAAGAAACAACTACACAAAAAATGTAAATATGAACGTACATTGGACGCGATTCCCTAACCTCTATGCATAAAATGACACTTTACGAATTGACATACCATTAAAACCAATCTCTAAAAAAGAGACATGTCATAAGAAACAACTACACAAAAAATGTAAATATGAACGTACATTGGACGCGATTCCCTAACCTCTATGCATAAAATGACACTTTACGAATTGACATACCATTAAAACCAATCTCTAAAAGAGACATGTCATAAGAAACAACTACACAAAAAATGTAAATATGAACGTACATTGGACGCGATTCCCTAACCTCTATGCATAAAATGACACTTTACGAATTGACATACCATTAAAACCAATCTCTAAAAGAGACATGTCATAAGAAACAACTACACAAAAAATGTAAATATGAACGTACATTGGACGCGATTCCCTAACCTCTATGCATAAAATGACACTTTACGAATTGACATACCATTAAAACCAATCTCTAAAAGAGACATGTCATAAGAAACAACTACACAAAAAATGTAAATATGAACGTACATTGGACGCGATTCCCTAACCTCTATGCATAAAATGACACTTTACGAATTGACATACCATTAAAACCAATCTCTAAAAAAAGACATGTCATAAGAAACAACTACACAAAAAATGTAAATATGAACGTACATTGGACGCGATTCCCTAACCTCTATGCATAAAATGACACTTTACGAATTGACATACCATTAAAACCAATCTCTAAAAAAAGACATGTCATAAGAAACAACTACACAAAAAATGTAAATATGAACGTACATTGGACGCGATTCCCTAACCTCTATGCATAAAATGACACTTTACGAATTGACATACCATTAAAACCAATCTCTAAAAAAAGACATGTCATAAGAAACAACTACACAAAAAATGTAAATATGAACGTACATTGGACGCGATTCCCTAACCTCTATGCATAAAATGACACTTTACGAATTGACATGCCATTAAAACCAATCTCTAAAAAAAGACATGTCATAAGAAACAACTACACAAAAATGTAAATATGAACGTACATTGGACGCGATTCCCTAACCTCTATGCATAAAATGACACTTTACGAATTGACATACCATTAAAACCAATCTCTAAAAGAGACATGTCATAAGAAACAACTACACAAAAAATGTAAATATGAACGTACATTGGACGCGATTCCCTAACCTCTATGCATAAAATGACACTTTACGAATTGACATACCATTAAAACCAATCTCTAAAAGAGACATGTCATAAGAAACAACTACACAAAAAAATGTAAATATGAACGTACATTGGACGCGATTCCCTAACCTCTATGCATAAAATGACACTTTACGAATTGACATGCCATTAAAACCAATCTCTAAAAAAAGACATGTCATAAGAAACAACTACACAAAAAATGTAAATATGAACGTACATTGGACGCGATTCCCTAACCTCTATGCATAAAATGACACTTTACGAATTGACATGCCATTAAAACCAATCTCTAAAAAAAGACATGTCATAAGAAACAACTACACAAAAAATGTAAATATGAACGTACATTGGACGCGATTCCCTAACCTCTATGCATAAAATGACACTTTACGAATTGACATACCATTAAAACCAATCTCTAAAAGAGACATGTCATAAGAAACAACTACACAAAAAATGTAAATATGAACGTACATTGGACGCGATTCCCTAACCTCTATGCATAAAATGACACTTTACGAATTGACATACCATTAAAACCAATCTCTAAAAGAGACATGTCATAAGAAACAACTACACAAAAAATGTAAATATGAACGTACATTGGACGCGATTCCCTAACCTCTATGCATAAAATGACACTTTACGAATTGACATGCCATTAAAACCAATCTCTAAAAAAAGACATGTCATAAGAAACAACTACACAAAAAATGTAAATATGAACGTACATTGGACGCGATTCCCTAACCTCTATGCATAAAATGACACTTTACGAATTGACATACCATTAAAACCAATCTCTAAAAGAGACATGTCATAAGAAACAACTACACAAAAAATGTAAATATGAACGTACATTGGACGCGATTCCCTAACCTCTATGCATAAAATGACACTTTACGAATTGACATACCATTAAAATCAATCAGTCAACCAATCAAAAACAGAAGAAAGAATATAAATATGAACGATATTTCTCAAATGATATTTGTTTGGATTTTTGAGATGAGGCTTGATAATTTATAATATTTGTATTTTTCTGTCTCGATGCATTGAATAAATGGTTCGCTTCGAAGTTTCGTTAAGGCTCCCAATTATGACATGAAGGCTCCCGGGTTCGACAAGAAGGTTTCCCGAGTACGAAGAGAAGATTCCCGAGCACGAGAAAGTTCCTGAGTTCGAGAAAGTTCCCGAATTCGAAGAGAAGGTTCCAGAGTTCGAGAAGAAATACCTGAAGAATGCCGAGGGACACATCAGCCGAAACTCTGTGTATATGACAATATAGTCAAAAAAATCAAAATAATACAAATCCTCAAATAATGTTTTGAAATATAAAAAAGAAAATGGTATTTCTGTCAAAGAAAGGTTCTTCATAACAACGAACGAAATTGACTTCTTCAGAAAATACCCGAAGACTACCGAAACTTTGTGTATATAACTATAAAGATGAGGACAACAGTCCGAAAAATCTAAATAATACAAATCCTCAAATAATGATTTGAAATTTTGAAATATGGTATTTCTATCAAAGAAAAGTTCTTCATAACTACGAATAAAATTGACCTTCTCAGTACAATGTTTCACGTTTCGCCCAATTGAATGGGACGTCCCCTGTTTATAGACCGAGACCTAGGCCGAGAATAGGATATTGTTTAGCTATATAAATCAACAACACAAAAGGATTAAGTCTTTGTGGGTCTTTTTCTCCCCTCGTTGTTTCATTTTTTTATGTTTTTTTTTCATTTTGAATAATCGTAATGTCAGGAGGCTAAACTATTTTTTTTGTTTCAATTCGCACAGAACGAAAGGCATTAAATAATATTGGCAGTTAACAGATAAATATCAGAGGATTTAAAAAAAATTGTTTCTCTTTCCTCTTCTTTATTTTGCTGGCATTTTTCAATTTTATCCACTTTATTCCTCTTTCTTTCTTTCTTTCTCTCTTTCTTTCTTTCTTTCTTTCTTTATTTTCAGTTTCTTTCTTTCTTTCTTTTCTTTCTTTATCTATTTTTTTTCTGTTTCTTTCTTTCTTTAATATTTTGGCTTCTTCATTAATTCATTCCTTTCTTTTTTTCTTTCGATTTCTTTCTTTCTTTCTTTCTTTATCTATTTATTTTTCGATTTCTTTCTTTCTTTATTGTTTTGGCTTCTTCATTCATTCCTTCCTTTCTTCTTTTCGATTTCTTTCTTTCTTTCTTTCTTTCTTTCTTTTCTTTCTTTCTAAGTCATTTCCCTTCTTTTCTTGTTCCTCTCCCTCTCTACCTATTCCCACCCCATTATATCCTTTTCTTTTTTCTTTTTTCTTCCTCTCTTTCTACAGTATTTCCTTTCCTTCTTGATCTTTTTCTACTTCTCTTTTTCATTTTTAACTTCTTCCTTTCATTCTTTATTTT
>CM042179.1:46285018-46340018 GCA_023376005.1 Doryteuthis pealeii
TCAATATCGACCGGGCAGCGAGGAGAGCTATCCCCCTTTCGCAAGCACTAGACCAGGGAGATTATATTTTGCTGAAGTGCAACACCACACCTACCATCAGCTCTCAGATCCTTTACGGCACAGATAAAATTACCAAACCTTTGCTACTCATGCGCAGTGTTGGCAAGGACCGGTATGAAACCCGGAACCTTGCGATTCCCAGGCGGATGCTCTACCGACTGTGCTAAACCTGCCCCTCATGTTGTTTTTACGCGGTTGAGTGTTGGAATAGGTCGGAAAAGTAAAAGTTTGGTGATAAAAGGTATTTTTGTAATTTTGTCAACTATTTTTATGTTTGATTAAATGTAAATTAATAATAATAATAATAATAATAATGATGATGAATCTGAAATCTGATCAAAGGAATTAATACCTGGGCTGTCCCCATTATAAGATACTCAGGACCATTCTTAAAATGGACAAAAGAAGAACTCAGACAGATAGACCAAAGGACGAGAAAATTAATGACCATGCACAATGCTCTCCACCCTAGAGATGATAGAGATAGATTGTATGTGTCAAGAAAGGAAGGGGGAAGAGGTCTTGCCAACATAGAGGAATGCGTAGAAACCACAATCCAACAACTTGAAGATTACACAAGGAAGAGCAAAGACAAATTACTTATGGCGGCCAACAATAGTAGAAACGGCAGATGGACAAACAGAAAAACGACAAAGACTAGAAAACAAAAATGGGAAGAAAAACAATTATACGGACGCTTCAAACGACAAATAGATGAAGTTGCACATGAAAAGACTTGGACATGGTTAAGAAAGGGAAACCTCAAAAGAGAAAGAGAATCACTTATAATTGCTGCACAAAATAATGCCATAAGGACAAACTACATCAAAGCGAAAATTGATAAGACCCAACAAAATAGTAAATGTAGACTTTGCGGTAATAGAGATGAGACTGTTAACCATATACTCTGCGAATGTAGCAAACTAGCACAACGAGAATACAAAACTAGACACGACTGGGTTGGGAAGGTGATCCACTGGGAATTATGCAAAAAAATTAAATTTTGACCACACAACAAAATGGTATATGCATAAACCAGAATCTGTTCTTGCGAACGAAACACACAAAATTCTCTGGGACTTTGAGATAAAAACGGATCACCTTATCCCAGCAAGAAGGCCAGACCTAGTGTTGATAAACAAAAAAGAAAGAACTTGTCAACTGGTGGATTTTGCAGTGCCAGCAGATCACAGGGTGAAGTTAAAGGAAAATGAAAAAATAGACAAATATCTGGACCTTGCCAGAGAACTGAAAAAGTTATGGAATATGAAAGTGAAAGTTATACCAATTGTAGTTGGTGCACTTGGAACAGTCCCAAAAGGATTAGAAAAGGGTTTGGAAAGTTTGGATATCAGAGGAAGGATTGAAACCATTCAGAACACTGCACTGCTGCAATATGCCAGAATACTCAGAAGAGTCCTGGAGACCTGAGGAGACTTGCTGTCACTCAGACTCCAGTGAAAGACCATCAGCTAACACTGATGTGAAAACTCAAAAGGAGTAAATAATAATAATAATAATAATAATAATAATAATAATAATATATGTAGTATCTTTCAATCTAAAAATTATGTAATATCTTAATTATTATTATTATTAACATTATCATTATTATGTATCATCTTTAAATCGTAAATGATTATTATTATTATTATTATTATTATTATTATTATTATTATTATTATTATTATATTTATCATCTTTAAATCGTAAATTATTATTATTATTATTATTATTATTATTATTATTATTATTATGTATCATCTTTAAATCGTAAATGATTATTATTATTAAACGTAAAATTAAAAACGTTAAAAATCATAATTGATTGATTTAATAAGTTAGATTTAGAATTTTTCAAGAAATAAGACTATTAGAGCAATTTCTTAATTCCTTAAATTCTATGTCCACACCAAACTTTTCCGTTTTACTTTTCCGACCTATTTCAACACTCAGCCTATATTACTTTCTTTGTGTATGTTTTTTTTTTACGTATCTTTTTTTCTCATTTCTTATATTTTTCCCCTTTTGTAAAGTCTTTGAATTTCTTTGAATATCTTTCACATGTTTTTTTAGTTCTCTCGCCATTTTCCTTTTTTTTTACTTGTTTATTTTCTTCATATCAATTGTTTTTTCTTTTGTCACCTACTAATCAACATTCTAATCACACGCATATACACATAAGTAAATAGATATGAGTAAATCCTCAATTAACATCTCTGTCTGTCTGTCTGTCTCACACGCATAGACAAAGACATACACACGTGCACGTTTAATTCTGCATTTACTTATATTCTTATGAACATAGATATATACATTTTTTCGGTGGTTCTTTGTTTAACACAAAGTAAAAAGAAAAATGTGTTCATATATATATATATATATATATATATATATATATATATATATATATTTCGTTTGTGTGGTGTGTGTGCGAGAGAGAGAGAGAGAGAGAGAGAGAGAGAGAGAGAGAGAGAGAGAGAGTGTGTGTGTGTGTGTTTGTGTGTTGGAAGAGAGGATGATTTTACGACGAAGACAAAAAATCATCATGGGAAAGGTGATTCACTACGAATTGTGCAAGAAATTCAATTTTCACCATACAGCAAAATGGTATATGCACAAGTCTGAACCGGTTCCGGAGAATGAGACGCAAAAAATTTTCTGGGACTTCGAGGTACAGACGGATCACCTAATCCCGGCCAGGAGACCGAACCTAATATATAATCGACAAGAAAAGGGAACCTACCATCTCGTGGATTTTGCCGTCCCGGCTGACTACCGAATAAAAAAAAGAAAGAAAGCGAAAAGATAGACAAATACTTGGACCTTGCCAGAGAACTGAAGAGACTGTGGAACATGAAGGTGGAGGTCGTGCCAATTGTAATTGGTGCCCTTGGAACGGTCCCCAAATCTCTGGAAAAGAATTTGGGTGAATTGGAAATCAGAGGAAGAATCGAGACCATCTAAACTATAGCATTGTTAAGATCGGCGAGAAGTGTCCTGGAGACCTGAAAAGACTTACTGTCACTATTAAGTGGATGTGAAAAACAGGCTCGCGTTGCACGAACACGCCTCGCGTATCCATGTCTCCGTTTTAACGGTGCTGCAACCCTGCACCGAATACCTATCATCGTAATCGTCGATCTAACCGTCGTCGTGTATCGCCATCATAGAGATGATCCTAGAGTCCTGAGGAGACTTGCTGTCACTCAGTCTCCACCGGCTTCGGCAGGTGTGAAAAACTCGATATTATCGAGTTATTATTATTAATAATAATAATAATAATAATAATAATAATAATAATAACTAGCAAAACCTGTGGATATACCGCAGTATGAGGATTCGATTATTACAACGTTTGATATGTTTACTTAAGAGCTAGTGATAAATAGTTCAATATGTAAAAAGCATAATAATCTTGATCTAACTCTCTCTCGCGCTTTTTTTTCTTTCTTTCCTTCTTTTTATTTTTCCATTATGTTCTATTGAAACAGATTAGCGTCATCGCTTCCACGCGCTCACCCCTTTCTTTCTTATCATATCTTTTATGCGTTGCATGTCTTTTTTCTTCCCTTTCTTATAAAAATGGAATGGTCCATTATTTAACTGAGGTGACGGTACTCATAAGAAATTAAAAAAAATAGGCGGATAAGATACACTAGATAATCCGGATTTACATTTTTGCATTTCATTCATCTTGGACGATTTGGACGGTCTCATTTTTAACCGAGGGTGTGTTGCACGATGATAACGGCCGTACAATTAAGGAACACAAATATTGATACATAGATTCTTGCCAATATTCTGGATAAAACAATAATCTGCACTTTAGGTAAGGTGTATATATACCCAACCTTTCCCCCACGGACAAGATACGACAAATAAACGGAGTACAGCTGGTTTTCAGTTCAGAATTCCCTTCTGTTGTCAGTTTGTAAATATTTTATGTTTAAATCGAACTTCGTTAATCGTTAATATTACTTAACTGGCCCAGGGCTGAAACCACTGGACACAGGCTCCGTGGGTCCCGTGGGCCAGGTGGGTGAATAGTAGTGCAGATTAGGCTCTTTGGCCTTGGTAAAAGCAACCAGTCTCAAAATAAAAGTAAATCCTACTCCAAAAAACTAAATACAATACTGTCACTCGTACATTATTGGCAGGTCATAACCAAACCCCAAGAAAAGAAAATTATAGATATGTACATAATTTTGTTGATGGTTATTTGGACCGTATAATGTTATATTTTTAACGCATAAATCCGATACTTTACTCGCTACAAAAACTATCTAGCGGATATCTATCCTTATGGCAATTTAAAATAGGTTAAGTCGAACTTAACAAACCTAAATTCCATCATCGTATGTCACCCCGCCGAAAGAAAAAAATATACCAAAAATCAGGGAATTAACCGAATTTAATGAAATTTTCAGTGTTGATATATTAATGAATAAAAGATATAATGCACCAGTTTATTTTAAAACTTTTACATTTTTTCAGGTCAGTTAACTTTGAACCACGTATCTTTAAGGCGTAACGCAGATTCTCAAAGATTCTCAAATAACTTTTTATTGCACCTCTCAGATAAGTCTTGTAGCAAATGCCATTAAAATTTGCAACAATTTCTGTACTTTTGATAATATATGTCTGTAATTTATATTCGTGTTTGTTTTCTTCTTTCGTCCGAATAATAACCACTACTACCGGAGGTTAAGAGCTCCAAACAAATCCCCGTAAATACTCCTACTAACAAATATATACGCCCTCGAGGTGCAAGCATCTAAGTTTTGATGTAATACAATATTACATTAGATTACAAAAACTAATGAAAATATATAAGAATGCGTATTAAAAAAAATCACTTATTGATTTCAATATAAAATTATACATTTGATTGCTTTAATACATCTGAGAACTAAACAATAATATTAAAAATCAATAACAACACGAAATTATTTATTAATCATGGTTTTGTTAAAACCGGTATGCAAATTAATCACACCATATACTATATAAACATTCATTTCTTAAGGATATATAACACTCATTGCCAGATTTTAAATACATTAATAATATGGGCTGTTTTGAGGCAAATCTATCTGAGCTACACCTTAATAGAGACATTGTTAAGAAATAAAATGCTAATTAAGATTAAATAATGATTATTTAATAACAATGAGAATATAACGTAAATGACTAAAGGAATCGTGGCGTTGCTGGTGACATAGTTTCGGTTACAGATAAACGTTTAATCTCCATCATGAGATAATTTTAAAACAAACTTAGAATAATTGAAGAATATAAATACTTAAACAATGAAACTGATAGGTAAAATTTGAAACTGGTGTGTGTGTGTGTGTGTGTGTGTGGGTCTCGTGGTGTAATGACTAAGATGATAAAGAGCGTCATCGTAGTAACCGGGTTCGAATTCTAGTCTCGGTAAATGTTCACTTTCAGGCAAATACTTTGCAAGATGACCATAATCGAACAATTAAGGAACACGAGTATAAATATATAGATGTTTTATACAATTAGATAATGCGACCAATGTGTACAACCATGGCTATTTTTATCTGTCGATAGTGCTTACTGTATCCCCAACAGGAGGATACTCTTCCAATACAAAGAAAATTGTATTCTGGGTAAGCACTAAACTTCATCTAGGGGTGAGGCTCCAGATCTGGAATACAATACTTTTGGGAAAGGTATGAACCCCTTTATCTTCCAGATGTAGGTTAAAAAGTACCACGACTCTATCTTGTTCACCTACAAGGATGACTTTGGGATGAAATACCACATACGTCATTTAACAAAGAAACCAAATAAATCTGTATTATTTGTATTATTCAGACTATAATTTCATTGCTATCTGTACAACGTTTCAGCCGATGTGCCCTCCGGCCTTCTTCAGATATTTATTGTCGGACTCGGTAACCTTCTCGGACTCGGGAACCTTCTTGCCGTAATCAGGAACCTTCTTGCCGTAATCAGGAACCTTGTCGTAATCGGGAGCTATCACGGAACTTTGAACCTAACCAGTCCACAGGTTTATTCTGTTCTCATTCCGCTAACCATAACTGGGGTAGAAGTGTTAAGCTGTGTTAATAATTATTCTATGTTAATGCTGCCCTTGGCCAGGATTGAACCTGCAGTCTAGAGATAACTGTCACTTAGAAATGTCTTAACCTAACTCCTTTATCCACTATGCTATGTGTCGAATTGGACAAAAATTCAGAGAAATAGCAAATAAATCTGAATTTTGAAAGTCGGCTTCACCTGATCATAACATTAGAATCGATGTATCCAAAAAAACATTTTTTGAAACTGTATATCTGGTGGTTAGAGAGTAAATAGACAAGTCTAAACTGGAAGTAATGTTTCTTTATTCTTGTAAAGTCTGATGCAATGAAAAAACAAACAAAAACAAACAATAAAAGATATACAAAAACAAAAGAAAAAGCACTCACCAAAAAAAACAACAACCAAAAAACCCAACAAAAACAAAAACAAAAAGTAAACGAAAAGAAAACCCAAAACCAAAAACAACAACCTGAAACAATACAATAACGACAACAACAAAGAAAACAACAACAATAACCCGAAGAAGAAGACACACACACACTTTATATATATTAATATATATATATATATATATATATATATATATATATATATATATATATATATATGTATATATATATATATATATAAACAAAAACCTAAAACAATACAATACGACAACAACGATGAAAAAACAACACACACACACACACACACACACACACACACACACACACATATATATATATATATATATATATATATATATATATATATCTGTGTGTGTGTGTGTGTGTGTGTGTGTGTTTATAGGGAAAAAATCTGACGATAAACAAGAAACTAAAGTTATAGAAAAAGAATGGATACTTTTTACTTTGATGCCGATGATTCTGAGAAACATTTTTAGTTTTATCCTTGGACTTCTCTCTCTGCACCCCAACCCCTTGCCCCGCCCTACACCGCTCTACACTGCCGAGCCTCCAAGGAGAAACGTGTCCGTATCTTAAGGAACTTATCCTTCGAAAACGTTTCCTAAAGATTACAATCACGAGGACCAATATAAACGTTCCCGCTTTTTTTTTTGTCTTTCTTCTCTTCTCTTTTCTTCTCCCAATAATGGCGTATATTTTCACGCTCAGATAAATGGTGGGAGCCAACCGAGCGACAGTCTTATTTTCTGCGGCTCCTTTTCACCCTCCCTTCACTCTTTGCCCCCTACACCCCCCTCACGGTAGAATACAGTCTTTTGTTTTAAAGGAGGGGGGAAAGATTTTTGTCATCTTTTCATACCAATTTGTTAGAAAGACGTAGTTCGCAAGAGAATGCCTGGTTTTCATCAGGCCACCTTTTTGAAATAAAATGGATTTGCCGAAGAGCGGGGATGGGGGGAGCGGAGAGTTGGGGAGTTTGCATGTGTGTGAGTGGGGTGGGGTGGGGTGGGGTATAAGTATCACTAGGAAAGGAGAAGAAGAAAAAAAGAACTTAAGATGGCGACGAAAGTTGACGAATATTAAGAGAGAAAAGAAATTAAAAGATGATGGTTAAAAAAAAAAGAAAAAAGAAAAAAAGAGAAAAGAAAAAAAGAAAAGAAAGACAGAAAAATGAAATAAAATTACATTAAAATAATACCGAATGATACTAAATGTTACACGCATACACACATACATACAAACACGCGCACACGAATACACACACACACAGACACACACACACACACACACACACACACACATATATATATATATATATATATATATATATATATACTTCAGTCAATATATATATATATATATATATATATATATATATATATATATATATATTCAGAGGCGTGTTCTTATTATTCGCTATATTCGTTAGTTCATATGTATTAGTTCATATGTTCAGAAATGCACAAACGTACACAATCAAACACACACACACACACACACACACACACACACACACACACACACACACACACAACACACACACACAAAACGCACACGCACATACAGATAGGCCTGTGTGTATATCTTACGTTGGAAGTTTTGCTAAACCTAATTATACGTTCTTTATATTAGGAGAAAGATAGCGTTAAGTCTTATCATATTTATGCTTAAAGCCGTCGTCATAGTAGTGATATTCGCAAAAGAAAATCCTGCAAAGACAGTGCTATGACTAAAAGTAATTTTTGTTTCAGGATTTTTTTTTTGGCAGTGAAGCGCAAAAATATGGAAAATATTGGAACAATGCTGGAACATTTCAGAAACAATATATTGCACGAATACAACTTTATCTGCGGGGAAATTTTTTAAAATTATTATTTTCGCTCCTTTTGAGTTTTTTACATCAGCATTAGCTGATGGTATTTCACTGGAGTCTGAGTGACAACAAGTCTCCTCAGGTCTCCAGGACTCTTCTGAGTATTCTGGCCGATGGCAGCAATGCAGTAATCTGGATGGTCTAAATTCTTCCTCTGATTTCCAGATCCTCCAGTCTTTTTTCAAGTTTATTGGGACCGTTCCAAGTGCACAACTACAATTGGTATCACTTTCGCCCTCATATTCAACAGCTTTTTCAATTCTCTAGCAAGTCCAGGTATTTGTCCATCTTTTCGTTTTCTTTCAGCTTTACCCTGTGATCTGCTGGGATCGGAAAGTCCACCAATTGGCACGTTCTCTTTTTTTTGTTATATTATTATTATTATTATTATTATTATTATTATTATTATTATTATTATTATTATTATTTACTCCTTTTGAGTTTTCACATCAGTGTTAGCTGATGGTCTTTCACTGGAGTCTGAGTGACAGCAAGTCTCGTCAGGTCTCCAGGACTCTTCTGAGTATTCTGGCAGATTGCAGCAGTGCAGTGTTCTGAATGGTTTCAATCCTTCCTCTGATTTCCAAACTTTCCAAACCCTTTTCCAATCCTTTTGGGACTGTTCCAAGTGCACCAACTACAATTGGTATCACTTTCACTTTCATATTCCATAACTTTTTCAGTTCTCTGGCAATGTCCAGATATTTGTCCATTTTTTCATTTTCCTTTACTTCACCCTGTGATCTGCTAGAATGCAAAATCACCAGTTGACAAGTTTTTCTTTTTTGTTAATCAACACTAGGTCTGGCCTTCTTGCTGGATAAGGTGATCCGTTTTTATTTCAAAGTCCCACAGAATTTTATGTGTTTCGTTCTAAGAACAGAATCTGGTTTATGCATATACCATTTTGTTGTATGGTCAAAATGTAATTTTTTTGCATAATTCCCAGTGGATCACCTTCCCAACCAGTCGTGTCTAGTTTTGTATTCACGTTGTGCTAGTTTGCTACATTCGCAGAGTATATGGTTTACAGTCTCATCTCTATTACCGCAACTGGCGATTTTTTTTTTCAAACCAGTATTAGCCGGTGGTCTTTCACTGGAGTTTGAGCGACAGTAAATCTTCTCATGTCTCCAGGATTCTTCCGAGTACTCTGACCCGGGTATGGCATACATGGAAACAATGTTGGAACATTTCGGAAGCATTACACGTACGCACGCACGCAGACATACACACTCACACACAGACTTTCGCACACACACACATACATACACACACGCACACACATGCATACACATTTGGAGGCGCGTGGTGCAATGGTTACCGTTGTTAGATATAGACACAACGAGACGAGTTTAAATCATAGTCGAGAGTATTTACTTTTCACATAGCGCTAATACCCTTGGAAAAGGTATAAATCCGACTATTCTACCTCTAGCTATAGGTAAATAGTAGGGAAAACTGGGCTCTTTAACCTTGGCTAGGTAACCAATCTATGAGAAGAGAAAACTCTGAATTCAAACCTGCTAAACTCCGCTTAAAAAATTGACCTTGTGTTGCATCCTGCTCGTGCGGAGGGGTTGGTAAATATATTGTTACCCTTGGGAAAGGCAAGAATTCAGCTTCTCTCCCTCCAGCTATGGGTAAATAACAGGACAGACTGTGCTCTTTCACCTTGGCTAAGTAACCAATTTAGGAAAAGGAAAACTCTGATTTCGAAACCTGTTAAACTCTGCTTAAGAAATTGACCTTGTGTTGCATCCTGTTCGCGGAGGGGTTGGTAAATATGTATATTGCATGAATTCAACTTTAGCTGAAGGGAAAAACTTTCTTATTAATATCGTTTCTTGCAAGTTTTTCAAACCAGTATCAACCGGTAGTCTTTCAACGGAGTTTGAGCGACAGTAAGTCTGCTCGGTACTCTAGCCCGGTCATGTCAAACAGCTTATAATTAAAAAAAAGGCTAGATTAGATTTGAAAAAAATACATAAGTAAAAAGATAGATATTCTGGGTAAAACAAGACATTAGGTTTATAAGTTCCCAAAATTCACACTGAATGGTCCCATAGCATAGTGGATAAAAGCGTTGGGTTAAGACAGTTCTGACACTTATCTCTAGGTTGCTGGTTCAATCCTGGTCAAGGGCGACAATAACATAGAATATTAAATAACACAGATTAACACCTATACCCCAGCTATGGTTAGTGGAATGAGAATAGGATACCACCATGGATTGAATAAAGGTTAGGTTTATTGATTTCTAATATAAGTGTTTTGTTCTTAAACGTATTAAAGACAGTCCTATGTATAATTTCTTTTATTGAAATCAATTAGAATAAAGTAAAAATAAGAGTAATCTTTTTTGTGTTCTTATTTAATTTCAGTAGTCTTTCTAATTCAATATAATATTTAATTATATTAAAACTTAAATACTTGTGCCAGGAAGGTGCATATATTTGCTAGTTATTATAATTATTTCACTGTTTTTGAGTTTTTTACGCCAGCGTTAGTTGATGGTTTTCACTGGAGTCTGAGTATTATCAAGTATCCTCAGGTCTCCAGGAATCTTCTGAGTATTCTAGCCGATCTTAATATCTTGGTCTCAATTCTTCCTTTGATTTCCAATTCCTCCTGCCTATTTTCTAAAATTTTGGGGATCATTCGAAGTGCACCAAATTCACCCTCATATTCAAAAGCTTTTTCAGTTCTCTAGCAAGGTCCAGGTATTTGTCTATCTTTTTTGTTTTCTTTCATTTTCCTCTTGTGATCGACTGGAACTGCAAAATCTACCAATTGACAATTTCTGTGTGTTTTTCTTGTTAATACTAGGTTTGGTATTCTGACTGGGATATTATTATTATTATTATATGGATGTTTTTCACACCTGTCCTAGCCGGTAGTTCACTGGAAGCTGAGTGACAGCAAGTCTCCGCAGGTCCCAGGACTCTTCTGAGTATTTTAGTCAATCTTAACAGTACTGCAGTTTGGATGATCTCGATTCTTCCTCTGATTTCCGATTCCTTCCAATTCTTTTCCAGGGGTACCAATTATTGGTACGACCTTCACCTTCACGTTCCACAAATTATTATTATTATTATTATTATTATTTTATTATTGAGTTTTTCTCACCTGTCATAGCCGGTGGCTCACTGGAGGCTGAGTGATAGCAAGTCTCCTCAGGTGTTCAGGACTCTTCTGAGTATTCTAGCCGATTATTATTATTATTATTATTTCATTCCTTTTGAGTTTTTCACATCAGCGTTTGCTGATGGTTTTTCACTGGAGTCTGAGTGACTATTGTTGTTGTTGTTGCTGCTGCTGTTGTTGTTGCCACCTCCGTGATACGAATCACGAAAGTTCATACATGATTACGTCAGACGCTCATAGACTGAAATGTAACGGGAAAAAAACACAAAACAAAACACCCTCAACCCCCCCCCCAAAAAAAAAAACCCATCCCAATAACTAAATACAAATAAAGCAACAAAATGCAATATTTTTTTTTTTTATGGGTGTTGTCTAAGATTTAATTATTTGTTTACACTTCAAGTTCAGTGAATTGGTCTCATATTATATGACTATGCATCTACGACTTTCTGCAGCAAAATTTGAAATCGAGTCTTCCAAACATATGTTGACAACGTCAATATAAATTTTCAAGATTTCCTAATTCCCAATTGTATTAATATGAATAGACTTTTTTCTTCATCACATCGTCTGCTTGTAGAAGCAATTTCCCGCTTTTGGCCCATCACCTTGCTTATTTTCGTGGTTTAAAAAAAATTAATAATTTATATTTCTTTTCTTGTTTTGTTTTGTTTTTATTTATTGTCTAGCAGGACCTGTGGATATACAACAGTATGTTAATTCAATTATTACACCGTTTCATAAGTTTACTTAAGAGCTATCGCGAAATAGTTCATATGTAAAAAGTATAACGATCTTCGTTTAACTTTCTCTTAATAGAACCTGTGGATGTACCCCAGTATGATAATTTAATTATTACAACGTTTGATATGTTTACTTAAGAGCTATTGCTAAATAGTTCAATATGTAAAAAGTATAACGATCTTCGTTTAACTTTCTCTTAATAGAACCTGTGGATGTACCACAGTATGATAATTAAATTATTACAACGTTTGATATGTTTACTTAAGAGCTATTGCTTTATACTTCAATATGTAAAGAATATAATAATCTTATACCACAGTATGATAATCTAATTATCCCAACGTGATGATAAGTTTACTTAGGAGCTATTGCTAAATAATTCAATATGTAAAAAGTATAATAATCTTGATTCACCTCTCTTTACTAGCAGGACCTGTGGATATAGCACAGTATGATAATTTAATTATTACCATGTTTGATATGTTTACTTAAGAGCTATTGCTAAATACTTCAATATGTAAAGAATATAATAATCTTGACTAGCAGGACCTGTGCATATACCACAGTATAATAGTTTAATTATCACAACATTTGATAAGTTTACTTAAGAGGTATTGCGAAATACTTCAATATGTGAAAGGTATAATAATCTTGATTCCCCTCTCAATACTAGCAGGACCTGTGGATATACCACAGTTTGATAATTTAATTATTACAACGTTTGATTTGTTTATTTCAGAGCTATTGTAATATGCTTCAATATATAAAAGGTATAATAATCTTGATTAGCAGGACCTGTGGATATACCACAGTATGATAATCTAATTATTACAACGTTTGATATGTTCACTTAAGAGCTATTGCTAAATAGTTCAATATGTAAAAAGTACAATAATTTTAATTTAACTTTTTCTACTAGCATGATCTGTGGAAATACCACATTATGATTATTTAATTATTACAACGTTTGATAAGTTTACATAAGAGCTATTGCTAAATACTTCAACATGTAAACAGTATAATAATCTTGATTCAGCTCTTTTTACTAGCAGGACCTGTGGATATACCACAGTATCCTAATTTAATTATTACCATGTTTGATATGTTTACTTAAGAGCTATTGCTAAATATTTCAATATATAAAGAATACTATAATCTTGACTAGCAGAACCTGTGAATATACCACAGTATGATGGTTTAGTTATTACAACGTTTGATATGTTCACTTAAGAGCTATTGCAATACTTCAATATATAAAAAATGTAATAATTTTGACTAACAGGACCTGTGGATATACCACAGTATGATAATTTAATCATTACAACGTTTGATATGTTTATTTAGGAGCTATTGAGAAATAGTTCAATATATAAAAAATATAATAATCTTCATTTAACTCTCTCTCTCTCACTCATTTATTTATTTCCTTCTTTTCATCTTTTCGTTACGTTTGATTCAAACAGATTAGCCTTATTTCTTCCGCGCGCTCACACCCTCTGTTTATATTTCCGTCGCCCTCTTTCTTTCTTTCTTTCTTTCTTTCTTGTTATATTTCTTTTACTAGCAGGGCCTGTGGATATACCACAGTAAGTAAAAAAAAAAAAGTAAAGTCGTCGGGGCGGCCTAATGTCGATATGAACCATACAGCGAGGGAGTCTATCCCCTTTTCACTAGCGCTAGACCAAGGAGATTGTTTTTTGCGTCTGCGATGGAGCGCCACACCTACCATCAGCTCCTTACTTTACGCACAAATCCCTGTGCTACTTATAACGCTGAGTTGGCGAGGGCCGGTATCGAACTATGAACCTTGTTGTTTCTAGCCGAACGCTCTACCGGAGTCTATCCCCTTTTACTAGCGCTAGACCTAGGAGATTATTTTAGCGTCTGAGGTGGAGCGCCACACCTACCGTCAGCTCCTCACTTTACCGCACAGATCCCTGTGCTACTCATAACGCTGAGTTGGCGAGGGTCGGTATCGAACTAGAACCTTGTGGTTTCTAGCCGAACGCTCTACCGACTGAGCTAACCCGGTCCAAAGTATAATAATTCCTCGCTCAATGCGCCATAATTGCGACCTTATGTCACATCCTACCTATGGTAAATGGGTTGGGTAAATACAAGTATAATAATCTTGATTTAACTCTCTCTCTCTCTCTCTCTCTCTCTCTCTCTCTCGCTCTTTTTATCTTTCTTTACTTCTTTTCATTTTATTCATTATGTTCCATTGAAACAGATTAGCGTCATCGATTCCGCGCGCCCACTCCCTCTGTCTATCTTTCCCCACTTTCTTTCTTTCTAATAATATATGATAGCATAAAAATATAATTTATGTGTAGCGTGTCCTTTTTCTTCCCTTTCTTTCTTTGTGCTAAAAACGGAATGGTTATCATTTAGCTGAGGTGACGACATTCATAGGACGCCATAACGTTTGGGTCTGAATAGGGCTATAAAGACCGAAACGTTATATCATCAACATTATCACCAAGAATAAATATTCATCCTTTGTATATAATATAGATTTTTATAAGTTCTATGTTTATAAGTAAACAGTGTGTTCAATATCATTGACAAAATATTTATATTTAAGTTAAGATAGCGTCGATATAGAGTCAACGACGCTTGGTTACTCACCATTTATCTCCTATGTGATGTTCAGACCGAATTTGGTTAGAAGATCGCCAAGGTAAGACACTGTCAGTAAGCAGGCACCGTTGACGCTAAAACTAAATTCTTTGGGATGTACTTATTTATTGGTGATACTTTAATAATATTTATTTTAATTGTATAATGTTCTACTAAAAATAATAACATCCTGGTATCTTTAGTTTAGAAGAAAATTAAATTTTTATAAAAGAATAATTAGGGGTTTACTGTGGGTGATGTAGGAATAATTAATACCTGTTTTAATTGTATGTTTTATTAGAACTAATAAAATCCATGTGTCATTGATGAAGAAGGAAATTAAGTTTTAAAAAATGTCAAGGATGTATCTATTTATGGGTAGTACTGTAATACGTAATGACATTGATTTTAATTGTATAATATCCCACTAAAAATAATAAAATTCTGGTATATTTGGTTTAAAAGAAAATTAACTTATATTAATAAAAAAAACACTTATTTCACCACGCCTGAGCGAGGCTTATTTTATAGTTATAAAAAAAGAAGAAAAGAACTAAAAGAATTTCGAATATTCAGCACGAGCGCATATACAACAGACCGACATGCCATCACGGAAATCCCGAACATTTCAAATATCTGGCGTTCCTCCAACTTGTTAACAACAGAAGATTACGCCGGCTCGGTGCTTAAAAAAACAAAAACACGGATGCTTCTGCCTCTGAAGATGAGATTTTCTCGAAAATATTTAGGTAAATAAACATCATTTAACACCTATTACATTGCATTGTAAATTGCCTTCAAATTTATATTTTACACATACATACAATGCTTCCAAAAATCTATAAAAAAATAACTTTTTATTGTTAAAAGTGTTTGAAGTATACTTATCTATAGGTGATACTGTAATACATAATATTTATTTTGATTGCATAATGTTCGATTAGAAATAATAAAATCCTGGTATCATTGGTTTAGAAGAAAACTTTTTATAAAAAAATGTTTGGGGTGCATTTATTTATGGTGATGCTAAAATGCTTAATATCTGTCATCTTTGGTTTAAAAGAAAATTAACTTTTTATTGTTAAAATTGTTATGGGTGTACTTATTCATGAGTGATAATGTAATACTCGATAATATTTGTTTTGATTGTTTAATGTTTAACTAGTAATGATAAAATCCTGTTATCTTTGGTTTAGAAGAAAATTAACTTTTTATAAAAAGAATTGTTAGGGGTGTACTTATTTATGGGTGATAATGTAATACCTAATAATATCCGTTTTGATTGTATAATGTTCTACCAGAAATAATAAAATCCTTGCATCTTTAGTAAAGAATACAATGATCTTCTTGTAAAAGAATTGTTAGGGGTGTACTTATTTATTGGCGATAATGTAATACCTAATAATATCCGTTTTGATTGTATAATGTTCCACCAGGAATAATAAAACCATTGTATTATTGGTAAAGAACACAATTAACTTCTCATAAAAGAATTATTAGGGGTGTACTTATTTATGGGCGATAATGTAATACTCAATAATATTTGTTTTGATTGTTTAATGTTTAACTAGTAATAATAAAATCCTGTTATCTTTTTTATTTATTGATAATGTAATACCTAATAATATCCGTTTTGATTGTATAATGTTCCACCAGGAATAATAAAATCCTTGCATCTTTAATAAAGAATACAATGACCTTCTTATAAAATAATTGTTAGGGGTGTACTTATTTATTGGCGATAATGTAATACCTAATAATATCCGTTTTGATTGTATAATGTTCCACCAGAAATAATAAAACCATTGTATTATTGGTAAAGAAGAAAATTAACTTCTCATAAAAGAATTGTTAGGGGTGTACTTATTTATGGGCGATAACATCTATACATATATAAAGAGTAGTTGGTGTGTATGTATGTATGAACGTATGTCCGGATAAAACTATGAAAATATAACAATTAACGACAAAGTAAATATATATACACATTGAATATCACCGGTTCCTACATTTTGTGCAAAAAAAAAAAAAAATCTTGAAGATTTGATTTATATTTACAATATATCTAAAAATTAAAATATACATAGAAATAGCATTGAAATTATATTTAAAAAGGTCCAGCATTTATAAATCTAAAAAACAAACAAATACACCAGGGTTCCTCCCTCTACCCAGACAATGCTGGGTAGCTGTTTCTAGTATTCTATAATTTGTTGTCTCTCCAAGTCATATTACCATTAATTACCAAAGTAAAAATTCCTATAATATAAAAATAATAATTTATAATATAAAAATTATAAAGTAAAGATATATATTAACTGTAATATATGTAAGTATATCAATTGTAATATATATTGAAGTAAACATATTTATATATCAATATAAAAATATAAAAATATTATATCAATATTGTTGTATCCGAGATGTAGGGATAACAGAAATGATAATAAAAACAGGGAAATTGTTAACAATAACAATACTTGTTTTATTTATTCTCACTGACAGGGAAATATAGTGGATGGGTTTGGATTAGAGTTCTAGCTTGATGAGGATGAGAGTGTATGATCTGCTGGGTTCTGATCTGCTGTGCAGTCTGTTTTTCCTCCTCTTTGGAGAGTCCGATTCGAATCGTTAGGGGGAGATAACTCTCCCTAACAAATATCTTATTATAATGGAGATTGTGTGTTTTTCTGTCTGTAACCGAAACTATATTACTACTCAAGTCACAATTCTCTTAGTTATTAATGTCCCTTTCTCAATGATTTTATTTTAATTTAAACCTCAATTATTAATAAAATTGTTTTACATTATTAATACTGTTAATCATATCCACATACTAATAACATGCAATATATTTATATATACAACAAATAGTGGTTTTATAATGTGAACGGGAAGGCTAATTTGCATATTGATATTAAAATTTGATTTTAATAAATACGTGCTTAGTATTATTGATTTCTAACTGTTTGGTTTTATTTTAATGAATATAGCAAAAATCTCTTCAATGAATCTTAAATGAAATCCATTAACAAGAAAAATAAGTGTCATTTTATTCTTTACTTCCTTTTAACTAAATACTTAAATTTGAAAAATAACAATGAAAGACGAGAGTGATGGAAAAGTAAGTTTCAGTTGTTCTATTATCGATTATACCTGCCTCTGTTTAATTTTATCTGCATATTTAGTTTAATTTGTCTAATTGATAAATATTTTATTACATTCAAACTTAAATACTTGCACCCGGAGGGTGCATATATTTGCTAGTAAAAATAATAATCTTATAATATAAAAATACACTAAATAACAATTTTGTGCTTCGTCCAACTGCATTACTTCGAAGATATTTTATTATTTTTATTAGCTAAAAAAATTTGGTAAAAAAGAAAACATCACTTTAATCACATTTTAGTTTACCTGAGTCCCTTTGGTTGATTTTAACGGCATGTCAACCCTTCTAGGGTTATTTTATGCCTAGAAGTTAGGGAATCGCGATTATTGTAGTAATTGTTTTTAAGAGGCTTTTTTTTTTTGCAACAACCAAACAATTCACAGAACAACGGAAGTTAACCAGCGATGAGTTGACCATTGTTTACCAAAACAACTTGATTCGGCATTAAATAACCTAAAATGGGTTGATATGCCATAAAACAAAACAATCAAACAACCAAACAGTCTAGTAGATCACCGAAGTTAAGCTGCAATGAGCTGCTCAGTACTTAATTGGGTGACCACTTAAGCAAGAGCTGGTACTGTAAGCAAGCTGAGTCCTTTGTTTATAAAAAATGACTAGATTCGGCATTTAATAACCCGAAAAGGGTTGATATGCCGTAAAAAACAACTATCAAACAACCCGCTAGATCACTGAAGTTAAACAGCGATGATCATTTAAAATCCTTAACTGGTGACCGCTTAAGCAATACCAGATACTGTAAGCAACCTGAGTCCTTTGTTAATACAAAATGGCTTGATTCGGCATTAAGTGACCCAAAAAGGTTGATATGCCGTAAAACCAAACAACTCGCTAGGTCATTGAAATTAAGCAGTGATGAACCTGTTCAATATTCAATTAGATGAAGTTAAGCAGTGATGAGCCTCTTCAATACTTAACTGATTGACCATTTAAGCAACAGCAGGTACTGTAAGTAACCTGAGTCCTTTGATTATCAGAATGATTTGATTCGGCATTAAATGACCCGAAAAAGGTCTATATGCCGTAAACAGAATATTTTTAAATATTTTTATTTTCTAAAACAAATTGTCTCATTTTCCTATGGGAATTTTAGGGGGAATTTAAAAACGTAAGTGATAAGAATGGTTGGTTGGCTGGATTTTACGGAATGATAACCCTTGTTCGGTTATCTTATGACGAATACATTTTTTCTTATTCACTTTGTTGGCTATTCAATTTTTTTCAAACTCAATGCTCTAAATACATATTTTTGATACTCATTTTTAGCTATTTAACCCTTAGACGGGACCCTAACATGTAATACCACTTCGGGTCAAGGTGGATCTGAGTGTAATGGCGATAAAGGGGTGCTCCACATTTCCCAGAGTTCTAGAATTGAAACTTCACCATTAGATGCAGTTTAACGTCATGCCCAGGGCATGAAGACCCTCATCACCGCCTTCTAGCACATGTATGATAAAAAGGGGTTGGAGGTTTGTCATAAGGGCAATAGGGTTGACATGACCAGACGAGTGATCAGATGAGCTTTTCCGACCACCCGGGCAGAAGGGGAGTGTTGCGTGTCATGGACTGCTCAGAGAGCAGGATTCCGTCCTTAAGCATCACGAGTGGTCTCCTAGGGCCAATAGGTTACTCTATTGGAGGATTTTACCCATCTGGAGTGATGCAGTTGGTATATTCTACAGCCCACCCGATAGGGTGGAATAATAAGAATGAATAACCATTTCCCGCCTTATTATTTAAAGATGTGTATTTATGTTCACACACACACACACACACACACACACACACACACACACACACACTCACACTCACACACACACACACATATATATATATATATATATGTGTGGGGGGGGTGGTGGGGTGGTTGTAATTTGAAAAATGGAAGTGAATCCGACATATGTTGGAAAGATAAATAGATAAAGGAAATGTTGAATGGATAAACATGGTTTAATGAAATGCCTACACGTGTTTCGGTCGAAATTTTGTCCATGTACACATTGTATTCTATTTATTACTATTTTAAATATAAAATAAAATAATAATAATTGAAGAATATAATTTTTTAAGTATACATCTTGCCTTGGTGAAGGTCAGTTTGGGGCTTGCCATAAGAGCAATAGAGTTGGGGAAATCATATAGGTGCAATGGCTTGACGTGACTAGCCGATTGATCGGAGGGGGCCTCTCCCACCGCCCGTCTAGCTTAAGTAAGGGCCTAAGTACAGTGTTGCATGTCATGGACTGCTCATCTACCAGGATTCCGTCCATAAGCATGACGGGTTGCCACCTACTGCCAACAGGTGGCCCGATGGGGGGGGGGATCTCACCCCTTTGCAGAGGTACAGTCGGTGTATTCTAAAGCCCCAGCCGACAGGGCTAAAAAGTTTGTGTTTATTTCTTAGAACATTTCTTTATTTTATGATTTTATTTACTTATTTATTTATTTTTTTTGGCAAGAGTTACTTTTCTTTTTTTTTTATCTAAGTAAAAAGATATATCGTTAGGGGAGGCATAAATCTTAAACATATACACAATAAAGATTACTATCGGAACGGTATATCTGAACTATACCGAACGGTATTTTTCATGTATCCCCCAAGCTCAGTCGGTAGAGCGTTCGGCTAGAAACCACAAGGTTCCTAGTTCGATACCGGTCCTCGCCAACTAAGCGTATGAGTAGCACAGGTAAAGTAAGGAGCTGATGGTAGGTGTGGCGCTCCACCTCAGATGCTAAAAACAATCTCCTTGGTCTAGCGCTATTGAAAAGGGGATAGACTCCCTCGCTGACTGGCTGATACCGACTTTAGGCCGCCCCGACGACTTTACTTACTTTATATATATATATATATATATATATATATATATATATGATATGATATGATATGATATGATATGATATATGATATGATATGATATGATATGTATATAATTATAAGTACATTATTTATTCACACAGAAAAATAGAATCAACTAAGAAGGCATAATAAAGCACACACACACACACACACACACACACACACACACACACACACATATATATATATATATATATTATATATATATATATTTGGGGAGCTTAACACTGAAGATTTTATTGAAAGAACAAAGGAAAAAAATTCCGGCCAAAGTTTCCTATCATTAAGAAAAAAATAAAATAAAACATCGTCTCTCAAACTGAACTGTTTGTTATAGTAAGGAGTCTTGGAGAGAAATAATTTGTTTTGTCCGCTCTCAAATGAAACGGAGCCTCTCCACCCCAGCACTGTGTGATGTGACGACATCGATCAAACAGAGAGACGTGTTTCCAAGTGCACATATTAAACTCATTAAACGAAGTGAAAAAACTTAAGAATTCCGTTAAAAGCGATCCGTTTTGAAAAGACACAAACAAAAAGAGATTCTCTCTCTCTCTCTCTCTCTCTCTCTCTCTCTCTCTCTCTCTCTCTCTTCTCTCCTCTCTCTCTCTTTATGTTGTTGTTTCGAAAACTCTGTATTACAATTAAAATACATGGGGGAATTTAACGAATATACCACCAATCAAACTGTAAAAAGGAAATTGAATTATCAGAAATTTCTTCCCTGAATATAAACAAATAAATAAGCAAAAATAAAACTTTGAACGACGGTGTTTTTTGTTTGTTTTCTTTTCTTCTTCCTTCGTCATTGGAAATTCCCATGACTATCTATGTATTTGAACATATAGTCCTATATTAATATATATATATATATATATATATATATATATATATATATATATATATATATATATATATATATATATATTATATATATGTATGCCTTCTTAGTTGTTTCTATTTTTCTGTATGAATAAATAATATACATATAATTATATACATATATCATATCATATTTATTATCATTAATATATATATATATATATATATATATATATATATATATATATATATATATATCTGTGTATATATATATGTATATTTTTACGTGTGTGTATATATATACACACATAAAATATCTCTCTTCCTGTATATATATGTATATGGATAAATACATACATACATATATATATATATATATACATATATGCATGCATGCATACATACATACGTATGTGTGTGTGTGTATGCATATGTTACACTGCGTAGTAAATACATGTGTACACGCAATCTTTTTGTATTTTATCTTATTTACTTAGTTCGACTCAAGGCTAAATTAGTGGCGACAATGCCGGATATGAAAATAATTCGTTCAAATTGGGAGAGCTTGCAAGCTTTGAAAATCAGCATTAAACAATTCCGATTGGCACATAGATTCTAACACTGACCATCAGTTACCGGGAAGAAATATAATTTATTTTTGATCTTTTCGAGTTTTCCGGCCAACTTTTTAATATTTGGGTGGAATTCATGGGTAAGTCCACCAAAGTTACCCCCCCCCAAAAAAAAAAAACAAAAAAAAACAAACTGGAACACATCACCCCTGATGATGGCACTTCAAAGTGCTGAAAGTACTCGGGACTTGAACCCAGGAATTCCACCCAAATATTAAAAAGTTGGCCAGAAAACTCGAAAATATCAAAAATAAAATTGTCAAACAGGAGATGTGTCTTTTGTTTAATTCTACATGTATAAAGGAAAGAATGCTGCCCAAACACACACACACACACAACACACACACATACACACATATTATATATATATATATATATATAATATATATATATATATATATATATATATATAGTATCCAATTGCTGCTTTAAAGTTAATCTTAAAGCATTCATGTGTTGATAATTATCTGCCATTTTGGTATGATATTACAACAAAATACGGTACAGACGAAATGTAACACACACACACACACACACACACACACACACACACACACACACACACACACACACACACACATACACAGATATATATATATAATGTGTGTCATAAAAGTATCCAGATTAAAGCTGTATTTACTAAGATAGAAATGAACAATGAATGGGACGTTAATGTTTTTCCGAATACAAGGTGTGTCATAAAAGTGCCGAATGTGAAGCTGTATTTATCAAGATAGAAATGAACAATGAATGGAACGTTCATTTTTTCCAGAATACAAGGTGAGTAAAAAAGTACAAAAAACCTCGATACTTTTATGGCACACCTTGTATAAATATATATATGAAAGTAAATGGAAGTTAATCCGACAGAATGAATTTAACATTTTTTGGAAAAATAAATGATGTTAATAGTTTACTGACAGAATCTGTTTCGACCGTTCTAATAGATCGGTCTCCATCAAGAGCAACATATGTATGAAAGACGGGATAAATAACCGTTAGAATAAGAGGTACAAACGAACGCTAGTGTTGGATGCTGGAATTTAAAAAATGCGTATTCTGTGTTAAAAATAAAATAAATTTATTTTTAAAAATCAGAAGCATTATAATCCATAATAAAACTCAAAAGAGTTTGATGTAAAAATATATAAAAAAAGTGTATAATAAGTATCAAAAATGTTCATGATATATTCCAGCTACAAAAAGTAAGTTAATATATATATATATATATATATATATATATATATATATATATATATATATTGTGTACGTTTATTTATATGTGAATTCCTAATTATGGCGGTCTGAGGTTTTGGTTAGTCCAATTCCATATCATAATTTTTTTTCGGTGAGGGCATATATATTTAAGATACTCAGTATAAAGGCTCTAAATGCAATTCGTATCACCATCACATTCATATTTCCCTTTTTTTGGATTTCTAGCAAGATCCAGGTATTTGTATATCTTTTCGTTTTATTTTATTTTCCATTTGTACGCCACTGACATAGCATAAATCCACTGGATGACAAGTTTTATATCTTGTTTTTTTTTCTAATGTTTACTTTACTTACCGTTACTTAGAGTTTCACGCAATTCATTGTACAACCATTAAACAGATGTGATACAAAGAAAATGAAACGTTTTCTAATATTTACTTTATGTAGAGGACCAAAACACAGGGTATTTAAAGAAACTGCTAAACCAATTTCCTATATTTGGTCTTAAGAACGTATAGGCGAGAAACTGTCAGTAATCAGGTGTTGACTCCATGTACACGCTACCTTAACTCAAATATAAACGCTCTATAAATGATATTGAGCACTGTTTGTTTGGAAATATAGCACCAATATTATCAACAATATATATATATATATATATATATATATATATATATTGTTGATAATATGGGTGCTATATATATATATATATATATATATATATATATATATATATGAAAGGTCCTGATTATAGGAATTCCAGGAAAAGACATGCAAGGATGCCGCTAATGGGCGATCCCATAGGTAAGCCGATTTTTGTCTATAAAAACGACCGTTGTATTGGAAGAAACAGTTTTGGTGCATAGTCTACAGATTTGTACTATGGTCCGAATAGGTAAATGTAAGATAATGTTAGTTTTCTTGAGGTAATTTTCTAAGCGTGTGATGCATTTATTGACTGAAATATGGTATATAGTGATTTTATATCAAAGCCAAGATTTGTTTTACATGTCTATAATGCGGATTTTGTTGAGTAAATCAGTTGAGTTTTTGATGTGTGAGTTGCTAAGTATTTCTACAAAGAAAGGCGAAATATCAATTGAATCAATTGTTTGTGTTGTTTATTCAACTTTCCATCCATATTTTCACATTTTGCTGGATTTTTCTAACCTGTTGTTTCTTCATATATATATATATATATATATATATATATATATATATATGAGGAAAAAATGAGTAAAGAAAAGAAATGTAAATGGATAAAATGAATTTAATCGATATTTAATCGATATCACTTACACATGTGTTTCGGTCAGTTTATGTGTGTGAAAATATTTCGCACACATACAAGAATCGACCTTCATCAGAGTGAACATTTATTTTGAAATTAAATAAATGTTCACTCTGATGAAGGTCGATTCTTGTATGTGTGCGAAATATTTTCACACACATAAACTGACCGAAACACATGTGTAAGTGATATCGATTAATGTGATATCTATTAAATTCATTTTATCCATTTACATTTCTTTTCTTACTCATTTTTCCTCATATTGTCGGATTCAATTCCTTTTCCATTTTTTACACACACACACACACACACACACACACACACACATATATATATATATATATATATATATATATATATATATATATTCGCTTTTCTTTGTAGTTACAAAAAGTTACAGGGGTGGGGTAAGAAGAGAGAAAATGGAAGACAGATACAGTGAAAAAAGGGGAAAGGGAAAACAATGAAGGAAAGGTGAAGGGATGGGGCATAAAATAGTCCTAGTTCTATATACTGTTAATATTGGTAACTAACGTGGTGTAATGGTTAGCCGACCATTGTTAATAAGTTCGATTCTCACGGGGAGTCCTATAAATCTGTCCTTGTGCCATATCTAAACTAAATTTAGTAAATAACTATTTCTTTTGAATGCTGGACATTTCATATTGTGTAATGGTCAGAAAGCTAGATTAGCAGACCATTGTTAGTGAGTTCGATTCTCACTGGGCGCCCCATACTTCTGGCCTTGTGTCTTATTTAAACTAAGCTTAATAAATAACTTTTTTTTGTTGAGGATTGAGCGCCACACTTACTGTCAGCTTCCCATTTTACCCCACAGAGCAGATTACACAATCTGTGCAATTCATGTCGAGTTGGCGGGGACCGGTATCGAACCCAGACCCTTGCGATTCCTTTGTGGGTGCTCTGCTGATTAAGCTAAACCGGCCATTTGCACTAAATATCATCATCATCATCATTATGATTTCACGCGAGTAGCACGGATATCCAAGCCAACCATTCCTATCATTCATCGCCCTCGAGAAGTGCTCTGTACAGCATTCATTATCCGTGCAGAGCAGGTCAATGTGGGTCTTTGCTAGATGGGGTGCACATGTACTGGTTTTCATAGGAGAATGTCGCTTATGTATATTTACCAATATATGTATATATACACAATCAGGATACGACACAAGGTCAATTTCTTAAGCGGAGTTCAACAGGTGTGAATTCAGAGTTTTCCTTCTCCTAGATTGGTTACCTGGCCATGGTTAAAGAGCCCAGTCTGTCCTGCTATTTACCCATAGCTGGAGGGAAAATTGGATTCATACCTTTCCCAAGGGTATTAGCGCCATGTGAAATGCAAACAGCTTCGTCGATGAATTGAACTCGTGTCGACAAGTCCATTTCCTACGACTCTAAAAAAATTAGCCCACGCGCCTCCAGAATGTCGCTTATGAGTTCGTACTTGCTTCTCCAGCAGTGTCCAGCATATATTGTCCGTCTCACACGGATGGTTTGTGTGATAAGGGGAAAGTGGATATACATCTACTTTCTTGTGGGATGTTTATGGCGTTAAAATCAACCAATCCCTTAATCAATGACGATCTTCAAAAAGGGCAAACGCTTTAATGAAAGTTACATGTCAGCATTGCTTAAGCCCTTCTACAATTGCTTTATACTTACAGAATATATAGAGGTGCGTCGTATAATGATCAGCACTACTAAAAATTATATATACACATATACACATATACACATATATAAACATTAAGAGACTATATATATATATATATATATATATATATATATATATATATATTTGTTGAATTTTTTAAATATAAAAGTTTTTCATAAGCAACTACACAGGTTTCAGGTTATTTCGCCATCGTCAGGTTGCTCCTGGTGTTTATTTGAAGAGATTTTGTGTTGTTATGTTTATGGACCGCAAATTACGTCGACGTAAAATCTCTTCAAATAAACACCAGGTGCAACCTGACGATGGCGAAACAACCTGAAACCTGGTTAGTTGCTTATGAAAAACTTTTATATTTAAAAAATTCAACAAATAAATAAAGCGCCTACAAATTTGTGGTTGAGCACTGTGATTTCTTTGTTTCATCCCAAAACAAATTTATATATATATATATATATATATATATATATATATATATATATATATATACATACATGTGTGTGTATGTGTGTGTGTGTGTAATATATATCATTGGCATGGCAGTCTTGGAAGACTATATAGTTCTTGTACCCATGAAGTTACAGCGCCTCTTCTGACTGTAAAATCTAATGATCAAAAAACATTCTCGACCACAGATGTCGCATGTGAAGGCTGTCCCTAAAGATGTTGATGAACCGGTGTTTTGTTGCCGCTGCTTTCTTCTGGACCTCTTAGTTTCATTGTGTTTCACCAGGTTGTATATATAAACATATACATTTATATATGTGCATGTGTTTGTATTTGTATATATTCTTTGTGTGTGTGTGTGTGTCTGTGATGGATGTTGGTAAAACTTTTGGGTTGTATTCGAAGCATGGAAAATAGAAAATAAGGAACCGTAAACATAATACAAAGTGATGAATATTTATTCTTATTTATTAATCCTAATATTTCCGGTTGACCTCCACTTCTTGCCAAAGGGTCCTGTAGAATGGCTGTTTTATGTTTTCTTTTAATTCTAAATGGTCTCCTAGTTAGGGTCACGTGTCAGTTGAGTGGTTTGTCAGCTGGTTATCTTTGGTGTTGTTTTTGTCCTGTGTTGGGGATTCATATGGACTCCAACGTATATATATATATACATATATATATATATGTAGTCTCTTAATATATATATATATATATATATATATTTGTGTGTGTGTGTGTGTGTGTGTAGTCTCTTTATATATATATATATATATATATATATGTGTGTGTGTGTGTGTGTGTGTGTGTGTGTGTAAAGTCGTCGGGGTGGCCTTAAAGTCAATATCAGCCAATCAGCGGGAGAGTCAATCCCATTTTTACTACCGCTAGACCAAGGAGATTTTTTGTTAGCATCTGAGATGGAGCGCCACACCTACCATCAGCTCCTTACTTTACCGCACAGATCCCTGTGTTACTCATACGCTGAGTTGGCGAGGGCCGGTATCGAACTAGGAACCTTGTGGTTTCTAGCCGAACACTCTACCGACTGAGCTAACCCAGCCTGAGAGAGAGAGAGAGAGAGAGAGAGAGAGAGAGAGAGAGAGAGAGAGAGAGAGAGAGAGAGAGAGAGAGAGAATCTTGTTGACTTTATGTCTTCGCTACCCTAACCATACACTTACTCTATCAATGAAATTGAGAAGTCTTTACTATATCATCAATATTTCACACACACACACACACACACACACACACACACATATATATATATATATATACTTCAGGGACACAAGAACTATATAGTCTTCCAAGACTGCCATGCCAATGACACACACACACACACACACACACCACACATATATATATATATATATATGTGTGTGTGTGTGTGTGTGTGTGTGTATATGTGTGTGTGTGAGAGCTCTTAATTTCTATTCATCTATCTCTATCTCTTTCTATCTCTATCTCTCCCCCCACTCTCTCTCTCTCTCTCTATATATATATATATATATAATATGTGTGTGTGTGTGTGTGTGTGTGCGTGTGTGTGTGTGTGTGTGTGTGTGTGTTGTGTGTGTTTGTGTGTGTGTGTGTGTGAGCTCTTAATTTCTATAGCTTGAAAGTAATTAACTTAAATGAATTTGCTCTTCAAATGCTTCAAATCTTTTGTCACTGATCACGTGATCTCGCTTTTTAGATAACTGACGATATTTTTAGCGCCACAATGGAAATTAATTCTGATGGAAATAAAAAAAAAAAAAGTTAATTTAAATACAAATTTAGGATCGAGTATTATTTTTTGAAAGCTTTTTGTTGAAAACCAACTAGAAATATATTTATTATGAATATCTTATCGAAATTGTATGCATATTAATCCTGTACTCTAGGAGCCGATTACTGTTGATAATGGTATGAAGAAATGAAAATATTAGGGTTAGAGTTAGGGTTGGTTTTACGGTTAGTATTTGGGTTGGGATTAGATTAAGGATTTGGATTGAGATTAGCGTTAGTGTTAGAGTTACGGTTATGCTTACGGTTATAGTTAAATCTCGCCGCACAGAAGAAAAAGATAAGTAAATAATGATGACCGTTTAAGGCGAGGATTTATTCTATTTATTATTTAATGTTCGGATAGAGGAATTATGTACTAATTATTAAAATAAAATTAACACGAACAGAAAATTCGGCAAGCACCGTGTGCGACATGTGGAACACTGTACAGTTGTTTCGACCTTATTTGGTCTCTTCCACAGTGTATACCATTTGGTGATCCCCGTGTGTTGCATGCGCTTGTAGCCCAGAGGTAGAGTTTAGGCTCTGCATTCTGTGGTCGCTGGTTCGATCTAATGTGGCGTAGATCATGGTATGCTCAGATGAGGGGACCAAATAAGGTTGAACCAGCTGTCCAGTGTTCCGCATGTCACACACGGTGTTTGCCGAATTTTCTGGTCGTAGTAATTTAATTTAATTATTATTAATATTGATAATTTATTATTTTTTTATCATGTTGGATTAGTTCGGAATATAAGGTGTGCTGAAGTCCACTTAGACTTATAGACTCTGTGTGGGCGCGTGGATTAAAGCCAGCCAACCAGCACGCTCCAATACGTGATTAGTTAACTATTTAATCACCTATCTTGAAAGCCGTTCATTTGCACTTGTTCGACACGGACGAACGGATCTGCAATCAAGGACTCTGCTCAACCAAAGGATTCTACTCTAAACACTAAAGAACACTGAGGAACAGCAAAAGGATTCTACCCAACACTAAGGACACCGATGAACAACCAAAGGATTCTTCACTAAAGATCAGCCTCTGCTTAACACAAGGGATCTCCACTGTAAAGTGCTCTCACTTGAAGCCTCAAAATGGCCACAAAAATCGTAACACCTTGGGCAATTTCCTTTTCTTTATCTTCCCACAACAATCTTAAAAAATTAAATTAAAGTAAGAAAGAAAGATCTATGTTCTGAACATATACATCAATAATACAATATGTATATATAAACCAATTCTTATAATAATAATTAACACAGCTTAACACCTGTGCCCAGCTATGGTTAGCGGAATGAGAACAGGATATCCCCCGTGGACTGAATAAAGGGTTAGGTTCAAAGTTCCGTGATGGCTCCCGATTACGACAAGAAGGTTTCCGAGTTCGAAAAGAAGGTTCTGAGTTCGAAAAGAAAGTTCCAGAGTTCGAGAAGGTTGCCGAGTTCGACAAGAAATGCCTGAAGAAGGCTGGAGGTTACATCGACCGAAACGTTTTACAGATAACAATAAAGATGAGGACAATAGTCCGAATAATTCAAATAATATTAATTATCAAACCTCATCTCAAAAATTCAACAAGAAACACCTAAATAAGGCCGGAGGGCACATCGGCCGAAACGTTGTACAGATAATAAAGATGAGGACAATAGTCCGAATAATCCAAATAATACTAATTACCAAGCCTCATCTAGAAATTGAGAGAAATAGACCAAATTCTATTAAGTATTGGTAGTTCACAAAAATTATTTTTCTCGCCATTTTTCTAAAATCATCCAAATTAATTTTATTGTTTTACACAATTTTATCTGATAAGGCAATTTGTTCCAAAAATATATTACTCTATGAGCAAAAAAATCCAATTGGTTTAGAGACTTAGTTTTTGGGTTGTTTGTTTTACGGCATATCAACCTCAGTGGGTCATTTAATGCCAATAAAGTTTTGAAATAAATCAATTCTTAATGGATACTCATTTTTTATACACTTTTTTTATAAATACTTTTTCTATAGAGTTTAACGTCATTCCCAGGACATGTAGACCCTCAGCCACCACCTTCTAGCACATATATTATAAAAAATGGTTGGGGCTTGCCATAAGGGCAATAGGGTTGGGAAAATCATATAGGTGCTAGGGCTTGACGTGACCAGCCGATTGATCGGAGGGGGCCTCTCCGACCGCCCGTCTAGCCCAAGATAGGGTCAAAGTGGAGTATTGCATGTCATGACTGCTTATCCACCTGGATTTATCCTTAAGCATCACGGGTCGCCACCCACGGCCAACAGGTGGCCCCATTGGGGGAGTCTTACCCCTCTGCAGAGGTGCAGTCGGTGCATTCTAACGCCCCAGCTGTCAGGGCGGATTTAGTTTTTGAAATCTTTACTAAATTTCCCGGATTGGGGTTGGAATTAGGGTTTAATTTAGTGGTTGGGGTGAGGATTAGAGATTGGATTATGGTTACATTTATTGTGGCCGTTAGATCCCGCTGCACAGATTGAAAGAAACTTGCAGATAATGATAAAGCATTTTAGGATTAGTGTTTTGGTTCTAGTTCGGATTACAGTTACATTTAGGTTTACGAATATGATTACAGTTAGGTTTACGGTTAGGTTGACGTTCAAGATTATATCCCAATGAACCACTGACAGAGATATGCAGATAATGGGGGGTAATTTTGGGGGTTAGGGTTAAGCTAGCCTTAGGATTCAGGTTAGGGTAAGAGTTAGTTTTGGGTTTGTATTAATTGTTAGATTTAGTTTACCGTTAGAGTTAGGGTTAAGAATACAGTTAAATCGGGGTTAATGGGTGTGGTTGAATTTGGAATTTGTGTTGGTTTAACGCGTTAGTTATTTTGTTAGGGTTAGGGTTATAGTTAAACTTGTGTTTACGTGTAAGGTAATGTTTAGTGTTATTTTAGGCTTGGTCTTTTTTCTTTAAATATGTGTCCTGGATCTTATTTGACCAATGAGTATCTATTTCCGGTCTTTCAAGATTCTAACTTCCTTTATAATTGTATTGGCAGTTAAAGTATCAGCTTTGCATTTTGAGCATATTTATTACATCTGGACATAAAAATAATCCGAGATATCATCATCATCATCATCATCATCTCATCATCATCATCATCAACCTTATATTTCTCCTCATAGGAAGCGCGTGGTGTAATGGTTAAAGTCATGGGAAATGGACTCGTCGCCCCGAGTTCAAATCCTGGACGTGGTAATAGCATTTCACTTAGCGCTAATACCCTTGGGAAAGGTATGAATCCTACCCCTCCAGCTATGGATAAATAGTAGGGCAGACTGGATCTTTAACCTTGGTTAGGCAACCGGTTTAGGAGAAGGAAAACTCTGAATTCAAACCTGTTGAACTCCGCTTAAGAAATTGACCTTGTGTCGCATCCTGCTCGTGCGGAGGGGTTGGTAAATATATATATTTCTCCATTATCATCATTATCAACCTACTCCTCCACCGCCTCTTCCTTCTCATCATCCGTCACCACCACCACCACTACCTCCTCCTCCTCCACTGTCTCTTCCTCCTCCTCATCATCATCATCATCCACCTCCTCCTCATCATCGTCGTGCTAGTAGCACGGATATCCACAACAATCTCTCGCCAACCGTACCTATTTCATTGTCGTCGGGAGGTCCTCAGCGCAGCATGAAGTGTCCGAGCAGAACTGGTCCGTGTACGTCTATGCTGGACGGTGCCTATATGTTGGTTTTCATGGGTGAACATTGCGTACTTTCTTCTCCAACTGTGTCCAGCATGTCTTGTTCTTCTCACTCTGGGTGTAAAATCAATCAATCAATCAATCAATCATCAACCCTTTTACATAACATGTCATCATTGCTCATGCCTTTCTACAATTGCTTTATGATTGTAGAATATATGGAGGTGCGTGATGTTGTGGTTTAACTCATCGGAAATGGACTCGTAGACCCGAGTTCAAATCCTAGACGAAGTTGTTTACATTTTCACATAGCGCTAATACCCTTGGGAAAAGTACAAATCCAACTACTTTTCCTCCATAAAATAGTAAATAGTAGGGCAGACAGTAATCTTTTACCTTAGTTGGACAACCAGTCTAGGAGGAGGAAAACTCTGAATTCAAACCTGTTAAATTCCGCTTTAGAAATTGACCTTGTGTCACAGCCAACTCGTATAGAGGGGTTGGTAAATACATTCAATTAGAATATTACATTTAAAAAAATTTTTTTTTTTATTCAAGATGAAATCCAAGAGGCAATTCTTATTACATAACAACTTTATTGATATGTAGCCAAACAGGAACGAAGATAAAAAAATAATCTAAAACAAATGTATGTATGTGTTAAATAAATAAATAAAATAGATTTTTCAGATAAATGATGTAGATAATCACAATTAAAAAAACAAAAACAAAGTAACAACGTCTATTGTTATTAAGAAGACAAAGATGTAACAAAGAAAAATTAAAGACCTTGAAAGTCACGCTGGATTTCGTGGAAACGAATAATGAAAAGAGCAGACCTCCAATAAAAGGAAGACAAATTAAAAATAAGGAATGTTTGTTAACCCCCCCCAAAAAAAAAAAAAAAAACAAAAAAAAAAAAAAAAAAAAAACAAATTGTAAGCAAAAAAAAAAAGAAAAAAAAAAAAAGAAAATTCTGTGCAAAAAAAAAAAAAAAATTAATTACATTTTTGAAGCGACACAGTTTCGCCTTAAAGGCATTTTTTTCTTATTTACGAATTTAAATTGCGTTTTTCTTGAATATTTTAATTTTTAATACGCGCTTCACTCAGTTTCTCCTGGAAAGTTGGATTAATATATTTAGATACAACATATGTTATTATAATTAATTTTATGTTTGTGTTATAATTAATTCTGTTGTCGAAAACTCCGCAAACAACAATAACCACCATCACTTGGGTAGATCTTCAGCCAATTGTCTGGTTGGTTGGATTTTACTGCATGTCAACACTTACTGGGTTATTTTATGCCGAGAACGTTTGTTTTATTCCTGCTTGATGAGTGCTCAGTTTTCTTTAAACTCAATTTCTTTTTCAAATGAAATTTCTTTCAAACTCATTCTTTGTACTATTTCTCTGAATGTTTGAGATGAGGCTTGAGGATTAGTATTATCTGCGTTATTCGGACTATTGTCCTCATCTTCATTGTTATTTGTACAACGTTTCGGCCGATATGCCCTCACAACTCCTACCCCAGTTATGGTTAGCGGAATGAGAACAGGAATACCCCCGTGGACTGAATAAAGGGTTAGGTTCAAAGTTCCGTGATGGCCCCCGATTACAAGAAAGTTCCAGAGTTCGAAAAAAGGTTCCCGAGTCCGAGAAGGTTCCCGAGTCCGAGAAGAAATACCTGAAGAAGGCCGGAGGGTATATCGTCCGAAACATTGTACAAATAACAATGAAGATGGGAACAATAGTCCGAATAACGCAGATAATACTAATCATTCTTTGTATTTGACCCATAGATGGAACCCTTACAGGTACTACCACTCCGGATTAGAGAGGACCTGGAAGCAATGGTGATAAACGAGTACTCTACATTACCCAGGCTCCAGAATTGGAACTTCACCATCAGATAGAGTTTAACGTCATACACAGGATAGACTAAAACCCTCAACCACCACAATTTACAGCCAGTGATAGTTGAATTAGTATGTAAAGGGTGATTGAAAAGTAACTCCCTATTTCTTCCGAAAAATTTCAGAATCGAGCCAAGATAACAGTATGGTGTGACATGACTTCAGATAAGATTGTGGATCCTTTAATTCTTCGCAATACTATGAATACCGAAAGGTATCTCACAATGCTGCAATATGAAATCTGACCAGTTGGAAAACTTTAAACTTAAACTTATTAAAATCCGCATAAAACTGACTTTGTACCACATCTGCTTGTGCAGAATGGTATGGTAAAATCTCTCTCTCTCTCTCTCTCTCTCTAATTCCTCTCTCTCTCTCTCTCTCGCTCATTCTTTCTCTCAAACCAGGAACCTTTGTGGTTTCTTTGTCGAACGCTCTACCGACTGAGATAAGCCGGTCCTAATTGACATTATTAGTTATTATTTACGACCAAACTTTACATAATTGAAATTCTGCGATACGGTACCGGGACTTACAAGTTTAATTATTTTCGCTCGTAACTTCGTAATATAAAACCAGTTTTCCCCACTGTCATAATCTGCTAGTGTGGAGGGGTTGGGTAAATACATATTGCTTGTGATGTATATGTTCTTGTTGAATAAAACAGAATCCGTGTTCCTAATACTACTATGGTGTCTATTCTTATATGAAACATTTATTTTGAATCTAGTTCCCAACTGGAATTCGTAACTGTTACGATTCTGGTCGACATTTAAGACGTTTAGGTAAATCCAATGGTAGAAAACGGGTGTAGTCTCAGTAGTAAAAAGTCTGTTTTATTCCTTGAAATCCTTCGTAGAACAAGAGTGTGGCTCTTTGTAGAAGCGAATCCAGCTGTATTCCTTGAAATCTTAAGTAGAACACCGCCCTGTCGGCTGGGGCGTTAGAATGCACCGACTGCACCTCTGCAGAGGGGTAAGACTCCCCCAATGAGGCCACCTGTTGGCCGTGGGTGGCGACCCGTGATGCTTAAGGATAGAGCCCAGGTGGATGAGCAGTTCATGACGTGCAATACAAAGTGGAGTATTGCAATACTCCACTTTGGCCCTATCTTGGGCTAGACGGGCGGTCGGAGAGGCCCCCTCCGATCAATAGGCTGGTCACGTCAAGCCCTAGCACCTATATGATTTTTCCCAACCCTATTGCCCTTATGGCAAGCCCCAACCCCTTTTTATCATATGGGTGCTAGAAGGCGGTGGCTGAGGGTCTACATGTCCTGGGAATGACGTTAAACTCTATCTGATGGTGAGGTTCCAGTTCTGGAGGTTTTGGGAATGTGGAGCACCCCTTCATCACCATTGCTCCTTGGTCCACTCTGACCCGGAGTGGTAGTATCTGTTAGGGTCCCATCTATGGGTTAAATAGAAAAATGTATTTATAAAAAATTGTATTATCCATTAAGAATTGATTTATTTCAAAACTTTATCGGCATTAAATGACCCACTGAGGTTGATATGCCGTAAAACAAAACAAAATCAAAATTAAGTAGAAGAATTGTGTAGCTCCTTGTTGCAGAGAATCCAGTTGTATTCCTTGAAATCCTAGTAGAATGGTATCCAGTTGTAGTATTCCTTCAATCAGAAAATCCCGTTACCAACTGATTCTAGAACAGTTGCAAAAGATTTGGAGGTGCTTTCTGCTGCTATTTGGAATGTCTATAAATAAAAGTGGTGATTTGCTGTATGTCTTATACCTTAGATAGTCCAACAATTATAACCGATATATCTTAAAAGCCCGATGTAAAGTTTATTTTTCTTCTTGAAGAATGTTTTTTTTAGCTGCCCTTCTTAAAATATTAAAACAAGAAAACCAACCAAAGCACATAGCATGTTAAACACTGATAACCACATTCCTTTTTGTTGTTATTGGACAACGTTTTTATCGAGATTTTTTGTAACTTTTTAACACACCATGTATTCTGAAAAAAAAAATAACGTTCTTTTCATTGTTCTTTTCTATCTTGGTAAATACAGCTTTAAATCCGGAACTTTTATGACACACCTTGTATTCTGAAAAAATGAATGTTCAATTCATTGTTCATTTCTATCTTCGTAAATACAGCTTCACACTCGATACTTTTATGACTCACCTTGTATTCTGAAAAAATGAATGTTCCATTCATTGTTCATTTCTATCTTTGTAAATACACCTTCAAACTCGGCACTTTTATGACACACCTTGTAATCTGAAAAAAAATGAACGTTCCATTAATTGTTCATTTCTCTCTTGGTAAATACAGCTTCAATCCCGATACTTTCATGACACACCTTGTAATCTGAAAAAAATATTAACGTTCCATTCATAGTTAATTTCTCTCTTGGTAAATACAGCTTCAATCTCGATACTTTCATGACGCACCTTGTAATCTGAAAAAAAAATTAACGTTCCATTCATAGTTAATTTCTCTCTTGGTACATACAGCTTCAATCTCGATACTTTCATGACATATCTTGTAAATTTGCAGTTCCATATTTATACATATTTCCCACTTTCTTTTCATTTACAGAATTTTATTGCCATAGCTTAATAAACACTTAGCTGAGTAGTGTTCGATTTGGTATTGCTTATGTTAAATTGTAAATGCCTTTAAAGAACAAAATTGGGATCACCATTTTAGAAAAACAAAATAAATATAAAAAATAAATTTTTTTAGATGAGGCTTCTTGTATATAATTTTGATCATTCGGACTGTTGTCCTCATCTTTATGGGGTCATGTAAAAACACAAAGTTTCAGCTGCTTTATCATTATTTGGATGGGGTCTTCAAAAAAGTTCTTCGCCTATAAACATTTTAGATTAAAAAAAAAAAAGTTTAATTAAAAAAAATTTCTCTTCGTAATTGTAATCCTTCTCGTGACGCATCTCAGATTGATAGGCGTGCAAAAAAATAATGACGTCATGGGATCTTCAAAAGTTCTTTGATGTTTTGTTTGATCAATAGTCAAACTATTCAAGATGATTTCCCGTTGGGTCATTTCCATGCTCGGATAGAGAGGGAACTTCCGAAGAAGGTCGTCGGATGATGCGGCCGATTACGTTGTGTTTTACATTGTACAATAAAGATGAGGACAAGAGTCTGAGAAATTAAAATCATAAAAATATTTCTTCATTGTCATTTTTAACGAGAAGCGGCTACATAGATTCACCTAGATGTAGGGGGCGGGGTCCGTGGTGTAATGGCTAGCAAGTTAGTCTGTTATTATTATGTATGTTTTAATTTTTAAATATCTTCGTGAATATAAATCAAATCTTCGTAATTTTTTTCACAAAAAGCAATAACCGGTCATATATATATATATTAAATATATATATATATATATATATATATATATATATATATATCAAAATTAGGGCAGAGCATTGTGCGTGATTCGAACCCGACCTGTCAGGCGGACATTCTAACCACTACACCAGCTGGCTTCCCCAGAATTTTCTCGTTCATTTTAAACTGGTATGTATATCGGACTTTTGGGGTGACTTATGGCACGACAGTATGAAGTAGTCAAACAATGTGTTTGAAATGGCGAATGCCGACAATCTGTGGGAGATTATGTGCTTAATTAAAGTTATACCTAATGTTGCTAATTAATTAATTATAACTAAATGAATTAGGCGTGCATATCGGTTTAAATGTAAAGCGTAAACAAATCGAGAAAAAGTCATCTCTGTATGTACAAGTGTTGTTCTGGTTCCAACGGGAGGAAATCAAATATTTTATAAAAAAGAAGGTCCGCAAAATATATTATGTTTTTAGAAAATTTTCTAAATTATTTTTATCTTACATTTGCGACACGTGTTTCATATCTTCTGATATCTTCTTCAGACTTTGGTCAATCATATCATATCATATCATATCATATATATATATATATATATATATATATATATAATATATATAATATATATATATATATATAAACGCTAACAAGCCACAGTTAAAAAACAAAAAAACTTTAGTGGTATAACATTCTATCGTGAACATGCTTCACGTTTATATAAACGCTAAACAAACAACCGTTTTTTTTTAAATCTCAACCTTTTGAAAGTCTCGTCTGAAGATTGCATAAGCATGAAACTAATAGTAACGAGATAATATATTATTGATTATATATATATATATATATATATATATATATATATATATATATATTATTAGTGTGTATGGTTGGCACTAGTATACTAGAAAAAGTAATAGTAATCCAACGTACAGCGTTATTAGAAGAGTGCTCAATATCTGTGATAGAGCGTTGATAGTTGAATGACAAATAAAAGGTTTAGCTTTTATTCATTTATTTGGGAACGATATTACAACCAATGGTTTCCTGCTAAGGCATTCATCAGGTAAACGAAATAGTTATTTTTTTAGAAGGACAGAAATGGTGTAAATGGTCAAATGTGTGCGTTTTTTTTATAACTGTATTCTCGTGTTTGCGTGTTTACGTGATGTCGAATGCACTTTTTTGTTTGTACGTGTCCGTATTTTTGTTTGTGCGTATTTTTGTTTGTGCGTATGTATGTGATGTCGTGCGAGTGCGCGTAGGAATGTATGAAGTCTGTGATGATATGATTGTGTCCACGCGCGTGTGTGCGTATGAATATGTGTATTTGTGTTTGGTATTCTTGGTTACGTATGTTATGTGCAAATTAATATAATGTATTTTTTAATTTTGTTGTTAATAATAATGACTGTGTTATATGTTGCGTTGGTGATGCAATGTGAACGTTATATTTATATGATATAATTGTACAATGTAGACAGATAGAGGGAATGATACTTACAGTTTGGCGGATCTGTTGCAGTGTTTACGATTGATTTTTTAATTTTTTTAATAGAATAATTGGATAGAAGAGGTGTGTGTGGGTTATGTATATGGATCGAAGTGTGATAGCAAGTGTTTATTTTCATGTCGATAGAATTTCCGATTTTTGTTTAGTAGGGTGTGTTGTGATGGATGAGTGATAATATAAAGTTTTTCTTGGAGGCAAAGAAGGCATCTTTTAGATATTTTGCTGTAAGCGGGTGCAACTTTCAGAATCTCCCAGATCACGTCTGGCTAAATGTCCATATCTTTCAAGTTCCAGATATGTGTGGATAGAGTTGTGTATGTAGAATATTTCCTGTTTGAAAATGAAAGTTTATAGTTGTAAATTCTTTGCTTCAGGGTTTCTTCCGTTGCTCCTATGTATTGTTTGACTGAGGTGTGTGTTTTTACAGTAGCTCTGTACACCACATTATATATATATATATATATATATATATATATATATATATATATATATATATAAAGTTCTTAGAAAAAAACAAAGATGTAATTAGTTTGCTAACAGATCTGTTTCGACCTTATAAAGTGGTCTTTTTCAAAGCAACTATATTTATGAGGAAAGACGGAATAAATAAACCATTAATCACGAGGTACTAACAAACGCTCTCGTTCAGAGCCGGAATTATTAAAATGTTTGAAAATGCGTATTTTGTGATAAAAATAAAATAAATTCTATTTTTAAAAATCAGGAGCATTTTTAACATTATTTATAAGGTCGAAACAGATCTGTCAGCAAACTAATAACATCTTGTTTTTTTCTAAAAACTTTCTATACATACTGTCAGATTCATATCCATTTTACTTTCATATATATATATATATATATATATATATATATATATATATATATATATATATATATATATATATATATATATATATAGTATATTAAGAAAGAATGAAAAACACAGGTTTAAATGAGTTAAGTGGTGAGTTTATTGGCCGACGCTGCAGTGTTTCGATCTATTAATTAGATCATCTTCAGTTAATTAATTAATCTATTAATTAGATCATCTTGTGTTTTTTCATTCTGTCTTAATATACTACATACCGTCGGATTCACTTCCTTTTCTTCACACACACACACACACACACACACACCACACACACACACACACACACACACACATATATAATATATATATATATATATATATATATATATATATATATATACTTTGTTGGTAATTGTTTTAATTTCATAGTTTCATCTGTACCTGAAACTTCAAGTTTGTTCTTTGCTCTGTGCTCATTGCTTGACGACCTGAAACAGAGGATATGTATACAAAAGTATGTGGAAGAAAGTTCAATGGCTGTGGAAAGCTGAGATAACAGTTACAAACTCCAGAAGAAATTGTTTGAATTGAAAAACTATTATTTTGTAGTTTGGGTTTGAAATAGATATTTTGTGACATCAGTCCTGGAACCCTTCTGACATACCTCGTACATACACACATACATACATACCAACAGCCCTTTATATATGTACAGATAGATAGATAGATTACTCCTTACAATAAGCAATATATCCGAACTAAATTTAAAGCGGGCACTCGTTTAACGCCTAACACCTTGATAAGTTCCTAGCAAGAGATTATTCTAAATTCCTGTCTTATATATGGCAATAGCATAATCTTTACAGATCATTGCCGTCCCTCACAATCCCACAACTCCACCACCAGAACCCTTCCTTGCATGAGCCCTCAAATGACTCATCAAACCTGCTGCAGATCTACAAAGTTTGATGCAAATATGACATTGAAAAGACTTCTTCCCCGTTGAATGAGATGATTCAGATGAATCAGATGAGTCAGATGATAAAATTTGATGCTTATGCACCACCATATGTCTCTTAAGACCAGAAGCCGACTTACAGACCTTGCCACATATAGCACAAGACACATTATTTACTCCTGGAATCTGCATGGATTGAACCAGGTGAGAATTCCTATGATTGACATAGCCAGCCCTCGAAAGCAAAACTCGACCACATGTCAGACACTTCCAACCCTCCATGTTCTCTCCAATATGACAGGTGTAACCCTTTCAAAGTTGACGCTTTAGGTTTTCATGCACGATTCTTTCACTCTCATAACTGGTACAGCCATCATCCACATGAACTCTCCATATATACATACATATTTTAACTTAGCAATGAGTCCACTATCTCTTGTCTTCTAGCTTCCGAAGAAAACGTAGATTGTCATATTATACACACGTTCGATATTAAAAAGATTTATACCCAACTTAATGACGTATAGACTGTTAGTTATCTTTCTTTTTTTTTCACATACATACATACATACATACATGCATACATACATACCAACTGCCCTTTATATTTGTATAGATAGATAAAACAACCTAAACTTTTTTGTCTCATTCTGATGATTTAAACTACAACATCATTACCAGACGAGCAACAACCAAAAAACGGGGACATAGAGAAGAATTTTTCAGTAATAGATATCTTATTGTCTGCATGATAATGGTGTAATATAGGGAAATGTTTGGTTCTCCCTATTGACTATAAACAGTAAGTACACCGGCACATCAATTTTAACATAATTGAGTTCGTTTAAATTTTTCTACTTATTAACAAGGAGAGGAAAAAATATTATTTTGTTTTCTTTTGTTCTGTGTAAAATGTGCAACTAAAGGGGCTGCTGTTTCAGCACTGAATGTTTCTCCTTTGTTTTGCTTCCGTAAAAATCGAATAATATTTTCTTTTTTTTTTTTTTTCCATTTTTTTTCTTTTTTTTTTTCATTAAAGAGAAAAATGAAAGCTTATGGCTATTGTTGTTGTTGTTGTTGTTGTTGTTGTTGTTGTTAATCACTTTTAAGGAGTTAATTTCATCTGTTGTAATGATCGAGAGATAGGAATAAAAAGTGAAAGAAAATTACTTTCCTTTTGAAGAAAATTGATTAAAATGAAACGAAGAAGAAGAAGAAGAAGAAGAAGAAGAAGAAGAAGAAGAAGAAGAAGAAGAAGAAGAAGAAGAAGAAGAAGATAGACTATAACAATTAAAAAACAAGAAACTAATTGAAGAACAAAAAGAACAAAAGTATTATTATTATTATTATTATTATTATCATTATTATTATTATTGATAATAATAATAATAATAATAATAATAATAATAATAATAATAATAATAATAATAAGAGGAGGAGGAGGAGAAGAAAAAGAAGTCTTATAGAAGGAAATTAGAGTAAGAAAGAGAAAAAAGAAGGAATGAGAGAGACAAGGAAAGCTATACTTCTACTACTGCTACAACTAATACTAATACTACTAGTTATACAACTATTATTGTTACTACTACTACTAATAATAATGATAGTAGTAGTAGTAGTAATAGAGTAAGAAGAATTAAAAGATGATGGTGAAGGTGAAAATTAGAATCAGAAGGAGAATGGTAATACACATAAGAAAGAGAAAAAAGAATGAAAGAGGAGGGGATGGATGTGGGAAGTAATAATAATAATAATAATAATAATAATAATAATAATAATAATAATAATAAGAAGAAGAAGAAGAAGAAGAAGAAGAAGAAGAAGAAGAAGAAGTAGAAGAATGAAGAAGAAGAAGAAAAAAAAGAAGAGGAAGAAGAAGAATGAAGAAGAAGAAGAAGAAGAAGAAGAAAATGAAGAGGAAGAAGAAGAAGAATGAAGAAGAAAGAAGAAAAGAAAGAGATCAAAAGATGAAGCTAGAAGAAGAAGAAGAAGAAGAAGAAGAAGAAGAAGAAGAAGAAGAAGAAGAAATATTCGTTTCTATTTAGGTGCAATTAAATAACTTTTAAGGCGATGTATGGATATTTACAATTAGGTTAATTCTTGAATAAGATACATTCACATAATGTGAGTCACAGTAGATATTTTCTATGTGACATCAATTAATTATATATTAGAAAATGTACACATAGAAAGTGCAAAAATCAAGAGAATAGATATGTGTATAATATGTATAAATTTAACGTGAAGAAATTTGATATAAAATCCACATGCAAAATAATATAAGCCAGCAAGCGTTTTATTAGTTGGAATTAACTAATCACTCCCCACACAAATACATACATGCAAGGTGTGTCAAAAAAGTATCGAGATTTTTTGGATCTTTTTGACACACCTTGTATTCTGAAAAAGATTAACGTTCCATTCCTTCTTCGTTTCTATCTTGGTAAATACAGCTTCAAACTCGGTACTTTTATGACACACCTTGCATTCTGAAAAAAAAAATTAACGTTCCATACATCATTCATTTCTATCTTGGTAAATACAGCTTCAAAATCGGCACTTTTACGACACACCTTGTATTCTGAAATAAATTAACGTTCCATTCATTGTTCATTTCTATCTTGGTAAATACAGCTTCAAACTCGGCACTTTTATGACACATCTTGTATTCTTAAAAAATTAACGTTCCATTCATTGTTCATTTCTATCTTGGTAAATACAGCTTCAAACTTGTCACTTTTATGACACACCTTGTATTCTGAAAAAATTAATGTCCCATTCCTTCTTCATTTCTATCTTGGTAAATACAGCTTCAAACTCGGCGCTTTTATGACACACCTTGTATTCTGAAAAAAATTTACGTTCCATTCATTATTCATTTCTATCTTGGTAAATACAGCTTCAAACTCGGCGCTTTTATGACACACCTTGTATTCTGAAAAAAATTTACGTTCCATTCATTATTCATTTCTATCTTGGTAAATACAGCTTCAAACTCGGAACTTTTATGACACACCTTGTATTCTGAAAAAAATAACGTTCCATTCATAGTTCTTTTCTATCTTGGTAAATACAGCTTCAAACTCGGCACTTTTATGACACACCTTGTATTCTGAAAAAAATTAACATCCCATTCATTGTTCATTTCTATCTTGGTAAATACAGCTTCAAACTCGGCACTTTTATGACACACCTTCTATTCTGAAAAAAATTAACGTTCCATTCATTGTTCATTTCTATCTTGGTAAATATGGGGAGTTTATCTGTGGTTTTCGGGTGATGCAAACGTATCACAAAGATGGCTATTGATCTCATGCGTGAGGATTAACTTGGGTTAAATAAAGACGTCTGAAAAAAATATCCAAATCCTTTGTGTTTGTTACAAAAAACCCACAACGGATACAGATATGAAGAAGAACCAAGAAGTAGCAAGAGAGAAGACGAGAAGAACAAAAAGAGAACCAGTTCAGATACCTAGAGAGTCGATAGACGAACCAACCAGCATAGAAAAGGCTACAGAGTAGAGTAGATGAGCTGGTAGGGGAGGCAGAATAAAATAAGTATTGGAAGATGAGTGAAAAGAGTAAACAGCTATACACCTTACTCATATTCAGATTTTTCCGAGATACTTCTACCGGTCTCGCTGTAGAATAAGACGACCGCACCTGTTCAGAGGTTTAAGACCCACATACAATGAGGACCCCTGTTGTCCGTGTTGACCGGTTGGTGACCTATGTCACACCTGGTTTGATCTCCGTATCTTCCTTCTCATAGACTGTTGTATCTTAGTTATCGAATAACAACATTGAAATCCGAAAGAAAGGTTAACATAGGTTTATTACCCTTTTGGTACAAAAGATATAAGTAGAGTCGAACACAACTTTTAACAATAGTGATCATATCTCTGTAGCAAGACTGGATATTAGTCGACTATTACCCTCGTGTAGTCTGTATCCTTTATGTGTTTCATTGGACGGTGTTTTTTTTTGTGTTTTTTCTATCACTTGGAACTGACTAATAAAAAAGGAATAACATTTAAAGTTTTAACTTTTAAATCATCCCTGATTATTGTGTCTCAGTTATCAAATAACAACATTGAAATCCATAAGGAAGGTTAACATAGGTTTATTACCCTTTTGGTACAAAAAATAAAAATCAGATAGAGTCTAATGCGCAGCTCTTTAACAACAGTAATTAAATCTCTGTAGCAAGACTGGTTAGTACTCGACTGATATCCTCATGTAGTCCCAGAACTAACGCTAGGCCGACACTGGTTACCTCCTTTCTTCATACATAACTAACAATTCTCCCATTTTTCTATCTCTACACAATATTTCACCTATCCCAACTCAGTTCTGATGAAGGTTGCAAAAACCGAAACGTTATAACGCCGACTTCACCATCAAGGATAAATCCCATTGTTTTTCTACTTTGTTAATAAGTGTAAAATGTTGAAAGACCAGATAGATAAAAAGAAAAAAATCAGATAAACAATAAAAAAATCCGTTATCAACTATAAACAAATCACCTTCGCTGGTTGTTCAACAATTCACATCTTTTAACTTTTTGTTTTGTATCACTTGGAACTGACTAATAAAAAAGGAATAATATTTAAAGTTTTAACTTTTAAACAATACCTAATTGTTGTGTCTGTGTTATGAAATAACAACAATGAAATCCATAAGGAAGGTTAACATAGGTTTATTACCCTTTTGGTACAAAAAATATAAATCAGATAGAGTCTAACGCGAAGTTCTTTAACAATAGCAATCTCTGTAGCAAAACTAGCTATTACTTGACTAATACCCTCGTGTAGTCCGTGTCATTTATGTGTTTCGTTGGACGAGTCCAACTTTCTTGTAGAGGAAATATCTTCCCTTGCAACATTAACACCCCTTTCCCCCAAAAGCATTTTGCACGATTTATGGAAATGCAAACAACCTTATCCAGAACTTGAACTTGGATCGTCGAGACCATTTTCTTTGACGAACACGATTATGTAAACCGTGACACCGACTACCAGTGTATTGCCGCTTAAAAAATATAGTTAATAAACTTGTTTTTTTTTCTATTAATAATACCATTAAGTAATCGGCGTATATCGCGTATTATTGTGCAACATTGTCAATTTTGGAGTGTTCAATTGATAGATTTAGTATTGATTTAATCTTTTGAGACGATTAAAGATATAAGAAGGCGATATTGGCTAATAATAGCAGATTATTACATTGATATCATATGATATGTTGATTTTTTCATCTCTTAGAAACGATAATTTCTTATTATGTAAGAAAATGATAAAATATTATTTTTAAGCTTTTATGATGTTATCTACAGTGAGATAATTTCATTTCTGAGTAATAATAATGAATAACATTATATCATTGAACATCTATCGTTATTGAGTCATTGATCTGGCATATTTTTACTGTGTAAGCAATTAGATATCCAATGAATTTGAATAAATAGTGTTAAAATAAGGGAAAACATTTGTAATTTGGGATAATAAAAATAGAAATAAAATGTATGAAGTTGTGTGGTCTTTGTGCTTATTTGTTTGTTTGTCTGTTTTGTTTTACGGCATATCAACCTCGGTGGGACATTTAAAACCAGCTAAGTTTTGGCAAAATCGTACATATGCATAGATTTTAACTATTGTTCAATTACTCATATTTTTTTTAGTACAATCCGACTTCTTTTAGGAAATATAAAATCCTAGATAGTCTTATTTTCATGAAAAGTTTTTTTTTTCAAATTACTTGTTTGGTAGTATTTTGTTTGCACTAGATCAAAGTCTACATACTCTAGCAGTATATGTTTCACTGTAAATCTCTCTTTGCATGTAGTGCATATTGGGGATTCTGTGCCCTCTAGTAAATGATGATGTAGTATTTTGTTCGCACTAGATCAAAGTCTACATACTCTAGCAGTATATGTTTCACTGTACATCTCTCTTGGTATGTAGTGCATATTGGGGATTCTGTGCCCTCTAGTAAATGATGATGTAGTATTTTGTTCGCACTAGATCAAAGTCTACATACTCTAGCAGTATATGTTTCCCTGTACATCTCTCTTGGCATGTAGTGCATATTGGGGATTCTGTGCCCTCTAATAAATGATGATGGGTGATGTAGGTGTGGCCTATGTGAAGACTGGTCAGCACAACCTTTTCTCTTCTATTTTTATTGTATTTTAAGTTCCATTCTCCAATGGTAGGTTTAATGTTTTAATGTCTTTGTGCTAAAAATAAAGCAAATAAAAAGCTTTGATGAGTAACAGTATTTAGCCTAAAATATTACTTTAACGTTTCTAGTGTAATTGTTATCGTCGTTGCAAATAAACACGGTGACGCGAGTTCAAATTCCGGACGAAGCTGGTCGCATTTAACATAGTGCTACTACTCTTGGAAAAGTTAGGAATTCCCTCCAGTTATGGTAGGACAAACAGGGCTCTTTAACATTGGTGCGGCAATCAGTTCAGGAGAAGGGAAACTGAATTCTAATCCTGGGTGAGGCTTGTAGTATTTCACAGTGCTACTACCCATGGAAAATGTATGAATCTAATGATTATCCATCCAGCTATGGGTAAACATTAGTGCAGACTGAACTCTTTAATTTGGTATGTGTTGTAACTCGTGTATCTGGGCTAATGGGGGAAGTTAGAAGAAAACACGAGTATCTTAGGCGAGGGTAAAAGGTTTACTAGGCAAGATACAAGTGAAACGAGTAATCAGTAATGACAGTATGGCGTTATTTTCGGATTTGCCTGGGGAGTTGTCTGCCCGTTTGGTTTCGCTGGTTTCCGCTAGGGGCCTTTAATATTTAAGCGGTTGGATTGAACGTCTCTTTCTCTTTCCCTGCCGCTCGACCTACGAGACACCAATATGGGTTAGACTCTGTCTACCCCCTTCTCGTTGGGGCTTCGGCCATTAACACTGGCCACTCGCTGCTAGTAAGTCTCTTGTACGATATATGATTATCCTTTAGTCATGTATCCGTAACTACGCTTTTATGTACATTTAGGTATTTCTTTGATACCTAAATATCTTGTATTTTACCATTCATGAATGTGTCATTATCTCTACTCTTGTATATGTATTCATATTAGTTATGTATGTATGTTTATGTACACCTCTATGTATTATGTACCCTGTTAATTCTTGTGCTGTATATAAAAATGTTTTGTCTATCAACCGTTGTCGGAGTTTTATCTTCAAGTATTATCACTTTGAATCTTACAACAGGTTACATCCACAAATCCGTGAAATCTCGCTCTTTCCCTCGTCTGAGGTTTCACCATTTATGGAAAACAAACAATTCCATTGTCCTCATTCAGGTACTATATGACAATATGGCAACCGGTCAAGGAGAAGGAAAACTCTGAGTTCAGACACGTTAAACTCTGCTTAAAATTGACCCTGTGTCACATCCTGCCCGTGCGGAGGGTTTGGGTAAATACATACAAGCATTGTAGATGAAGCTATTGAACCAATCTAGGAGAAGGAAAGCGCTGAATTCAAACCCGTTAAACTTCGCTTAAAAACTAACCCCGAGTCACATCCTGCTCGTTTGGCATAAATTCTTTAGTCACAGTTTTTTTTAAATTCCATTTTATTTATTTTGTTGAAGTGTCATTTCCAAATATGTAACCCAACAGTTTTACAAAGAAATACAATTCCAACGCACACACAAACACATAGAAGAGGCGTCAGTTATGTAACGGTTATCGGAAATTAAATCGACAAGCCAGATTTAGATCCTAGCCGTAGCTTTTTTCCATTTCACTTCGCGCTTGGGAAAGGCATGAAATCCATCTGCTCTTACCACTCCCAGTTATAGGGAGGATGTGACACAAAAAATACGGGGCATCCAGCGAGAATCGAACTCACTATTCAGTGGTAAGGAATCTGCGAGACTAGCTTGCTGACCATTAAACCAGGAGTAGCCACGGGTAGGATGTGACAAAAAGTACGGGGAATCCAGCGAGGATCGAACTCGCTATCCACTTGTAACGGATTTGCGAGACAACCTTGCTAACCATTACACCATAATAGGACATCCTGGTATTTGTCCAACCAATTCGCAACAGGCAGGATGTGACACAAGGATGCAAATATGGGTCATCCAGCGAAGATCGAACACGCTATTCAGTAGTAATGAATCTGCAAGACTAGTTTGTTAACCATTTCACCCCGACGGGACGTCCAGATTGTGTTGTAAAAAGGAGTAAGTGCAAGATAATTCTTCGAAACTCAAATTTTTATTGACATGGAAATTAAACAGGAAAGTAGATACACAAATAGTATATATATATATATATGAAAGTGTTTATCTGGTTCGTTAGAATTAAAATGCAGCCACCGACTTATATGACAAGGAAGCGCGTGGTGTAATGGTTAAAGTCATGGGAAATGGACTCGTCGCCCCGAGTTCAAATCCTGGATGTGGTAATTGCATTTCACTTAGCGCTAATACCCTTGGGAAAGGTATTAATCCAATTCTCCCTCCAGCTATGGGTAAATAGCAGTGCAGACTGGGATCTTTGACCTTGGTTAGGCAACCGGTCTAGGAGAAGGAAAACTCTCAATTCAAACCTATTAAAACTCCGCTTAAGAAATTGATCTTGTGTCGCATCCTGCTCGTGCGGAGGGGTTGGTAAATATATATATGTATAGTAGACAGGTAGAAATGAACGATGAATGGAACGTTAATTATTTTTTCAGAAGACAAGGTATCTCATCAAAGAGCCGAGTTTGAAGCTGTATTTACATAACGGTTATTGTTAAATCTATCTTGCAGGCAAGGGAAGTAATCCCATGAGTAAAAAAGAACAAACAAACTGTTGATAGACGAGTTAGAAATCTTTTTTTTTATCACACGATTTAACTTAATTTAAATGTAAAGTAACAGTAACTATTTTTTATTTTTAATAAAGGAAAGAACTATGAAAAATGGAACTTGTAGAATGTAGTACCGGCTCAAGATACTGGCAACACGGGCAGACGCCTAGAGCGCCATGTAAACGGAACGCCAGTCATGTAGCTGAGTGGGGAGAAATTTCTAAACACAAATATTAGAATGTGTATTTGCGTGCGTATGTGCCTTTCGTGTGTGTATGTCTATATTTATGTATGTTTGAGTGTGTATGCGTGTATATGGGTATGTATGCGTGTGCATCTGTGTATATGTATGTTAAAGGAAGCGCGTGGTGTAATTGTTAGAGTCAGAGTAAATGGAATAATCGACACCTGGACGAGGCTGTTTGCATTTCACATAGCGCTAATACCCTTAGGAAAGGTATGGACCCAATTGCTCTCCCCCCAGCTATGTGTAAATAGTAGGACAGACTGGCTAGGTAACAAGTCTAAAAGGAAAACTGAATTCTAACCTGTTAAATCACGCTAAAATATTGACCTTGTGTCACATCCTGTTCGTGCGGAGGAGTTGTTATATATATATATATATATAGTATTTGATAATCTGCTTTTGAAGCATTAGGTAAAGTATATTATTTTTTATTTTTGAAGGCAATTACAATGCGTATATCGTATAAAATTCGATAATTATTGAAAATAATCATGACAAGCAAACTCGGTGAAGAACGCGTGCGACGTGTGGAACAATGTACAGCTGTGTCAACCTTATTAAGTCTCATCAGCAGTGTATATCTACGATCTCCCCCAGCACGCAGATTGTGTGTTTTCATACCCTTTTATCTACACGCACACACACACACATACACACACACACACATATATATATATATATACACTTAACATCTTTCATTTTTGTTCCACACATAAACATTACCTAACAGTGTCCTGAAGATGGTATAAAATACCGATTCACACAACCACTATACACTTAACATCATTCCATTGTATAAATAAATTTTTGCTCTACATTGTATTGAGCACTTTGTATTTGTTTTTTCTCAGTCTTAACCCCTGGATACTGTGCGCTTCCAACGATCGTACTCATACCCACCGGTAAGCTACTACTCATACATTAACAAAGATATATATATATATATATATATATATATATATATTATCAAACTAACAAAATCTGGTGGCATTATGAGATACTACTGGGACGCTCTGGGTTAGTAGTAATAATGCTTCAGCCCCAAAACCATGCCTAAACCCAGAGTCATCATCCGATGAAGGCTTTGCTGGTTGCAATGCTCCTGTGTAAACAGCAGTCATTGTATGAAGTTTTAAAAAAAAATATAAGGTGTATCATAAAAGTGACGAGTTTGAAGCTGTATTTACAAAGATAGAAACGAATAATGAATGGAACGTTAATTTTTTTTCAATCTGTGTCAAAATGTACAAAAAATCTCGATACCTTTTTTGACACACCTTATATATATATATATATATATATATTATATATATTAATAAATAAGTTATCCACAGACACGTGTTTCGAGGTTTACCTCTCATCAGTGTGGCTACACAGCTACTTCTAGCCGGGTTTGAATAAATTTTTGTTCGCCAAGTCTCTTACCGATGCGGCCAACAGTGGCTGTCAAATATAGAAGAATATTTAATTGATACATTTCTAAGCGGAAATGAATTCACTAGAGTCCTCGAACTTTGTAAACAAAGTGAGGGTTAGCTACACGCCAGAACGGTGAATTTTACAAATTGCGAGAATATATTAATAAATAAGTTATCCACAGACACGTGTTTCGAGGTTTACCTCTCATCAGTGTGGCTACACGTTAACGGCTACCCATGGCCGGGTTTGAGACCTACGAAATATATGTATAGTGTATGTTAAAAAATTACTTACCTGTATCTTCATATATAATACAAACAGATATTTTTAACAAAATATATTAAGTAATAATAAAATAGTTAAGTAATAATAAATTTATATTATAATTATATTATAAAAATTATAATATAAAAATTATAATATAAAAATTATAATATAATTATATTACAATAATTATATATTATTTATAATATAAAAATTATAATATAAAAATTATATTATAAAATAGTTAAGTAATAATAAAATATATTAAGTAATAATAAAAATGTTTTGGAAAAAAACTTTTTCTATTCAACTCAGCTTACATATTTTTACACTCAAAATACATAGATCCGTATAATGTATAAATAGAGCTATATATATATATATATATATATATATATATATATATATATATATATATATATATATATATATATATATATATATATATATATATATATAATCTCATATACTTTGATATAAATACCAGTTTAGGTAAAGATGTACACAATACAATACAATACGTATATGTATGTATGCTAATATATGTGTGTATGTATGTATATATATATGTCTGTGCTTGTACATGTGCGCGCGTGTGTGTATGTATGTGTGTCTGATTCTGTAAAATGAATTCTAATTAGAATATCATCCTAAGCCAACATATGACATACCTTCATATTTATTATCATGTGGAATATACATATATTGTGGATAGATATTAATTTTCATGTTCAAACAGACACACACAGACACACGCACAGACAGACAGACATACACACACACACACACACATATATATATATATATATATTATATATATATACACACACACACACACACACACACACATTCTTTCTCTTTCTTTCTTTCTCTCTCTCTCTCTCTCTCTCACACACACACACACACACATATATATATATATATATATATATATATATATATATATATAGAGAGAGAGAGAGAGAGAGAGAGAGACTTATTGAAATTCGTGCCCGCTTACTTTACACACACACTTTCACACACTACACACACATTTACACACACTCACACACACACACACACACACACACACACACACACACATATATATATATATATATATATATATATATATTATTAATTCTTCTGCGCACCAACACACTCATAGAGGTATATATAAACCAGACCAGGTGCCGTAACACCTATACATGCGCGAATACATTCGCACATATATACGTGAAATATCCTTATCTTTCTTGGAGAATTCTGGCTTAGTAGTGCTTATCACCTACGTAAGTCTAAGCTGTCATGGCGCCTGCTGTAATGCCTCCCCGTTCTTTGTACTTTCAGAAGAGATTGTCAATTTCAAGAGATATGAATGCAGAATTTTTTGTTACTGCTGTTAATATAGGCGCCATTTCTATTTCTACCATGAGTGTCCAACTAATACAAAATGAAACTCCTGCAACTCAGTTGTCTGCCCTTTAAAAAAATATTAGAAAAAAAAAATAAAGAGAAGAAAAATCACCGAAAATTATCTGCAAGTAGTCTTTTACACCAATACAAACATGAATATCTGCATGTACATGTTAATACGTTAGACATTATTTCTGCATTGATTCTGACTCAAATAGGATAAATGCGAAGGTAGTCAAAAAGTAATGCTATTTTGTTTAGGACAGGTATAATTACCAAACACAGGAACATGTATCGTACATGAAAATGAAGCTGGTCCTTTGTGGATCACATCCCTACTTGTCCACATAGGTGGATCAAAAAGTAATGCTATTTTGTTTAGGACAGGTATAATTACCAACACAGGAACATGTATCATACATCAAAATAAGGCTGGTCCTTTGTGGATCGCATCCCTACTTCTCCACATAGGTGAGTCAAAGAGTAATGCCATTTTGTTTAGGACAGATATAATTACCAACAGGAACATGTATCACAGATCAAAATGAAGCTGGTCCTCTGTGGATCACATCGCTACTTCTCTACATAGGTAACTCAAAAAGTAATGCCATTTTGTTTAGGACAGTATAATTACCAACACAGGAACATGTATCTACATCAAAATGAAGCTGGTCCTCTGTGGATCGCATCCCTACTTCTCCACATAGGTGACTCAAAGAGTAATGCCATTTTGTTTAGGACAGGTATAATTACCAACACAGAAACATGTATCATACATCAAAATAAGGCTGGTCCTTTGTGGATCACATCCTTACTTTATCACATACGTATGTAAAAAAGTAATGCCATTTTTTTAAGGACAGGTATAATTACCAACACAGGAACATGTATCATACATGAAAATAAAGATGGTCCTCTATGGATCAAATCCTTATTTCTCCTCATAGTCACCGTTTCTCTCAATAACAATGTTCCACCTTGGAATGAGAGCATGTACGAGGGTGATTCAAAAAGTAATGCCATTTTGTTTAGGACAAGTATAATTACCAACACAGGAACATGTATCTACATCAAAATGAAGCTGGTCCTCTGTGGATCGCATCCCTACTTCTCCACATAGGTGAGTCAAAGAGTAATGCCATTTTGTTTAGGACAGGTATAATTACCAACACAGGAACATGTATCATACATCAAAATGAAACTGGTCCTCTGTGGATCACATCCCTACTTCTCTACATAGGTAACTCAAAAAGTAATGCCATTTTGTTTAGGACAGGTATAATTACCAACACTGGAACATGTATCATACAAGAAAATGAAGCTGGTCCTCTGGGGATCACATCCCTACTTCTCCACATAGATGAATCAAAAAGTAATGCCATTTTGTTTAGGACAGGTATAATTACTTACACAGAAACATGTATCATACATCAAAATAAAACTGGTCCTTTGTGGATCACATCTCTACTTCTCCACATAGATGAATCAAAAAGTAATGCCATTTTGTTTAGGACAGGTATAATTACCAACACAGGAACATGTATCATACATCAAAATGAAGCTGGTCCTCTGTGGATCACATCCCTACTTCTCCACATAGGGGAGTTAAAAAGTAATGCCATTTTGTTTAGGACAGGTATAATTACCAACACAGGAACATGTATCATACATGAAAATGAAGCTGGTCCTCTTGGGATCACATCCCTACTTCTCCACATAGGTGAGTCAAAAAGTAACAAAAATGAGTAAAAAAAAACAAACAAAAACCG
>CM042179.1:46345018-46347518 GCA_023376005.1 Doryteuthis pealeii
CATACATACACACTCTCTCTCCGTGTCCCAAATACGCATACACATGCTATCTGTCATTTTTCTCTCTTACTATCACTTGCTTAGTATATATATATATATATATATGTGTGTGTGTGTGTGTGTGTGCACTGTGTAATGTGTGAGTGCATTCGAATTTACGCACCAACCCGCCCACTCCATTCGTGTCTTCCTCTGTTTTAAATGTGCAAGACAGCCCATCTGCCTGTTTATGTCTGTCCGTTAAGCAATTATTCCTTCCTTTCCGTCTGTCTGCCAATTCTGCTGTCAGTCAGTCAGTCAGTTGGTCGGTCAAGTCTCCGTCTGTTCTTGTGCCTTCGTTAGTCTCCAACCCCAACCCATCTGTCAGTCGTCTCATCAGGCAACGTGCCCGGGCCTCAGTGGTTATATTTTATTTCAATTTTAACCCGATCTTGGTTGAAGACAATTACCTTGAAATTGCAACCAACCGAAACATCTGGCCTCTATGCTTTACAACACACACACACACACACACACACACGCATATATATATATATATATATATATATATATATATATATACTGAAGTACACACACACACACACACACACACACACACACATATATATATATATATATATTGGGCACTTCATGTGGTATAATGGTTAGCAAGCTAGATTAGAAAACACTATTGTTAGTAAGTTTGATTCTCACTGGGTGCCCCTAACTTCTGGCCTTGTGCTGCATTACTCGGATCAGACAACAAATTATAGGTCACTATAGACCACTATATTCCCCAAAATCAACGTCTTTCCACTTTGAATTGTTTATTTCAAAATGTATTTCGTTAAAGACGTTGATTTGTGTGTCTCTTAAGAAAGAAAATATTCTCTCAACGGGATCATGTGGAATTGGTAGACCAAAGTACAGGTACAAAGACAACATCAAGAGAAACATGAAAGACTTTAACATCCCCATAGGCAGTTGGCAAGACGCAACAAGAGAGCGAATAAATTGGAGGAAAAGGATTTTGTCCAAAATACTTGTCCAACGCCACCTGAGATGGGCTGGCCACATAAGCAGACTTGGGGATGACAGACTGCCAAAGAAGATTCTGTACTCTCAACTGAGAGAAGGATCACGTGGAATCGGTAGACCAAAGCCCAGGTAGAAAGACAACATCAAGAGAAACCTGGAGGACTTTAACATCCCCATAGACAGTTGGCAAGATGCAACCAGAGACTGAATAAATTGGAGGAAAATGATTAGTGTGGTGTCATCATTGGATACGATGGACAGCAAGTAGCAGTATGCTCAAGGTTCATGAAAATTGAAACATTGTCAGCTACATTCCTATAAACAGCCGCTATTTTGTTTAGAGTGACATCGAGAGCATTCTTGACAGAGATAAGGAAATTTCAACTAAAATTGTAACAGACGGAATGTATTTACATTTATTTTAAAAAGCTGATCACGTGATTCAAATAGTGGACAAGCAATCAACTGTCTCAAGTAGTTTATACGTGACGAGAAAATGAAATTAAAAAAGAAATGTATTTTTTAAATACCGCTTGTAGTCATTAAAACTTGGGGTAGATGATATAAAAAAGAATTTATTTAAATGTCTACATTTGGACGTCAATTCTGTTTTTTTTTTTTGTGCTTTACTTAAAAAAATAGTTTTCTAACTTCTGGATATTCTATTATGCTGGGTTTTTTCTTCAGGGACACTTTTTTCTCTCTCTCCTCCCTATCTCTATCTCTCTCTCTCTCTCTCTCTCTCTCTCTCTCTCTCTCTCTCTCCGCACACACACAGACACACACACACACACACACACATTTCCAAATCATTTTCCTAATTTTAAAAAAAAATTAAATTTCTTTCCTTATACTCTTCCTATTTTCCCCTTTCTCTAAAACTTAAAAAGATTCCCCTATCTATAGTAAATTACATTGTTTATTTCCTTTATTTCTCTTGCCACCGTCGTTATCATCGACTTCATCCTTGCATAATATTGGTTTTACTCTCCTATTAATATGAAATAGCACATTTGTTTTATGTTCTCTAACATATTTGAATACTCATTTCGATTTGACTAAACAACAATTTTATTTAGAAAATCACTATAATGACTTTATTAAGAAATAAATAAATTAACCACCAACAAATCACACATACCTATAATTTCTATTTAAAAAAATAATAAAAAAAATAAATGAATAAAATTCCTCATGCTTTGAAAATTTAGAATTCCACAAAACTTCTCTCCGCGCATGCGATATGACGTCATTAACCATCTTTCTCGGGCGCCTAAATGTGATTTTTTTAAAAAGTTCTTTTTTCGAACATTTAAAAAATTCTTCGCTTTTTCCAACGAATTTCATTTCAAATAAGGATTTACTCAGATGAAGGTCGAATTTTCTTTGTGTGCGGAACATTTCCACATTTTTCTATTGTTATTATTTATTTTAAAATAATAATAGTTTGAATAATGTACACATGACCGAAACACGTGTAAGT
>CM042179.1:46350018-46403942 GCA_023376005.1 Doryteuthis pealeii
AGACCGTAAACCATATACTCTGCGAATGTAGCAAACTAGCAGAACGAGAATCCAAAACTAAACACGACTGGGTTGGGAAGGTGATCCACTGGGAATTATGCAAAAAATTAAATTTTGACCATGCAAAAAAATGGTATATGCATAAACCAGAATCTGTTCTTGAGAACGAAACGCATAAAATTATCTGGGACTTTGAATTAAAAACCGATCACCTTATCCCAACAAGAAGACCAGACCTAGTGTTGATAAACAAAAAAGAAAGAACTTGTCAACTGGTGAATTTTGCAGTGTCAGCAGATCACAGGGTGATGCTAAAGGAAAATGAAAAAATGGACAAATATCTGGACCTTGCAGAGAACTGAAAAAGTTATGGAATATGAAAGTGAAAGTGATACCAATTGTAGTTGGTGCACTTGGAACAGTCCCAAAAGGATTGGAAAAGGGTCTGGAATGTTTGGAAATCAGAGGAAGGGTTGAAACCATTCAGAACACTGCACTGCTGCAATCTGCCAGAATACTCAGAAGAGTCCTGGAGACCTGAGGAGACTTGCTGTCACTCAGACTCCAGTGAAAGACCATCAGCTAATGCTGATGTGAAAACTCAAAAGGAGCAAATAAATACCATCAGCTAATAATAATAATAATAATAATAATAATAATAATAATAATAATGAATACCATCAGCTAATGCTGGGGTGGAAACTACTACTACTACTACTACTACTATAATAATAATAATGATAATAATACGCGTCTTTTAATTGTATAGTAAACCATAGCACACATATGTGTGTGTGTATGTTCGTTTGTGTTACAATTAAAAGACGCTTGTTACCATTGGTTTCAAAGCGGTGTATTAGCTGCTTATCCCCAGAACAAAGCGGTCTGGGATTGTCTTGATGGTAAGCGGCTTATACGCTTCTTTGAAACCAATCGTAACAAACACCTTTTAATTTTATAGTAAACCATAGCAAATAGATATACACCTTTGATCAAGTACTTTTATTAATACATGAAACTTGTATCAAACAAATACTACAACAAACAATCCCCCCGAGGACGATCAGAAAAATGGTTGAAAGCTCATGGATGAGTGTGTGTGTGTGTGTGTGTGTGTGCATCCGCACGCGTGCGTGTGTGTGCATGTGTGTGTGTGTCTGTATTGTTATTAATGGAGGTGCGTGGTGTAATAGAGAATCGTAGGAAATGGACTCGACAACCCGTGTTCAAATACTGGATGAGACTGTTTGCATTTCATATAGTGCTAAATACCCTCGGGAAAGGTATGTATACAACTATTTTCCCTCCAGCTATGGATAAATAGTGGGATAGGCAACTAGTATAGGAGAAGGAAACCTTGGCTAGGCAACCAGTCTAAGAGGAAGGAAACTTTGAATTCAAACTTGTTAAACTCCGCTTAAGAAATTGACATTGTGTCGCATCCTGATCGCACGGAGGGTTTGGTATATATATATATATATATATATATTTGTATATGTATAAGTAGTAACTTACCGGTGGGTATAAGTACGATCGTTGGAAGCGCACAGTATCCAGAGGCTAAGGTTGAGAAAAAACAAATGCAAAGTACTCAATACAATGTAGAGCATAAATTTATTTTAACAATGGAAAGGAGTAACCTACTCGAGTTTCATCGATTGATTCTTCAGGGTTACTTTAGTTAAATTAACTAAAGTAAACCTGAAGAATCAATCGATGAAACTCGAGTAGGTTACTCCTTTCATTGTTAAAAAATAAAATATATATATATATATATATATATATATATATATATATATATAGTTCAATGAAGTAACAAATAAAAGTTTTAGCTTTTATTTATTTATTTCGGAACGATATTACAACCAATGGTTTCCTGCTGAAAGCATTCATCAGGTAAACGAAACGGTTCCTTTGAAAATGACAGAAATGGTGTAAATGGTCAAATGTGTGCGTTTTTTTTAAAACTGTATTCTCGTGTTTGCGTGTTTACGTGATGTTTTATTTTTGCTTGTACGTGTGCGTATTTTTGTTTGTGCGTATGTGTATGATGTCATGCGCATGTGCGTGGAAATGCGTGAAGGCTGTGATGATATGATTGTGTCCACGCGCGTGTGTGCGTATTTTTGTTTGTGCGTATGTATGTGATATCGTGCGTGTGCGCGTGGGAATGTATGAAGGCTGTGATGATATAATTGTTCCACGCGCGTGTGTGCGTATAATATGCGTATTTGTGTTTGGTATTCTTGGTTACGTATGTTATGTGCAAATTAATATAATGTATTTTTTAAATATATTTTTAAATATGCTGTTAATAATAATGACTGTGTTATTTATTGCGTTGGTAATGTAATGTGGACGTTATATTTGTATGATATTATTGTACTCTGTATATAGGTAGAGGGAAAGATACAGTTTGGCGGATCTGTTGTAGTGTTTACTATATATATATATATATATATATATATATATATATATATATATATATATATATATATATATATTGATAGAACTAACACATGCAACACCTAGACGAGCATAAATGAAATAAATGTTCGGTGATTTACATGTTAACATTTAATATTCAGTCAATCTTTATTGATAGAAAAAATTTTAACACGTAAAGCAACAAACATTGCACGCATGAATTAATTAAATAATTAATACGAATATCTTGCAGGTAATAAATAAATAAATAAAAAAAAATTCGTGTATTCATTTATTTTTTGTCCTTTGATTTATAAATGCTTTTTTTTTTATCTTGTTCTGGTGTGTTCAATAAAAGTTCCAAAGATTTGACACAACACGTAAATCTATCTATACAAAATATATAAAGGGCCGTTAGTGCATATTTATGTATGTATGTGTTTATATATAAACAATTATATATATGTATATGTTTATATATAAACAATTCAAAGTGGAAAGACGTTGGTTTACGGGACTCTTAAGAAAGGAACTGTTCTCTCAACGGAAAATAACAATATACATTTTCAAATAAACAATTCAAAATGGAAAGACATTGATTTTTGGGACTCTTAAGAAATAAAATATTCTCTCAACGGACAATAACGATATACATTTTGAAATAACCAATTCAATGTAGAAAGACGTTGATAGAGACGGTATACATCCTTGGGAAAAAAATCCAGCGGACGACCATTCCCCGTATCCTGTTGGTCTGCAGTTTGATTTGTTACCGGCTATCTTGATTCTACTTGTTGGATCTCAACCTTTTGAATCGAGAGAGGGACTTAACTGTCGTCCAAAGCTATAGTATCCATCTATGTCCAGATATTCCTTCAAACAATGACATCTCTGTTCAAGAAGACATCAACGTGCACACGGACGGTCAATAGGGGAAGGAGTGGCATTCCTCTAACAAAACATGGCAATCAACATATCTGAGTGAAAGAATGAAAATACAATTAACGACAAAGTATATATATATATATATATATATATTATTATTATAATGGAGATTGTGTGTTTGTTTGTCTGTAACCGAAACTATATTACTATTCAAGTCACAATTCCCTTTGTTATTTACATCACATTCTCCATGATTTTATTTATATTTAAACCTCAATTATTAATAAAATGTTTTACATTACTTACACTGTTGACCATATCTTCATACTAATAACATGCAATTGTATTTATATATACAACAAAATAGAGGTTTACAGTGTGAATGGGAAGGCTAATTTGCATATTGATCTTAAAAATTTGATTTTAATAAATATATGCTCAGTATTATTGATTTCTAATTGTTTGGTTTTATCTTATTGAATATGAGCAAAAATCTCTTCAATAAATCTTAAAAGAAATCCCTTAACGAGAAGAAATAACTGTAAATATTCTTTACTTCCTATTTTAACTAAACAGTTTAATTAGGAAAATTTACCAATGAAAGACGGGAGTAACGGAAAATGATGGAAGAGTTAGTTTCAAAGTTGTTCTATTTTTCAATCATACCCCCTCTGTTCAAAATATTTTTATCTACATTCTTATTCAGTTTCATTAGCCTTTCTAATTTAATATGATATTTTATTATAAAATTAACTAAAATACTTGCACCCGTAGGGTGCATATATTTGCTAGTATATATAAAGGAAAAGGTGATTTACCGGTGAATTTAGTCATGATGGTTATCACCGGTTCTTGTTTTTTTGTGAAAAGATTATGAAGATTTGATTCATATTCACGAAGATATATAAAAAATAAAATATACACAATAATAATGGATCTGCGAGATTAACTTGCTAACTCATTACACCCATTTTGGTCCCCATCTCTACCCAGTCTGAGTGTACCTCGAAGTAATTGCATTGAAGAGGTAGTGTAAACTTCTCTAATTTCATCTGTGTGATTCTGTTGTATAATGATTTTTGCAACCCTCTGTGTGTGTGTATATATATATATATATATATATATATATATATATATATATATATATATATATATATATATATATATATATATATATATATTCTCAGATTTTCAGAACTGGAGCCTAACCATCAGATGCAGTTCATACACAGGAAATCCTATTTTACGGGGGTGAGGGGATCTTACCACTCTGCAGGGAATTCTAAGCACCTCAGCCCGACAGGGTTATTGAAATGTAATTGATGAAACTGCTAAAATCTATTCCCTTATGGTTAGTTGATTGGATTTTACGGCACGTCAATCCTTGGGTTATTTTATGCCGAAGACGTTTTTGTTTCATTCTTCTTGATGAGTACTCAATGTTTTTATAAAAATCATTTGAAAAAAAAAAAATTTATTTTAAAAATATATTTTATAATATATTTTTAATTATATAATAATAATAATAATAATAATAATAATAATAATAATATATATAATATAATAATAATAATAATAATAATAATAATAATAATAATAATAATATTATTAAATAATATTTTAATAATGAGATTAATAAATAATATTTTAATAATATAATAATAATATATGAATAATAATAATAATAATAATAATAATAATAATAATAATAATAATAATAATTAAAAAATTTAATAATATAATAATATATTTTAAAATAATAATAATAAAAATATTTTTAAAAATCATTATTAAAACTCAATTTCACATATATTGAACATTATTTGTGCAAAAAAAAAGAAAATATCAAACTATCTTTTTTAGTACAAATAATGTTCAATATCTGTGAAATAATAATAGAAAATGTTTTTGTCATAGATGCAGTGCCACATCGGGATATTGATCTTGCGATGAAAAAATCAGAAATCATTAATAACTTAAAATTGGTTGACTTTACAACTTTTTTGATAGCATTTTCAGATTTCTTTGGCAAAAATGCTCTTATAAACCAATTTTGAGGAGTAGAAAAACTCTAGAACTCATTTTACAGACAAAAATAGGTTACAAAAAGTCGCCATTTTTCACGACCCCCTTCAAATTTGGAGAATTAAAATCAACATAACTCTGCCAATATTTGGAATTGGAAGCTCAAATTTTGGGAATTTGCTAACTTAATCCACAGATGGGACCCTAACGAGTGCTACCAATCCAGGTCAGTGTGTACCGGAGAATAATGGCGAAGAAGAATTTTTATTTGTTTTTTATATATTTTTTTTCTCCAGATATCAGTTCATTATTCATTTCTTTATTTACAAATTGTATTATTGTGTTTTTTTTTTTTTTTTTTTTTTTAGTTAGTTAGAAAAATAGACCTAAAGAGACCGAATCTCCATTATTAATAATAAAGATGTATTAGTCGAATTTAGATATTTATCCATGTAATTTCATAACCAGGATATGTTCATAAAATATCAAAATCTACTCTTATATATATCTACCAACCCCTCCGCACGAGCAGGGTGTGACACAAGGTCATTTTCTTAAGCGGGGTTTTTAACAGGTTTTAATTCAGAGTTTTCCTTCTCTTAGACTGGTTGCCTAACCAAGGTTAAAGAGCCCAGTCTGCTCTACTATTTACCCATAGCTGGAAGGAGAGTAGGATTCCTACCTTTCCCAAGGGTATTAGCGCTAAGTGAAATGCAATTACCACGTCCAGGATTTGAACTCGGTTTGGTTTGGTTTGTTTTGTTTTACGGCATATCAATCTCAGTGGGTCATTTAATGCCGATAAAGTTTTGAAATAAATCAATTCTTAATGGATAATACCATTTTTTTATAAATACATTTTTCTATTTAACCCATAGATGGGACCCTAACAAGTACTACCACTCCGGGTCAGAGTGGACCAGGAGCAATGGTGATGAAGGGGTGCTCCACATTCCCCAAACCTCCAAAACTGGAACCTCACCATTAACCCCACTGTGTAATAATACTAATAATTAATATTATTACACGTAAATGTAACATTTGTTTGTTTAATAAATGCAATGAGTATTGTATGTGTGTTTTGTAACTGTATACCTACATTTTCACTATATATATATATATATATATATATATATATATATATATATATATATATATATATATATATATTATATATAAATGTACATACACTTGAACATATATGTACATACATATATATAAACATACGTATATATATATATATATGTATATACATTACAAATATATTATATATATTATATATATATTTATATATATATGTATAAAAAATACATACTTATATGCTATATATATTTATTTACATAAATTTGCACTTATATGCTATATCTATATATTTTAATATAGTATCTATCTTTTAGTAGATTTACACTTATATAGAGATTGTATATATTAGATAGATTTACATTCTGTAGTGTGTGTGTGTGTGTGTGTATATATATATATATATATATATATATATATATATATATATATATTGTATATATATGTAGTGTATATATATATATATAATATATGCATGCATACACCCCCCCCACACATATATATATATATATATATATATATATATATATATATATATATATATATATATATATATATATATATATATACAAAGATATCTATACTTGGCACTCTCTATATTCTATATATTTACATTGTTATATTGTCACCATATTTCTATACATTAAATTTTTATAATGTTTACATTTAACTGTATATAGTAACTATATATATTATAAATTTACATTTATATCGTGTTTATACTTGTATTTATAACATATCATTATCTATAATTGAATAAATGTTTTCATTTATATAATGTGGGTATATTCCATAGTTTCCCCTTGATATATTACCTGCACATATTTTTAAAGATGTACATGTATATAGTTCCTATATATTAAAAAAATAGTTTTTTTTTCCATTTGCATAATGCCTGTATATTTTTAACAGTTTTACATTTTATATCTATTAAACAAGAGGTGTTATTTTGGTAAGTAATCTACAAAAGTCAAATGCTATTTTAGTATGTTATCTAAATATATTATATGTAAGTAAGTAAAAAAAAAAGGAAACTCCAGGGCTGGACTAAAGCCGGTATCAGCCAATCAACGAGTGAGTCTATCCCCTTTTTAATAGCGTTAGAGCAAGGAGATTGTTTTTGGCGTCGGAGGTGGAGCGCCACACTACCATCAGCTCCTTACTTTACCGCACAGATCCCTGTGCTACTCATACGCTGAGTTGGCAAGACCGGTATCGAAGTAGGAACCTTGTGGTTTCTAGCCGAACGCTCTACCGACTGAGCTAACCTGGCCCCTGTACTGTATGTATATTATATGCATATCATTTGTTTATTATGGCTTGAATAAAACATCATTATATTTTATACATTTAATTCAAAACGATTATGAACTATACAAAATAGCAAAAAATATGCACCCTCCGGGCACCAGTAGTTAAGTTTTACTATAATTGAATATTATATTGAATTAGAAAGACTAATGAAATTAAATAAGAACACAAAAAAGTTTACACTTATTTTAATTTTATTTTAACTCATTTCAATATAAAATTATATAGCATTGCTTTTAATGTTTGAGAATAAAACAATAATATTAGAAATCAATAACACCAAGTAATTATTTATTAAACACAGTTTTATTAAAATCGGTATGCAAATTAGTCCACCATATACTATGTGAACATTTATTTCTTAATGATATATAACACACATCGAAGGATTTTAAACCTATCAATGATATGCGATGTTTTGAGGCAAATCTATCTCAACTAGAGACATTGTTATTAATAAGATGCTAATTAAGATTAAATAATGATTATTTAATAACCAGTGAGAATATAACGTAAATAACTAAGAGAACTGTGGCGTTAGTGGTGATGTAATTTCGGTTACAGACAGACAAACGTATAATCTCCATTATAATAAGATCTGAAAATAATTGATTAAATTTAAATGCACGTTGAATATAAATCAACCAAAAGAAATTTTAAAAGAAATAAAAAAAAATATATAGAAAAAATTTAAAAAATTAAAAAAATTAAAAATTTTTTTTAAATTAAAATTAAAAAAAATTAAAAATTAAGAAATTAAAAAAATATATATACAGAAAAATTACAAAATTTATCATTAAAGCAAATAAAGTTGGCGTTGTGGCTTATTGTTGGTATCAGCCGGAGAGTGAGCGAGTCTATCCCCTTTTCGCTAGCGCTAAACCAGGGAGATTGTTTTTGCTGCAGTGGAGTGCCACACTGACCGTCAGATCCCTACTTTACAGCACAGATCAGATTATCCAATCTGTGCTACTCATGCGCTGGGTTGGTGGGGACTAGTACCGAAACAGAAACCTTGCGATTCCCAGGCAGTTGCACACCCAACAGAGCTAAACCGGTACCTTAATTGATTTATAAATATATAAGTAAAAAAGAGTAAAGTCATCGGGGTGGCCTAAAGTCGGTATCAAACAGACAGCGAGGGAGTCTTTCCCCTTTTCACTAGCACTAGACGAAGGAAATTGTTTTGCGTCTAAGGTGTGACACCACATTTACCATCAGATCCTCACTTTACCGCACAAATCCTTCTGCTACTCATATGCTGCGTTGACGAGGACCGGTATCGAACCTTGTTGTTCCTAGTCGAACGCTAAACCTACTGTCTCATATCATTGGCATTTCAGTCTCGGAAGACTATACTAAAGTTTTTATGTGCCCTTGAAGTTACAGCGCCTCCTGTGATTGTGAAGTCCGATGTTTGAAAAACATTCTCGACCACAGATGTCGTATTTGAAGGCTGCCCTGAAGATGTTGATGTTCCGGTGCTTTGTTGCCGCTGCTTTCTTCTGGACCTCTTAACTTCATGGTGTTGGGTCAGGGTGACTTCTGACATGAGCAATCCTCTACGGAGATTCTGCCGCCACCGAGAGCGGTCCTGAGCCAAATTTTCCCAGCTGGAAGGGGCAATGCCAAAGCACCTGAGATCATTCTTGCAGACATCCTTGAATCGCAGCTGTCTCATATATTACGTAATAAATCTATGAAAGTTATAAATACAATTGTATACTTTATTAGCTCTAAGAAAGGTTTTGTTAACTTTTAACTTAAATTAGTAGAGTTAATCTAGTTGAGTATTAGTATAGTTAATTTATCGATGATAATTGTCAGTTTCCACATTTCATCGAATTAGAAAAAGTCAATTTGTCAAAATTAGAAAAAAAAAACCCAACTTTTTAATGGCAATAAATTGCCTTTATGTTCATATAGAAATAAGGGATGGAATTGATTGACAAAAAAAAAAAAAAAAAAAAAATCAAATCAAAACAAATATTGGATATAAATCTATAAAAACGTACATACAAATATACAAATAGAAAAACACACTCCCCACCCCCTGCACACACACACAGACACAGACATACACACATACAGACATATACACAAACGCACGCACGCACACCTGCACATACACACACATACAAACATACAGACATACACACGCACAGACACACAGTCACACACACACACACACGCACACACAAGAGAGAAACTCACACACAGAAACTCAAACATACAGAGACACATACACACACACACACACACACACACACACACACACACACACACTAAAAAACAAGCATTTGCAACAAATTTACCCTCAAGTAGTTTACAATCTTCAATAAATGTCCTTGAGAGTAAAAGAAACAAAAAAAAAAAAAACTCTTGTAACAACATGAGTTATTTCCCTTGTTCAATTTTTCTGAGATGGAATTTATTTTGTAACTAATAGGTTTTTAATAAATGATATTTTCCAATTTTTTTTTGTTTTGTTCTTTCTTATTTATTTATTTTTTTTTTTACAGACATATAATAATTTGTCATTGAAAAAAGAAAAAAAAAGAAAAGAAAAAACGGGGAAAAAAAAAAAAAAAAAAAGAAAAAAAGGAAAGAAAAAAGGAATGTTTTCAAAATGGCGGAAAAGAAAAAGGTTTCTAAAAATAGAACTTTATTGATTATCGATGAATTTATTTAATAAGAAAAATGAGATTCAATTAAAAAAATGTTTCTCAGCAGCTTTTATCAAATTCGTCGGCTTACACGCCAAAATTCTTTTTTCTTCTTCTTGTGAATGGTATTGTTATAATTCTTGTTTTCATGCAGTCAAATATCTAGACACTGAAAAGACATATGAGTTTGATAATATGGGGAAAAAAACTATGAAAAAAATTAAAAAAATGATTAAAGACCTATATTCAAAATCTTGAATAATCTTAAAGGCCATAAAGGGTCCAGAAGTATCAGGAGTACTTATATATATATATATATATATATATATATATATATATATATATATATATATATATAGTGACAAAGGAACATTCACGACCATATTGGTTTCATGCATTTCAAAGGCATTTGAAACATCTTCACCTGATGATTGCATCGCATGAAACCAATATGGTCGTGAATGTTCCTTTGTCACCTAATAAATAGATATGTAAAACCTTTATATATTTATCATATTATATTATATATATATATATATATATATATATATATATATATATATATATATGTGTGTGTGTGTGGTGTGTAATCCCTAACTTGTTCCTCGTAAATTCCTACGATAAAATAAACTGGACCCTCATTTTATGTCCGTGTTTTTGCAATAAATGTTTTAAATATGTTTGCAATAAATGTTTTTAAATAAAGAAAATATATTCAGTATTGTAAGGGTGCAAGAAAAATAAAACGTTTATTGCAAAAACAGTTTATTTTATGGTAGGAATTTACGAGGAACAAGTTAAGGATTACTCTCTCTCTCTCTCTCTCTCTCTCTCTCTCTCTCTCTCTCTATATATATATATATATATATATATATATATATATATATATATATATATATATTGTAAGTTAAGCTTACAACCGAAGCTTGTACGCGGCCAGAATTAAAAATTGCGTGAATTCCGCGGCATTCAATTTTTAAGGAGCCTCAGGCACTGGGCAATAAACTCAGCCCTGTCTCTTTGCTGCCTGGAAGGATAGCTCTCTGAGATCAGGTTGATATTAAATCTTACCAGTAGCTTCCACTGGACACAGGATTCCGAGAAACCGGGTAAGTATGACATGTTTATTGTAAGTGTCGGCTTAGCTCAGTCTGTAGAGCGTCCGACTAGGAGCCACAAGGTTCCTGGAATGCTACCGACCCTCGTCAACTCAGCGTATGAGTAGCACAAGGATCTGTGCGGTAAAGTGAGGAGAAAGGTGTGTCGCTCAACCTCAGACGCCCAAACAATCTCCTTGGCCTAGCGCTTGTGAAAAGGGGATAGACTCCCTCGCTGTCTGGCTGATACCGACTTTAGGCCACCCTGACGACTTTTATTTTCTTATTGTAAGTGCAATATCCATTTTGCCAGGTATTCTTATTTTTATTTGAGCTCAAATAATATTGTAATTGTTGTCGTCGAATAAAATGGACACAGCGACCCGAGTTCAAATCCTGGACGAGGCTGTTAGCATTCCACATATCGCTAATACCCTTGGGAAATGTATGCAGTCAACTCCCTCCAGCTATGGGTAAAATAGTAGGACAGACTGTGTTCTTTAATTTGGTTAGGCAACCAGTCTATGAGAAGGAAATCTCTGAATTCAAACCAGGTAAACTTCACTTAAAATTGGCCTTGGGTCACAACCTACTCACGTGGAAGGTTGTGTGGATGCATATAATAAGAACATTCCGATCTCCCCCAAAAAAAAAAACAAAAAAAACAAAAACAAAAACAAACAAATTCGGCATTAAATCACCTGAAAAGGTAATGTCAGTAAATACCCAAAAGAAAACAATCAAACAACAGCGAAATTAAGCAGCGATGAGCCTGTTCAATACTTAAAAAGTATGTAACCATTTAATGTTTGTTTGTTTATTGATTTTAACTACATATCAACCCGTCTGGGTTATGTCATGCCTAACGGTTAGGAAGTATACATATTGTGTATTTATATTTATACTTTTTAGTAATTGGTTTTAACAATGTGTTAGCATTATTGGGGATTATGTTGTATGTATTGATTTGTTTCATGTCTATATTCTATGGTATAATTTTATTTCCTCTAAAAAAAATAGAGAATATCCTCCATGTTGACATTTTCAAACAGATCTTTCATATTGTTTGAATTAAAATAACGGTTTCTGATGTGAGCAAGAAACCTGTATTCCTTGAATAAGTGTTTAACTGTCAAGGGTGTTTGACATGTTCCACATTGTGGTTGTTGTTTTTGCTTGAGTATATTGGAGTGCGTTAGTCTTGTATGACCAATGCGTAATCGGGACACAAAGCAAAAATGACTTGATTCGGCATTAAATGACCTAAAAGGGTTGATATGCCATAAAAAAAACACCAAACAACTCGTTGACGTTAAGCAATATAAGCCTGTTCAATATTTAATTAGGTGACCACTTAATCAACAGCAGGTACTGTATGCAACGTAGGTACTTTGTTTATGAAAGCTGACCTGGAATGCCGTAAAACAAAACAACCAAACAACCCACTACATCACCAAAGTTAAGCAGTTATGAGCCTGTTCAATACTTAATTGGGTGACCACTTAAGCACCAGCAGGTTTGTAAACCACCTAACTCTTTTAATTATCAAAATGATTTGATTCAGCATTAAATGACCTGGAAAGGGTTGATATGCCAAAACAAAAAACTACAACCACAAAACTATGACCAACAAAATGAAATGGTCACGACTTACTGTAGCAAGCCTGTCGAAACCACTTAAGCAAAACAGTACCTTAAAACTGAAGTTAAGCAGTGATGAGTCTTTTCTATACTTAATTGGGTGACCACTTAAGCAACAACAGGTACTGTAAGCAACGTAGGTACTTTGTTCATGAAAGATGACCAGATATTCTGTAAAATAAAACAACCAAAAAACCCACTAGATCACCAAAATTGTTGTAATGGGGAGTTACTGTCTGAGTAATGGATTTCCAGTACCCAGATTACGACTATCTTCTTCTTCAAAACCAAGTTAGCGTTTATTCTTTTTTTTTTTTTCATGATGGCCGCTCTAAACAATTTATATAACTGATGATTGGAGATAAAAAAAGAAAAAGAAAACATAAAAAAAGGAAAGATACTGGTAGTAGTAATGAAATAACTATATTCGTTAACAGAATCAATAATAGATTATTGATATGCAATGTTGCTAATTATACCATTTGATCATTTGAATAAGACCACAATGTGGGGTGAGGGTTGAGGGTTAGGCAGGGGAGAAAAAAAAGAGCGTTTGTTTTGAAGCGACAACAACGTGATCTTTGCGTTGACAAAAAACGAAAACGACATTTTAAAAACGCATTATCGATACAAATAATTATTCAGTTGATTAGGGAAGTTCGATAAACGCTAAACTGTCAGTTTTGATAAAACATCTGAATAGGAATTAGCAACATTCAGCACTAACAGTATTAGAACACCTGAAACTTCTGTTTATGCACCTTCTAACAACCACCGACCCCCCCCAAAAAAAAAAAAAAAAAAAACGAAAAAAGTTTTATTATCAAATACAAGGAAATGAGCATAAAATTTTACACTAGAAAAAAAAATCTTAATTAATAATTAATCATGTTTAATAATTAATTATAATAACTAATTATTATAATTAATTAACAATTAAAAATCATAATCTAATTGTAATTAATTAATAATAATCATTAGGAGTTAAAACTAGAGGAGTTGTTAGCAATATTAACTAGCTACATGGACGCCTTCTGTGGAAATCAGCACACGTACGTGCTAGTGCGGGTCGTCCAGCAAAGACCAGCTCTGTACGGATACTGCATGCTGTGCTGAGAACCTCCCCGGGGTCAAAGCATGATAGAGATGGTCGGCGAGAGATTGTCATGGATATCCGCGCTGCTAGCGTGACAATGATGAGAATGACGATGATGACATGGACGCCGCGCGTGCTGTAAATCATCGGCAAATTAAACTAGCAAATCATTACTAGTGAGTTCGTGTCTCACCGGGCGTCCCATATGTATTTACGCAAGCCCTCCGCACGAGCAGGATGTGACACCAAGGTCAGTCTTAAGCGAAGTTTAACAGGTTTCAATTCAGAATTTTCCTTCTCCTAGTCTGGTATTACAAGTAGGATATGACACAAGGTCAATTTTTTAAGCAGATTTTAACGGGTTTAACTTTTCCTAGACTGGTTGGAATACCAAGGTTAAAGAGCTTAGTCTGCCCTACTATTTACCCATAACTGGAGGTAGAATAGTTGGATTCGTACCTTTCCCAAGGGTATTAATGTTATGTAAAATTAATTCAAATCTTTCCTTCGAGAAGAACGGTTGCCTAACCAAGGTTAAAGAGCCTATTCTGCCCTATTATTTACCTATAGTTGGGGGGAGAATAATTGGATTCAGACCTTTCTCAATTAGAGCTATGTGAAACGTAAGCAGTCTCGTTTGGAATATAAACACGGTTCGCCGTGTCCAATTTCCACGACAATAACCATTACACGACATGTGCCTCGATCACTGGGTACTCTATCATCATTGACAATTCAGTCTTGAAAGACTATAATAAAGTTTTTGTGTGCCCCTGAAGTTACAGCGCCTCCCGTGACTGTGAAGTCCAATGTTTGAGAAACATTCTCGACCACAGATTTTGCATTTGTGGCCGTCCCTGTAGATGTTGATGTTCCGATGCTTTGTTGCCGCTGTTTTCTTTTGGACCTCTTAGCTTCATGGAGTTGTGTCAGGGCTAAATCTCTAAGTTATTTCTTTACTTATATATATATATATATATATATATATATATATATATATATATATATATAATAATAATAAAATTCGAAGGCAATACAATGCGTAAAAAATAAAGACAAAAAGATGTTTTATATGTCTAATCGATTTCAAAGCAAAGCTTTATCATCAGAGTTAATTTCAGAAAATAAACTCTGATGATAAAGCTTTGCTTTGAAATCGATTAGACATATAAAACATCTTTTTGTCTTTATTTTTTACGCATTGTATTGCCTTCGAATTTTATTATTTTATAACATACTTAACAATGCTTCAAGCAAATTACCAATTACTTTTATATATATATATATATATAAAAGGAATGACTTACCGCTGAAATATTGGTTTGGTCCCAATATATGGTTGGTACAAGCTTTACCTGGATAAGTCAGCGTTATAACAAATATAAAGTGCTCAATACGTAAGTAGAGCGCATTTATTATATAGTGTGTACAGAAATAGCCTACTCGAGTTTCACCATAAGGTTCTTCCGGATTAATTCAGTGGATTTAACCCTGAAGATCCTTATGATGAAAGTCGAGTAGGTTATTTCTGTACACACTATTATATATATAAAGTAAAGTCGATGGGGCAGCCTAAAGTCGGTATCAGCCAGTCAGCGAGGGAGTCTATCCCCCTTTCAATAGCGCTAGACCAAGGAGATTGTTTTTTTAGGATCTGAGGTGGAGCGCCACATCTACCATCAGCTCCTTACTTTACTGCACAGATCCCTGTGCTACTCATACGCTGAGTTGGCGAGGACCGGTATCGAACTAGGAAACTTGTGGTTTCTAGCCGAACGCTCTACTGACTGAGCTAACCCGGCCCCTATTTGAAGGGATATTTTTTTTTTACTAAGCTTGGCTTAGTTGTGGTAAAAGGTCAGGAGTATGAGGGCATCCACTAACAATGGTTTGCAAATCTACCTTGCTAACCGTTATACCAAGTGAAGTACCCACAAAACATTCATATAGTAATTATTACATATTGTTATTTACTAAGTCTGGCTTAGTTGTGGCACAAGGTCAGAGGTATGGGGGAACCCACTAACACTGATCTGCAAATCTAGGTAGCAAACCATTACACCAAGTGAGATGACCACACACACACACACACACACACACACACACACACATATATATATATATATATATGTGTATTTGGGCAGCATTTTTTCATTTATGCATGTTGAATTAAACAAAAGACACATCTCCTGTTTAACAATTTTATTTGTGATTTTTTCAAGTTTTCTAACCAACTTTCTAATGTTTGGGTGGAATTCGTGGATTAGTCCACCAAAGTTCATGTCCCGAGTACTTTCGGCACTTCGAAGTGTCACCATCATGGGCGATGTGTTCCACTTTTTTCAATATATATATATATATATATATATATATATATATATATGATAAGTATTCCATTTTGTTATTTACTAAGCTTATTTACACGTGGCACAAGGTCAGAGATATGGGGGCACCCAGTGAGAATCAAACTCACCAACATTGGTTAGCTAATCTAGCTTACTAACCATTACACCAAGTAAGGTGCCTACGAAACATAGATATAGTAATTGTTTCATAGTTATTTACTAAGCTTATCTTTGTTATAGTACAAGTTCAGAAGTATATGCACCCAGTGAGAATCAAACTCACTGACAATTATCAGCTAACCTTGCTTACTAACCACTACACCATCGCACCACTCGAGAAAACAAGAATGTGCCAGGTGTGTTGAATTATAAAACATATGGAATAGCATGGCAATAGGTTTCCTTTGGTTTCTCTCTTTTACAGCGTACCATTAATTTTTGCGATCTAGGTCCGGCTAAGCTTAGTCGGTAGAGTGTTCGCCTAAGAAGCACAAGGTTCCGGGTTCGATACCGACCATAGCCAAGTCAGTGGATGAATAGCACAGGGATCTGTGCGGTAAAGTAAGGAGCTGATGGTAGGTGTGGTGCTCCGTCGCAGTCGCTAAAAAAAAACAATCTCCTTGGTCTAGTGCTAGTGAAAAGGGGATAGACTCCCTCGGTGTATTGCTGATACCGACTTTAGGCCGCCCCGACGACCTTACATTTTTTACTTTATGTATAGGTTCCGGGTTCGATACCGACCATCGCCAACTCAGCGGATGAGTAGCACAGGGATCTGTGCGGTAAAGTAAGGAGCTGATGGTAGGTGTGGTGCTCCGTCGCAGTCGCTAAAAAACAATCTCCTTGGTCTAGTGCTAGTGAAAAGGGGATAGACTCCCTCGGTGTATTGCTGATACCGACTTTAGGCCACCTCTACGACTTTACTTTTTTATTTTATGTAATAAAGGTGTGGTGCTCCACCTCAGACGCAAACAACAATCTCCTTGGTCTAGGGCAGTGAAAAAGGGGTAGACACCCTCGCTGTCTAACTGATACCAACTTTAGGCCACCCTGACGAATTTAGTGGGTTGTTTTGTTGTTTTTTCTATGGCATATGAATCCTTTTCAAGTCATTTAATACCAAATCAAGTCATTTTGTTATTCAGTTTCTTACAGTGCCTCCTGAAGCTTAAATTGTCACCCATCTGAATACTGAATAGGCTTATTATTACTTAACTTCAGTGGTCTAGTGGGTTGTTTAGTTGTTTTCTTTTATGGCAACATTTTTGGGGTCATTTAATGCCGATACAGGCCCTCGCCAACTCAGCGTATGAGTAACACGGTGATCTGTGCGGTAAAGTAAGGAGCTGATGGCAGGTGTGGCGCTCCACCTCAGATGCCAAAATAATCTCCTTGGTCTAGCGCTATTGAAAAGGGGATATACTCCCTCGCTGATTGGTTGATACCGACTTTAGGCTACCCCGACGACTTTACTTACTTGATGTCGAATCTAGTCATTTTTGATAAACAAAGGACTCAGCTTGCTTACAGAACCTGCTATTGCTTAAGTGATCACCCAATCAAGGATTTTAAATGCTCATTGATGTTTAACTTCAGGGATCTAGCAGGTTGTTTGGTAGTTGTTTTTTTACGGCATATCAACCCTTTTCGGGTTATTAAATGCCAAATCAAGTCATTTTTGATAAACAAAGGACTCAGCTTGCTTACAGAACCTGCTATTGCTTAAGTGATCACCCAATCAAGGATTTTAAATGCTCATTGATGTTTAACTTCAGGGATCTAGCAGGTTGTTTGGTAGTTGTTTTTTACGGCATATCAACCCTTTTCGGGTTATTAAATGCCAAATCAAGTCATTTTTGATAAACAAAGGACTCAGCTTGCTTACAGAACCTGCTATTGCTTAAGTGATCACCCAATCAAGGATTTTAAATGCTCATTGATGTTTAACTTCAGGGATCTAGCAGGTTGTTTGGTAGTTGTTTTTTATGGCATATCAACCCTTTTCGGGTTATTAAATGCTGAATCAAGTCATTTTTGATAAACAAAGGACTCAGCTTGCTTACAGAACCTGCTATTGCTTAAGTGATCACCCAATCAAGGATTTTAAATGCTCATTGATGTTTAACTTCAGGGATCTAGCAGGTTGTTTGGTAGTTGTTTTTTACGGCATATCAACCCTTTTCGGGTTATTAAATGCTCAATCAAGTCATTTTTGATAAACAAAGGACTCAGCTTGCTTACAGAACCTGCTATTGCTTAAGTGATCACCCAATCAAGGATTTTAAATGCTCATTAATGTTTAACTTCAGGGATCTAGCAGGTTGTTTGGTAGTTGTTTTTTACGGCATATCAACCCTTTTCGGGTTATTAAATGCTGAATCAAGTCATTTTTGATAAACAAAGGACTCAGCTTGCTTACAGAACCTGCTATTGCTTAAGTGATCACCCAATCAAGGATTTTAAATGCTCATTGATGTTTAACTTCAGGGATCTAGCAGGTTGTTTGGTAGTTGTTTTTTACGGCATATCAACCCTTTTCGGGTTATTAAATGCCAAATCAAGTCATTTTTGATAAACAAAGGACTCAGCTTGCTTACAGAACCTGCTATTGCTTAAGCGATCACCCAATCAAGGATTTTAAATGCTCATTGATGTTTAACTTCAGGGATCTAGCAGGTTGTTTGGTAGTTGTTTTTTACGGCATATCAACCCTTTTCGGGTTATTAAATGCCAATCAAGTCATTTTTGATAAACAAGGACTCAGCTTGCTTACAGAACCTGCTATTGCTTAAGCGATCACCCAATCAAGGATTTTAAATGCTCATTGATGTTTAACTTCAGGGATCTAGCAGGTTGTTTGGTAGTTGTTTTTACGGCATATCAACCCTTTTCGGGTTATTAAATGCCAAATCTAGTCATTTTTGATAAACAAAGGACTCAGCTTGCTTACAGAACCTGCTATTGCTTAAGTGATCACCCAATCAAGGATTTTAAATGCTCATTGATGTTTAACTTCAGGGATCTAGCAGGTTGTTTGGTAGTTGTTTTTTACGGCATATCAACCCTTTTCGGGTTATTAAATGCCAAATCAAGTCATTTTTGATAAACAAAGGACTCAGCTTGCTTACAGAACCTGCTATTGCTTAAGTGATCACCCAATCAAGGATTTTAAATGCTCATTGATGTTTAACTTCAGGGATCTAGCAGGTTGTTTGGTAGTTGTTTTTTACGGCATATCAACCCTTTTCGGGTTATTAAATGCCAAATCAAGTCATTTTTGATAAACAAAGGACTCAGCTTGCTTACAGAACCTGCTATTGCTTAAGTGATCACCCAATCAAGGATTTTAAATGCTCATTGATGTTTAACTTCAGGGATCTAGCAGGTTGTTTGGTAGTTGTTTTTTATGGCATATCAACCCTTTTCGGGTTATTAAATGCTGAATCAAGTCATTTTTGATAAACAAAGGACTCAGCTTGCTTACAGAACCTGCTATTGCTTAAGTGATCACCCAATCAAGGATTTTAAATGCTCATTGATGTTTAACTTCAGGGATCTAGCAGGTTGTTTGGTAGTTGTTTTTTTTAACGGTATATCAACCCTTTTCGGGTTATTAAATGCTGAATCAAGTCATTTTTGATAAACAAAGGACTCAGCTTGCTTACAGAACCTGCTATTGCTTAAGCGATCACCCAATCAAGGATTTTAAATGCTCATTGATGTTTAACTTTGGTGATCTAGCAGGTCGTTTGGTAGTTGTTTTTTACGGCATATCAACACTTTTCGGGTTATTAAATGCCAAATCAAGTCATTTTTGATAAACAAAGGACTCAGCTTGCTTACAGAACCTGCTATTGCTTAAGTGATCACCCAATCAAGGATTTTAAATGCTCATTGATGTTTAACTTCAGGGATCTAGCAGGTTGTTTGGTAGTTGTTTTTTATGGCATATCAACCCTTTTCGGGTTATTAAATGCTGAATCAAGTCATTTTTGATAAACAAAGGACTCAGCTTGCTTACAGAACCTGCTATTGCTTAAGTGATCACCCAATCAAGGATTTTAAATGCTCATTGATGTTTAACTTCAGGGATCTAGCAGGTTGTTTGGTAGTTGTTTTTTTATGGCATATAACCCTTTTCGGGTTATTAAATGCTGAATCAAGTCATTTTTGATAAACAAAGGACTCAGCTTGCTTACAGAACCTGCTATTGCTTAAGTGATCACCCAATCAAGGATTTTAAATGCTCATTGATGTTTAACTTCAGGGATCTAGCAGGTTGTTTGGTAGTTGTTTTTTATGGCATATCAACCCTTTTCGGGTTATTAAATGCTGAATCAAGTCATTTTGATAAACAAAGGACTCAGCTTGCTTACAGAACCTGCTATTGCTTAAGCGATCACCCAATCAAGCATTTTAAATGCTCATTGATGTTTAACTTCAGGGATCTAGCAGGTTGTTTAGTAGTTGTTTTTTATGGCATATCAACCCTTTTCGGGTTATTAAATGCTCAATCAAGTCATTTTTGATAAACAAAGGACTCAGCTTGCTTACAGAACCTGCTATTGCTTAAGTGATCACCCAATCAAGGATTTTAAATGCTCATTGATGTTTAACTTCAGGGATCTAGCAGGTTGTTTGGTAGTTGTTTTTTTATGGCATATCAACCCTTTTCGGGTTATTAAATGCTGAATCAAGTCATTTTTGATAAACAAAGGACTCAGCTTGCTTACAGAACCTGCTATTGCTTAAGCGATCACCCAATCAAGGATTTTAAATGCTCATTGATGTTTAACTTTGGTGATCTAGCAGGTGTTTGGTAGTTGTTTTTACGGCATATCAACCTTTTCGGGTTATTAAATGCCAAATCAAGTCATTTTTGATAAACAAAGGACTCAGCTTGCTTACAGAACCTGCTATTGCTTAAGTGATCACCCAATCAAGGATTTTAAATGCTCATTGATGTTTAACTTCAGGGATCTAGCAGGTTGTTTGGTAGTTGTTTTTTATGGCATATCAACCCTTTTCGGGTTATTAAATGCTGAATCAAGTCATTTTTGATAAACAAAGGACTCAGCTTGCTTACAGAACCTGCTATTGCTTAAGTGATCACCCAATCAAGGATTTTAAATGCTCATTGATGTTTAACTTCAGGGATCTAGCAGGTTGTTTGGTAGTTGTTTTTTATGGCATATCAACCCTTTTCGGGTTATTAAATGCTGAATCAAGTCATTTTTGATAAACAAAGGACTCAGCTTGCTTACAGAACCTGCTATTGCTTAAGCGATCACCCAATCAAGGATTTTAAATGCTCATTGATGTTTAACTTCAGGGATCTAGCAGGTTGTTTAGTAGTTGTTTTTTATGGCATATCAACCCTTTTCGGGTTATTAAATGCTCAATCAAGTCATTTTTGATAAACAAAGGACTCAGCTTGCTTACAGAACCTGCTATTGCTTAAGTGATCACCCAATCAAGGATTTTAAATGCTCATTGATGTTTAACTTCAGGGATCTAGCAGGTTGTTTGGTAGTTGTTTTTTATGGCATATCAACCCTTTTCGGGTTATTAAATGCTGAATCAAGTCATTTTTGATAAACAAAGGACTCAGCTTGCTTACAGAACCTGCTATTGCTTAAGCGATCACCCAATCAAGGATTTTAAATGCTCATTGATGTTTAACTTCAGGGATCTAGCAGGTTTTTGGTAGTTGTTTTTTTTAACGGTATATCAACCCTTTTCGGGTTATTAAATGCTGAATCAAGTCATTTTTGATAAACAAAGGACTCAGCTTGCTTACAGAACCTGCTATTGCTTAAGTGATCACCCAATCAAGGATTTTAAATGCTCATTGATGTTTAACTTCAGGGATCTAGCAGGTTGTTTGGTAGTTGTTTTTTACGGCATATCAACCCTTTTCGGGTTATTAAATGCCAAATCAAGTCATTTTTGATAAACAAAGGACTCAGCTTGCTTACAGAACCTGCTATTGCTTAAGTGATCACCCAATCAAGGATTTTAAATGCTCATTGATGTTTAACTTCAGGGATCTAGCAGGTTGTTTGGTAGTTGTTTTTTATGGCATATCAACCCTTTTCGGGTTATTAAATGCTGAATCAAATCATTTTTGATAAACAAAGGACTCAGCTTGCTTACAGAACCTGCTATTGCTTAAGTGATCACCCAATCAAGGATTTTAAATGCTCATTGATGTTTAACTTCAGGGATCTAGCAGGTTGTTTTGTAGTTGTTTTTTTATGGCATATCAACCCTTTTCGGGTTATTAAATGCTGAATCAAGTCATTTTTGATAAACAAAGGACTCAGCTTGCTTACAGAACCTGCTATTTGCTTAAGCGATCACCCAATCAAGGATTTTAAATGCTCATTGATGTTTAACTTCAGGGATCTAGCAGGTTTTTTTGGTAGTTGTTTTTTTTTAACGGTATATCAACCCTTTTCGGGTTATTAAATGCTGAATCAAGTCATTTTTGATAAACAAAGGACTCAGCTTGCTTACAGAACCTGCTATTGCTTAAGTGATCACCCAATCAAGGATTTTAAATGCTCATTGATGTTTAACTTCAGGGATCTAGCAGGTTGTTTGGTAGTTGTTTTTTTTAACGGTATATCAACCCTTTTCGGGTTATTAAATGCTGAATCAAGTCATTTTTGATAAACAAAGGACTCAGCTTGCTTACAGAACCTGCTATTGCTTAAGTGATCACCCAATCAAGGATTTTAAATGCTCATTGATGTTTAACTTCAGGGATCTAGCAGGTTGTTTGGTAGTTGTTTTTTATGGCATATCAACCCTTTTCGGGTTATTAAATGCTGAATCAAGTCATTTTTGATAAACAAAGGACTCAGCTTGCTTACAGAACCTGCTATTGCTTAAGTGATCACCCAATCAAGGATTTTAAATGCTCATTGATGTTTAACTTCAGGGATCTAGCAGGTTTTTTTTTATGGCATATCAACCCTTTTCGGGTTATTAAATGCTGAATCAAGTCATTTTTGATAAACAAAGGACTCAGCTTGCTTACAGAACCTGCTATTGCTTAAGCGATCACCCAATCAAGGATTTTAAATGCTCATTGATGTTTAACTTCAGGGATCTAGCAGGTTGTTTGGTAGTTGTTTTTTAACGGTATATCAACCCTTTTCGGGTTATTAAATCCTGAATCAAGTCATTTTTGATAAACAAAGGACTCAGCTTGCTTACAGAACCTGCTATTGCTTAAGTGATCACCCAATCAAGGATTTTAAATGCTCATTGATGTTTAACTTCAGGGATCTAGCAGGTTGTTTGGTAGTTGTTTTTTTATGGCATATCAACCCTTTTCGGGTTATTAAATGCCAAATCAAGTCATTTTTGATAAACAAAGGACTCAGCTTGCTTACAGAACCTGCTATTGCTTAAGCGATCACCCAATCAAGGATTTTAAATGCTCATTGATGTTTAACTTCAGGGATCTAGCAGGTTGTTTGGTAGTTGTTTTTTTTTACGGTATATCAACCCTTTTCGGGTTATTAAATGCTGAATCAATTCATTTTTGATAAACAAATGACTCAGGTTGCTTACAGTACCAGCTAGTGCTTAAGTGGTTACCCAATTAAGCACTGAGCAGGCTCATTTACAGCTTAACTTCGGTGATCTACTAGACTGTTTGGTTGTTTGATTGTTTTGTTTTATGGCATATCAACCCATTTTAGGTTATTTAATTCCGAATCAAGTTGTTTTGGTAAACAAAGGTCTCAAATTGCTTACAGTACCTGCTTTCTTAAGTCATCACCTAATTAAGTATTGAATAGAGTCATCACTGCTTAACTTCGGTGATTTAGCGGCTTGTTTGGTTGTTTTGTTTTACGGCATATCAATCCTTTTTGGGTAATTTAATGCCGTATCAAATCATTTTGATAAAAGTTTCTATGTTTCAAGTTTTTATATCTTCAAATTAGTATAAAACATTTTCATCAACTTTATTTGGTTTGATTTGGTTTGTTTTGGTTTGTTTAATGGCATAAAAACCCTGTGGGTTATTTAATACCAAAAAACATTTAGAATGTAAGATAAAAGTTCGTACTCAAGTATCTTTTACTGGTGTAAATTTTTTTTAGATGTATTTTGTGGATGTATTTTATATCTGATTCATTTTTATATATTTTCATTTCTCTCAAGAAGGATAAAATGTCATCCATGTTAGTATTCTCAAACAGATCCCTTATATTATTTACATTGAATTATTTCTTTCTGATTGGAATGAAAACTCCACACTCAAATGATTACAAATAATTACAGTACTAATGATAATATTGGTCCTTGTAATGATGACATTAGGTTATTCCTAGTTAGTTGGGCTCATAAATTGTATTCAATCATTCTATTAACTAAGGCAACAAGATACATTTTCATACTTTTACACATTCATCAGACAGAGCCTATCTGATGAATGGCCACAAAAATTCCAGAGTAATCTCTCTCTCTCTTCCCCTCTCTTTCTTTCTTCTTTCTTTCTTTTCTCTCTCTCTTCTCTCTCTCTTCTCTCTCTCTCTCTCTCTATATATATATATAATATATATATATATATATATATAGGTGTGTGTGTGTGTATGTGTGTTGTAGTGGGGTCCACGTATGCTTCTTAGTTGATATATGCGTATATATATATATATATATATATATATATATATATATATATATATATATATATATATATATATATATATATATATAATATTATATATATATGTATATGTGTATGTCTTAATATAAATTGTTTGGGATTTATTATGAAGCATTGGTGTGATGTATATATATATATTAGTATATATATGTTCTCTCTCTCTCTCTCTCTCTCTCTCACACACACACACACACACACACACACATATATATATATATATTATATATATATAAATATATATAACAATTCTATCACTGATATTGAGCACAACGTTAATAATAGTGTCAACAACTTGGTCCACTAACCCACTAAGTGAGATAGTGATAACCATATACTATGACGATATATCTATATATTCTATATCTATATCTATATCTGTAAAGATGCCGGCAAATGAACTCGCACAGATAGATATCAGTACAAAATAATAAGTGAAAAGAATGGTAAATAATAATATCAGGATTATTTTGAAAGGACCCACATGGATTTTTGGGGGTGGGTGGCTATTGTAAATAAGCAAAATTTTATAACAATATATTAGGTGTACCGAATAAAGAATTTTTTTAGGGCATCATCATCATCATCATCATCATCATCATCACCAACACTAACACCAACACCACCATCATCATCATCATCATCATCATCATGAAAACCAACACCAACAAATCATCATCATCATCATCATCATCGCCAATACCACACCAAACACCACTACCACCACCACCACCACCACCATCATCATCATCATCATCATCATCACCACCACCAACACCACTACCACCATAAACATCATCATCATCCTCATCATCATCATCAACATCACCACCACCACCAGCACCACCACCACCACCACCATCATCATCATCATCATTATCATCATATGGAAACATTTGTATCAGTATAATCATCATCACCACCAGTATCTGATGTCTGTGATCTTCCACACCAGAACTAGCACCACCAATACCACCACCAACGACAACGATAACGACGACAACAAACGCTGCATAGCAACTTGGCCCTCCCCTCGCTCCCCCGCCCCCCAGCAACAACCAACCAACCAACCAACCAACCAACGTTAACAGTATTCTGAAACTATTGTTATTATTCCGTATAAATGTTTGATGTAGCAGTACGGACAAGATAGAAAGGAAAAGCGGGCCGTTCCGCGTGATTCTCAGGAGAGACGTCGACCGCACCGCGTCGCTGGCAAGGTGTGTAGCAGTCGCCTCAGTCGCCTCAGACGTGTCAAGCCTCCCCCCTTTGGGAAATCTGCCAATGAGCGTTTGGTCCAGGACTGGTGCCAAGGTAGCGCCTTCTCGACAACGCTGGGACACGCCGGCAAACGCTTCTGCATTGATTTTTTCAGACCTGCTGCTTTAATAGCGATGAAGAAAGTGGGAGTGGGAATCGTGAAGGTGATGGGGTGAGGAGCAAGAAGATGAGAGACGGGTAGAAGACAGAGAGGGTTTGGAGGGGGGGAAGGAAAATAAAGGAAAAAGAAAAAATAGGTTGGTGTGGATAAGCTGGTGAAGAAGAAGAAGAAGAAGAAGAAGAAGAAGAGAAGAAGAAGAAAGAAGAAGAAAGAAAGAAAAAAAGATAGAAAGAAAAAGAAGAAGAAATGAATAAGAGAAGAGAAGAAAGAAGAAGAAGAAGAAGAAGAAGAGAAGAAGAGAAGAAGAAGAAGAAGAAGAAGAAGAAGAAGAAAGAAGAAGAAAAAGAAGAAGAAAAAGAAAGAAGAAAAAAAGAAGAAGAAGAAGAGAAGAAGAAGAGAAGAAGAAGAAGAAGAAGAAGAAGAAGAAGAAAAGAAGAAGAAGAAGAAGAAAGAAGAAAGAAGAAGAGAAGAAGAAGAAGAAGAAGAAGAAGAAGAAGAAGAAGAAGAAGAAGAAGAAGAAAAAGAAGAAGAAAGAAAAAGATAGAAAGAAAAGAAGAAGGTATGAATAAGAAGAAGCTAGAAAGAAGAAGAAGAAAAAGAAGAAGAAGAAGAAGCTACAAAGAAGAAGAAGAAGAAGAAGAAGAAGTAGAAGAAGAAAATGTGGAATTTTTTTTTCTTTCCCGGGGTTGAGAAGGGTAAAAATGTCTGTCTCATTTTGTTACCTCCCACCCTAGATATTACCAGTCGCACCCATTCACCCAAACAGTGTCTCTTTTCTATGTCTGTTGTATCCCATTTTTCTTTTCTTTATCGTATGTCTCCCTTTCTATGGACACACACACACACACACACACACACACACACACACATACCGTCGTCTTAACACGCGCGCACGCAGACACACGTGGGCGCTGCAGACACACAGGCGCACACGGATCCAGGCACGTATGGACAAATGCCACACCCTTACGCGTACGCAAGTACACGTACACAAAAGGTGTATAAAGATAATCGTGCCTAAATGCGTACGGCGCGTGTTACACGTCCATTTTGACAGGCGTACCAAGTTTTAAAATAGAATACGCACATGTATATTCATGGTTTATGTTTTTATACACACACACACGCACACACACACACACACACACACACACACACACACACACACACACACACATACACATGCAATGCCTCACACGCTAGCGCATACAAACGCACACAAATATTAGTGCACGCACCAAAGAGATGTTGTGCATGACCTATAGGCCACCAATATACGTTTTTATAAAAATAGGTATGCAAATAAATAAATGTATAAATATATACATGCATGCAAATAAACGAGTATATATATATTTAAATGAATACTTACTGCAAATATATAAATAAATATAAATTAATATAAATATAATAAGTATGCAAATATACCTCTTATTATTAAAGAGTACTTTATACTATTGTCAATATTATACGTTTATCATCACATACACACACACTCTCTCGCTGTCTCTCTGTCTCTCACTCTCTGACACACACACACACACGCACACAAACAGAAACAGAGGCGATTTTCCAAAGTAGGTGGATATATAAGAGTGCGCACTCCAACTGTCTTTTATTATTAAACACACAGCCTACTCGACATGAGGGTTTTAGTCTGATCTATGAGGTCACCTTTCGACCATACAACGTCTCCACGCTGACACACACACACACACACACACACATACAAAAATATCAAAATAGATAATAAGAATAAACACGTACCGTACGTACCAGAGGACGTACACAGGTTGGCACACACATATGCACACTCATACACGCACTCACACAAATATTTAATATTAAAATGTAATATCGATTGCAACAGTCAGTTTCACGTTGTCACGATCATCAGGCAGTAATGTAAAGTTTTTCTATTCGAACATATATATATATATAATACACACACGCATACACACAAACACACACACACATACACACACACACACGCATACACATATATATGTATATATATATATACACACACACTGTTGTGTATGCACACTCACACATACAGACACACACTCATATATATGTATAAGTAAAGTAAAGTCGTCGGGGCGGCCTAAAGTCGGTATCAGCCAGTCAGCGAGGGAGTCTATCCCCTTATCAATAGCGCTAGACCAAGGCGATTGTTTTTAGCATCTTAGGTGGAGCACCACGCCTACCATCAGCTCCTTACTTTACCGCACAGATCCCTGTGCTACTCATACGCTGAGTTGGCGAGGACCGGTATCGAACTAGGAACCATCTGGTTTCTAGCCGAACGCTCTACCGACTGAGCTAACATGTATATATATATATATAATATATATATATATATATATATATATATATATATATATATATATATATTATTATATTATTATTATTATTATTATTATTATTGGTAAACCAAGTACTTTCGGTTCTTTTCTGAACCATTATCAAGGCTATCTATATTTGCTTAAAGTATTGATTATTTGACTAAAGTATTACTTTGTCTTTGGTGCTAAGGTGACGTTAAATAACGATGGCACTTCATTTTCAAAATGATAACAAAAACAATTGTTAGAAAGAAAAAAAAATTTATTGAAAAGATGCTGGCCAAACACACACACACATACACACACACGCGCGCGCGCGCACCCACCCACACACACTCTCATATATTTGCAACACGTATATAGAAATGTGTATATAAATGCACAAATATCTACCATATATATATATATATATATATATATATATATATATATATATATATATATATATATATATACCTGTGTACTTATCCATAGATTTACCTAGATGCAAACACTCGTAGCCAAAACATATATACTCTCGTACGCGCACACACATACATTCATACCGCTTTTCAATTGTATTGTACACTACTGCGAATGATCTCTCTCTCTCCTCTCTCTCTCTCTCTCTCTCTCTCTCTCTATATATATATATATATATATATATATATATATATAATCCAAAAGTCCAGAGAAGAAATCTTCCTTACGACACAAGAGTTTTAATTAAACAAAACCAAGTCGCAGTTTGAGAGCTCAATGTGTGCTCTTAATGTTAGAATCACAGAGCAAATATAAAAGTAAAGAAATAACAAAAGACTTAAGATTTAGCATTATAGTCTATTTCAGGGAGCTTAGACAAAGTGTCTAACTCTCCCGACTCATAGTTTACAATACATTTAAAAGTCCGTTTATCATTTCTCCAATACTAACAAAGAATTAACTAATATATATATATATATATATATATATATATATATATATATATATATATATATATATATCTGTGCGCGCGCGTGTGTTTGCGGATAAAGGAGAAGTTACTGCGCATGATCTAAGGTGTCAAAAGTGGTTTGCATTGTTTTATGCTAGACATGTTCCACTATCGAGTAGAACAGTTAAACGATAAAATCATTATAAGACTTGAGAATAATCAATATAATACTACGTATGAGATAGGCAGCAGAGGGGTAAGACCACCCCCCAACACGAAGGGATGTCCTAGTTTTGACATCCTGTATCAGATGGTGAGGTTGTAGTTCAAGAGAAATGTGTGTGTGTGTGTGTGTCTGTGGAGTGCTCTTTCATGGTCATTACTCCTATGTCCACACTGACTGTATCTCTTGCAGAGGGTCAAGACTTTCTTCCAAAGTTATGTCCAAGTTATCGCACTAAACTGCATCTGAAGATGAGGCTCAAGTACAGGTGATCTGTGAATGTACAGTACCATTACTTCCAGGTCCACTCCGACCCGGAGTGGTAGCACTTGTTAGGGTCCCATCTATGGGTCAAATAGGTCTGTTTAAAAAAAGATGATCTGTATAAGACAGGAAAAAGTAAAAGTAAAGTCGCCAGAGTGGCCTATTGTCAGTATCAACCAGACACCGAGGGAGTCTATCCCCTTTTCAGTAGCGCTTGACCAGGAACATTATTTTTGCGTTTGGGCTGGGCCACCACAGCAACCGTCATCTCCCCACTTTACTGGACATATCCAAGCTGTGCTACTCGTGCGTTGGGTTGGCGATGGCTGGTATCGAACTCGGGACCTTGGGGTTCTTAGGCAGATGCTGTACCAACTGAGCTAAACCTAACAGCAATTTTATTAAAAATAGTTACTTAATGGCATATCAACCTTCTTAGGTTATTTAATGCCAAATCCATCCTCGTAAAAAAGAACAGCAGTGGTACTATTTAACCCACTGGTGGGGGATGAGATGTTTCATGTCTTTCCCAATGGTAAGAGTCTGAAAATTAACCTAAGATCATGACTAGATTTCAAACTTGCTTACTACGATGTCACAATCTGGCATACTAGCAGTCAGTTTAGTTTCTTTGTTTAATGGCATATTAAACTTCATGAGTTATCTAATGCTAAAGCAATCCTCGTAGAAGAACAGTAGTGGTACTATTTAACCCATAGTTGTGGTGGTGGTTGGATTTTACGACATGTCAACCCCTATTGGGTCATCTCATGCCGAAGACGTTTTGTTTTATTCATTCTTGACAGGTACTCAATTATCCTTTTTGAACTCTTTTTTCAAATATTTAACGCATAGACTGAACCCTAACAGGCACTACAACACGGGGGTGAGAGGGTTCATGCCTTTTCCAAAGGTATTAGTCAGGAAGGGAACATAATAGCCTGAGTTACTACGATGTTGCAGTCCAGTACGTTTGCCATTATGCCACGAGGACTCGTCCGAAAACAGCTTTTTTAAGATTTAAAAAATATTTACAATGTCAAAAAGTATATAAAACATAATAACATTTAATTGTAAAAGTTTGGCTCGTCTTTTAGACTTTTGTCAAATCCTTTTTCCTCCGTATATCTTTTGCACTTATTTTTATATTTTGTTACTTGCATCGAATTTTGACCACGAAAACAAAATTCCGATAAAGTAACTCCCTATTTTAAAATTCTTCTGATTTATTTCCAAATCATTATTTTTACAAAAGTTTAATATGAGAAGAACACATAACAGAGTTTTATTTAAAATTCTTTATGGGTACATCGGTCGAAATGTACAGATAACAATGAAGATGAGGAAAATAGTCCGAATAATAATACTAATATATACTAATATATACTAATTGATATATAAAAACAGCTGTATCATTTATACCGTTTTGGTACCGTCAATTTCCGGTTGCATTGATTGTTTACGTTTATTTTCATACCTGCCAGGTAACCGAAAAAAGAAATAGATCCATATAATTTTTAGAGAAAATTTGAGGCGCGTAGTGTAATGGTTAGAGTAGTAAGAAATAGACTCTTCAGCCTGAGTTCAATTCTTGGACGAAGCTGTTTGAATTTCACACGGCGCTAATACCCTTGGGAAAGGTATGAATCCAATTCTCCCTCCAGCTATGGGTAAATAGCAGGGCAGACTGGGCTCTTTAACCGTGGCTAGGTAACCAGTCTAGGAGAAGGAAAACTCCGAATTCCAAATACTGGACGAGACTGTTTGCATTTCATATAGCGCTAATACCCTCGGGAAAGGTATCTATACAACTAGTATCCCTCCAGCTATGGATAAATAGTGGATAGGCAACCAGTATAGAAGAAAACCTTGGCTAGGCAAACCAGTCTAGGAGAAGAAAAACACTGAATTCAAACCTGTTAAACTCCGCTTAAGAATTTGACCTTGTGTCACATCCTGCTCGTGCAGAGCGGTTGGTAAATATATATAATGTTTAGAGAATAATAACATCGATTATTAAAAAAATACAGTATACATCATAAAAGATATAAAATTTGTTTTAAGAAAAAAGCCTTGAAAGCATTAACTGATTACGTTGGCTACCATTAAAAAAAACTAGGCTAGGCTAGGCCTAGGTCCGATAATTGCATTTAATTCGTGGCGATTTCGACTTAAGCCGTTTTTCGAATTAACGACATAGGGTAAGGTATTACTGTAGTTCAATATATAATAAATATAATGATTTTCATTTAAGTTTCTCATCTTATTTCTTCTCTGTGTACACACACACACGCATGCGGGCGCATATATATGTATGTATGTGTATATGTGTGAGAGCTATGTGTCCGTGTGTGTGTGTGTTTGTGTGTGTTTGGTTACTCACCGGCAATTTTTAATCTAGAAAATTATTTCTGACCTTGTAAATACTGGGTGACAACGAAAACATAGACGCACATCAACACACACACACACACACACACACACACACACACACACACACAGAGGCGGTTTTTCAAAGAGTGCGCACACAAACTGTATTTTATTATTAAACACACACTCGACATGAGGGTTTTAGTCGATCTATGAGGTCGCCTTTCGACCATACAACGTCTCCACGCTGACACACACACCTACACACACACACACACACACACACATAGAGAGAGACACCCCACACACACAAACGCATACACACATGTATATATTTATGTATGTGTATTTGCGTAAGGGTTATGTGTGTGCGCACGCACGTGTGTGTGTGTACATCTATGTTTTCGTTCTCACTCTATATTTATAAGGTCAGGAATAATAATATTCTAGAATTTAAATTGCCGCTGCACAACCGCTAGTTTTAGTGAGCGGGGTGGGGGAGGAGGTCGTGGTTCGGGGTGGAGGTACGTCTTTGAACAGCAGCCAAGTTATTTTAGTTGTCATCTCGGTGAGATATTTTTCTTTTTTTATAATTCTCATTATGTGGTGACATCCCGTGCCCGGCTTTCTCACCAGATCTTATCCCCCCTTGAGATTACTTTCCTCTGGGGGACACCTGAAGGCACAACCCCTTTTTAAACGTAGGCCGCAGACAACCGACAAAACTGAAAGGTTTTAATTGTCGTGAAATCGCAGCAATACCGGGGGGCAATGACAGGGCGAGTGCTCTGTCGAACTTCCGAATGAGGTTTCTGGAATCTTATTGCCCATGAGAATAATAATGATTTGGACGACATAATCTTTTAAAAAATGACGATGATTACAGTAAAACAAAATGGTAAATATTGTTTTTTATCATCATCATCATCATCATCATCATCCTCCCACCACCAACAACAACAACACTCTACCACCAACACTACTACCACAAACGCCATGGCCATCATCATCATCATCATCATCATCATCATCATCACCTCTTCATCATCATCATCTCTCTTTTAATCATCATCATCATCATCGTCGTCGTCGTCGTCGTGTGTGTATTTGTGTGTGAGTGTGTGTGTATGTTTGTGTGTGTGTGTGTGTGCAGATGAGAAATAAGATGAGAAATTAAAAAAAGAATTGGTGAAGTGTTTATACATTCATCATTTGGGTGATATAATCTTTAAAAAAATGACAATGATGATAATAACAAAATGGCAATATTTATTCCATCATCATCATCATCATCATCATCATCATCATCGTCTCTTCTTTTAATCATCATCATCATCATCATCCATCATCATCATCATCATCATCATCATCATCATCATCATCATCATCATCATCATCATCATCATCGTCTCTCATCATCATCATCATCATCATCGTCATCATCATCATCATCATCATCATCGTCATCATCATCATCATCATCGTCTCTTCATCATCATCATCATCATCATCATCATCATCATCATCATCATCATCATCATCATCATCATCATCATCATCATCATCATCGTTCTTCTTTTAATCATCATCATCATCATCATCCTGATCACCATCATCATCGTCTCTCAATCTCATCATCATCATCATCATCGTCATCATCATCAATCATCATCATCATCGTCATCATCATCATCATCATCGTCATCATCATCATCATCATCATCGTCATCATCATCATCATCATCATCGTCATCATCATCATCATCATCGTCTCTTCTTTTAATCATCATCATCATCATCATCATCATCGTCGTCGTTGTCGTCGTCGTCTCTTCTTTTATCATCATCATCATCATCATCATCATCATCATCATCATCATCATCGTCTCTTCTTTTAATCATCATCATCATCATCATCATCATCATCATCATCATCATCGTCGTCGTTGTCGTCGTTGTCGTCTCTTCTTTTATCATCATCATCATCATTATCATGTCTTCTGTGTGCGGCGTGCGTGCGTGCGTGCGCACGGTGTGTGTGTGTGTGTGTGCGTGTGTGTTTGGTTTTACCCCTCGGCGGGGCATATAGTCGGCATATTCTAAACCCCACCGACTGGACGAGTTTTGACTTACTGTTTCTCTTTTTTTTTTAAATTATTTTTTTCCCCTCATTGATGTTTTAATTCCTTCTACTATGACACTGAACTGTATCTTGGCGGTGAAGTTCCAGTTCTCAAGTTCTTGACTCTACCAATATTAAAGAGACAAATCTGCCTTACTATTTACCCATAACTGTAGGAAGAATAATTGCATTCACAACTTTCTCAAGGGTATTAGCACTATTTGAAATGAAAACAACCTCGTCAAGGATTTACCGTGTCGATTTACTACTGTGTGGTCTTACCCCATTCGCGGGCATATAAATGGCATATTCTAAGCCTCACCGACTGATCGAGTTTAGACTTATACTGTTTATTTTAAAAAATTGGATAATTATTAACTTTTGTTAATTAAATTAGGGTGTCCCAGAAAAACCGGAACCCACAAATTTTGTAATAAAACTTTTCCTTTTCCCATTAAACAAATAAATTAGGGTTTAGGGTTAGGGTTAGGGTAAGTGTTGGGGTTTAGGGTTCGGGGTTTGGGGTTAGTTTAATGGAATAATCAATAAATAATTTGGGTTCTGTTTTTTTTCAATAATTTGGGTTCTGTTATTTTAAATTATTTATTTATTTCCCATTAAACTAACCCTAAACCCTAAACCCTAAACCCTAAACCTCACACTAACCCTAACCCTAACCCTAAACCCTAATTTATTGGTTTAATGGGAAAATTAACAGTTTTATTACAAAATTGTGGGTTTCGGTTTTTCTGGGACACCCTAATTTAATTAACAAAAGTTAATAATTACCAAAAATTGCCATCATGGATATATGACATTTTCTGTCGTTCTAACTTCTGCTGCTATGACACTAAACTGTATCTTGTTGGTGAGGCTCCTGTTCTGGAGTTCTATGGAGTGTGAAGTCACTCCTTTGTTGCCTTTACTCCTGGCTCCACTCAAACTTGGAGTGGATACTCAGCAGCTTCGGCCGGGGTCCAGTGAGTTTCGGCCGCTGAACCTGCCAGAGGTTAAATTAATAGCGTTGATCCTAGGGAGCTATCCTTCCAGGCAACACCTGCCCCCTCGATTTAAAGCGGCAGGGCTGGGTTTATTGCTCAGTGCCTGAGGCGCCCCTTGAGGAGGAATGCCAACGGGATCAACGCAATTTTTCCACCTGCCACCCATGGGCTTTGGCTTGTGGGTGGTCCCACGTTAATAGGGTCTTGTGCTTAACCCGTACTAGTGAGGTACGAGGTAAATATTCTCAGACTTGGAGCGGAAGTACTTATTAGGGCTCCATCTATTGGTCAAATTATTCGTATTATGTAGGAATACTTTAAACCATATAACTGTGAGACAGGAGGCGCTCTGAGCGTAACGCTTTATGGTTTGGTTTATTTAATTCTGGATGCCGACCGGAAGACCTGACGAGAGAGAGAGAGAGAGAGAGAGAGAGAGAGAGAGAGAGAGAGAGAGAGAGAGAGAGAGAGAGAGAGAGAGAGAATCCGTGCTGTCAGCGCGCCTTGATGGTGATGATGAAGCTAGTTGACATTTAAGACCTTTGTAAACATATTTACCCGCTCTTCGGCACGAAATAGATGTGACACTTTTTTATAAAGCGGATTTTAACAGGTTTGAATTAAGAGTTTTCCTTCTCCTAGACTGGTTGCTCTACCAAGCTTAATAGACAAGTTTTCTTTACTATTTACCCATAACTGTAGGGAGAATAATTGCATTCACATCTTTCTTAAGGTTATTAGCGCTATTTGAAATGAAAACAGACTCGTCCAGGATTCAAACTTGGTTCACCGTATCGATTTACTGTAAACATATGTGTTATGGAATCCTTTGGTAAGCGTATAAGTCCTATCCTACGTATTGGTAAAGGTCCGGTAATTTAATCCTATGTCCGTCGTCATGAATGTCACAGTAATTATGACCAGTTGGGTCGGGGTTAAATATTGTATCAGCCTCAGAGTACTGCCAGTGATTGGCCAAGAGATAGATCACATGATCTCGCCTAGTCTATAAGTATGGGCGAGGATCCAGCACACGCCTTATATACAAAAGCGCGTGGTGTAATAAAGTCATGGGATGGACTCGTGAGTTCAAATCCTGGACATTGCATTTCACTTAGCGCCGTATGCAGTTATGGGTAAATAGCAGGGCAGACTGGACTCTTTAACCATGGCTAGGTAACCAGTCTAGGAGAAGGAAAACTCTGAATTCAAACCTGTTAAACTCCGCTTAAGAAATGACCTTATGTCGTACGGAGGAGTTGGTAAATATATATATACAAAAAAAGTCAACAACCTTCACTATTGAATAACCCAATAAGAAATGACAGGTGAACCAAGCAACCAACCTACCGCAAAACACCAACTAGAGATGCCGAGAGCAACCACCTTGGAATCGTAAGATTCCTAGTTCGATATCGGTCTTCGCCAACTTAGCGCATGAAGTTGCACAGATTGGGTAATCTGATCTGTGCGGTAAAGCGGGGAGCTGACGGTAGGTGCGGCGCTTCACCGCAAAAATTCAATAGGTCCATGTGCAAAACAAACCAACAAAAACAACAACAAAAACGAAAAGGACAAAAAAACCCCAAAACAACAAAAACAAAAAGGACAAAAAACAAAAAACAACAAAAACAAAAAGAAAAAAAAGACAAAAAAGACAAATAACAAACAACAAAAAAGACAAATTATAATTAACTGCACCCTGTTCTAGTGCTAGTGCAAAGTAGATAGACTCCCTCGATGTATAGCTGAAACCGACAATAAGCCACTCCACCAACTTACATGTCTGTTGGACATGTGTGCTGAGAAAACCAGCCAATCAATGAACCAACCACACACGCACCAACAACCAAGCCAACCAAACAACCAATCAATGAACCAACCACACACGCAACCAACTAACCAACCAACCAACCAACCAACCAAAAACCAATCAATGAACAACCACACACGCAACCAACAACCAACCAACCAACCAACAAACCAATCAATGAACCAACCACACACGCACCAACCAACCAACCAACCAAACAAACCAATCAATACCAACCACACACGCAACCAACTAACCAACCAACCAACCAACCACCAATCAATGAACCAACCACACACTCAACCAACTAACCAACCCAACCAACCAACCAGCCAATCAATGCAACCAACCCACACCACGCAACCAACCAACCAACCAACCAACCAACCAACCAACAAACCAATCAATGAACCAACCACACACGCAACCAACTAACCAACCAACCAACCAACCAACCAATCAATGAACCAACACCACACACAACCAACTAACCAACCAACCAACCAACCAACCACCAATCAATGAACCAACCACACACGCAACCAAAACTAACCAAACCACCAACCAACCAGCCAATCAATGAATCAACCGCTCACATAACCAACCCACCAACCAACCAAAACCAACCAACCAACCAACAAATACCAACTACATGCCGAGAACTGACTTACCATGCCTGTTGGACATGTGTGTTAAGAAAATCTTGTAAGCCTTTGAGATCTGTATCAGTTTTTTTTTTGTAAAGCAGAATATAAACATTTGCGATTTGCTTTTGTATAAAAGAGATAGACTGTCATCAGAAAATAATAATTGGATTTTTTTTATCTTTCTTTTCTTTTAAATCTTAAATCAGAATTTTGTCCAATCAAAGCCGGAAAAATCCCTTTAATGTTGTGGAAAAAAAGAAGAAAAGAAATACAATAAATACATAATTCTATAGGAAACAGATGCGACACCAGTGATAGAGATTATGTTGATTGTAAAACAACAGGTGCTAATAAAGATGGAAGAAAGACGCGCCTTTTTTTTCGTAATTAATAAAAAAAGAAAAGAAAGAAAGAAAAGGAAATCAACTTATCGAATGGAATAGATTAATAAAAGGAAAATGTTTTTAAATAAAAAAAAAAACTCTAAAAGAAAGAAAAAAAAAAAAGAAAAAGAAAAAGAAAGAAATTAAATTGTTAAGTTTGGAACTTCGCATACAATATGGGATTTTTGTTGAGTCTATTTAATCAAGGCAACAGGAAATGCAAAATTAAATTACATTAAAATCTTTACGTTAAAAGACGGTTTAGACAATATGTATCCAAATTTATACCCGCTCTGTCAACGAGGCTTAGAGTATACTTTTTGTATCTTCCTGCAGAGGGATAAAAAAAAACCCCCTGCCAATCCACCCCCTGTCTTGTGCATTCTGCAGTGGGATAGCAACAAGGTTAGATCCGTATTGGGTTATGGCTACTTGTTGCCTTGTCTTAATAATTCGACGGTAATTGGAACTTAGTATGATTATTCTACAGGTATGACACACAATTTCATTTGATTGTGGGTTTCCAGTTCTAGATGTCTGGGAAGTTTTGAGTATCCCATTCATTGCCATTACTTCCAGGTCCACTATGATGGGAGAATACGTTTACTATACCCTAGGGACTGGCAAAAAAATCGGATACTACGAGTTTTAAAAGCGAATTAAAAATAATTAAATCTATTATTTAAGGTTAAACTTTGTCTAAATCGATAAGTAGTAACATAATAACCATCATTAAAAAAAGAAAAATATAATTACATATGCAGTTTATTTTTAAAAGATTTAAAACTATTTGTTTTGGTCAATTTCGACGTGATCCGCCATTTTGGCTGTTTTTCAATGGTTTTAGGCGCTTGTTTACAATTTTAACGTAACATTTGGGATGGAAACATATTTTACCAAAATTCAGGTAATTATCCGATTTTAATTAAATTTTCAGTATTGATTTATCAATTAATGAATTTTATAATGCATCAGTTATTTTAATTCAAAACTTTAATTTAGTATTTTTGCTATGAAAAATTAATATATAAAATTCATTTAAAATAAAAATTTTCGGATTTTAAGTTTAAAATGTTATATTTTAGATTCTAAAAATAAATATCTACTTAATGCAAACCTTATTTTTCGAAAAAAGTATACGTTTGAAGAAAAACTCGATTGAAAATGTACCCCCTCCCCCTTTTAAGCAGAAAAAAACATCGATGTATAATTTTTTCTTTTATAAAATAATAGCCAATTAAATAATTATCGAAATGAGTAAAAAAGAAATCTCCAGTGTTGCGTACCCCATTCATTGTCATTACCCTCAGGTCCACTCTGATGGGGCTTAGAATGTGCTTACTATACGCCCTGAAGAAAGATAAGAACCGCTGACAACCCACCCAACCCATCTATCCAATTCAGTCCTCCTTCTCCCAGACTGGTTGCCTAACCAAGCATTGAGAGCACAGTCTATCCTGCTATTTACCGATAGGCATGGGAAAGGAAGAACGTGTGGAATCATGCCTTTCACAGGGGTATTAGCGCGAAGTGGAACGGAAACAACGTTATCGAGGATTTGAACTTGATTTACCAAATTAACTTTCAACGACGATAACCATTATTCGAATGCTTGTACGCATCTATCTCTATTGATAAATGTAAATGTGTAAGGAAGACCTAACGAAAATAGAGTTGCTCCCCCTGATCAATAGGGGACAGTTGGGAACCTGGAAGTGAAGTTTCTGCCATGTCACTTTTGGATTGGGGTTCGGACTGTGTGGACGCAGCTTACAACACGTGTGAGCTAGTTAAGTCACTTTTAGGGTAGAAGCATTCTCTACCCTGTGTTAAATAAAACCTTGTTCATTTTCCAATAATCTGGTCTTGTATTATTCAATCTTCCGTATTTTATCTGTATGTCAAAACATAACAGAATGTCAGTGCACTAGTACGTCAGATCTTTTCAACTTTACTCCCAGAGCCGTAGACCAACATATCATACCATCTTGGAATCAGGCCAAATTAACAAGAATTCCGGACCGAATCCGGACCCACAATTCCGAAATTTTGGATTCCTAATTTTTAAATACAGCGATTGGTTTCGGCGATTTTTTTTCCGTGATTTTTTTTCCGTGATTTTTTCCCGTGATTTTTCCGTGAATTTTTTTTTTGCGATTAATTTTTTGTACAATGAACTTGAAAATTTCGGAATAATCCAAATTAATTGTGAAATCTCCGACAAAATAGAAATTTAATTTAGATCGGCGTTTCAAGCTAGTAAGTATTTGCTGACATCCCACCATGCCAGTCAAACACAAGGATCATTATAGTGGGGGAACCACGCACAAACCGAAGCTCACACGTGGTTAGTGTTTAAAAATTGCATGAATACCCTCGGTTTAGCTTAGTCGATAGAGTGTCGGTTTCGAGTTCGATACCGGCCCTTGCCAACAGCGTATGAGTAGCACAGATATTTATGCGGTTATGTAAGGAACTGATGGTAGATGTGACGCTCAGATGCCAAAAACAATCTCCTTGGTCTAGCGCTAGTGAAAAGACTCCCTCGCTGTATGGCCGATACCGACTTTAGGCCACCCCACGACTTTACTTTACTTATTTATAGCACTGGGCAATAAACCCATTCCTGTCCCTTTAAATCGAGGGGCAGGTGTTGCCTGGGGGACAGATCCTTGGGATCACGCTGATATCAAATATCTTACCGGTCCAATGGCCAAAGCCACTGGACATAGAACCCTAAGATCAGGTAAGCTTTTAAGTAAGTATAAAAATAAACTGCAATGAATTTCTACAAATGTCTTCATTATTTGTCATGTTGTTCATCAATCATTTTGATGCGCGTGGTGTAATGGTGTAAAGTCGTAGAAAATGGACTCGTCGACCCGAGTTCGAATTCTGAACGAGGCTGTTTGCATTTCACATAGCGCTAATACTCTTGGGAAAAGTATGCATCCTACTATTCTCCACCCAGCTGTAGGTAGATAGTAGGACAGACTGGACTCTTTAACCTTGGTTTGGAAACCGGTCTGGGAGAAGGAAAATTGTTAATTCAAACCTGTTAAACACCGCTTAATAAATTGACCTTGTGCCGCATCCTGCCCGTGTGGAGGGGTTGATTATATATATATATATATATATAATATATAATATATATATATATATAAAGAGGGCCGGTTTAGCTCAGTCAGTACAGCACTGAACTAGAAATCGTAAGATTTTTTATTCGATACCGGCCCTCGCCAACTCAGCGTATGAGAAGCACATGGATCTGTGCGGTAAAATGAGGAGCTGATGGTAGGTGTAGCGCTTCATTTCAGATGCAAAAACAATCTCCCTGTCTAACGCTAGTGAAAAGGGGATAGACCATCTCGCTGTTTGACTAATACCCACATTAGGCCACCCCGACAAACACACACACACACATATATATATATATATATATATTTGGCATTATTTTGCAATATATATAATATATATATATATATATATATATATTATTATAACGGAGATTGTGTGTTTTTCTGTCTGTAAACGAAACTATATTCCTACTCAAGTCACAATTCTCTTAGTTATTGACATCACATTCTCCATGATTTTATTTTTATCTAAACCTCAATTATTAATAAAATTGTCTTACATTATTAATACTGTTAACTATGTCTACATACTGACAACATGCAATTATATTTATATATACAAAAAAATAGCGGTTTACAGTGTGAACGGGAAGGCTAATTTGCATATTAATATTAAAAAATCGAATTTAATAAATATGTGCTTAGTATTATTGATTTCTAATTGTTTGGTTTTATTTTAATGAATATAAGCAAAAATCTCTTCAATGAATCTTAAATGAAATCCATTAACAAGATAAAATAAGTGTCATTTTATTCTTTACTTACTCTTTTAACTAAATACTTAAATTAGAAAAAATAACAATGAAACACGAAAGTGATGGAAGAGTAAATTTCAGTTGTTCCATTTTTTATTACACTCCCTCTGTTTCAAATCTTTTATTATACTCCCTCTTTTTCAAATCTTTTTTATCTGTATTCTTATTTAGTTTAATTAGCCTTTCTAATTTAATACAATATTTTATTACATTACAACTTAAATACTTGCAACCCGGAAGGTGCATATATTTGCTAGTATATATATATATATATATATATATATATTGCAAAATAATGCCAAATGTTTCTGTAGGATAAATCATTTTACAATGCATATCTAATTTGCTTTGTCAAATATCTTTCAGTGAATTTCTATATATAATAGTATTTATTAGTGTTAATAAATAATGATAATGACTATTGGTACTTTGCTGTGTCAGTATAAATGTTATGATTAGAACGAATTAATATATTGATGTTATCTATACACATATAAAGGGCAATTGGTGATATGTATGTATGTATGTATGTATGTATGTATGTCCACAGTCAAATATCTAAGAATAGAAACTCTTATAACCAAGCATAGATTGAAGGCATTTGGTAAGGATGGACGATGGGCGACCTCTTAAACAACTGTTTTATAGGGAACTTGCAAGCAGAAAAGGTACAAGGATTGCTTGAAGTCGACCTTGAAAAAGTGTAGCATCGACGAGAAAACCTGGGAGAGTAAAGCTTTGGAACGTGGACAGTGGAGAAAAACTTTGCAAGAAGACACAAAGAAATTTGAGATCAATCGTATGTAATATGAACGATTAAAACGAGATGTTTGCAAGAGGAACGTTCATAAAGCAGTAGACGAGCAAGGGCTTCAAATTGGTCTACTGTGTGAACAGTGCGGAAAGCCGTGTCTGAGCAGAATTGTCCTGATTAGTCACCAAACTGTACATCGACGAAATGGACCAATAAACTACCCTGTGCTCCCTGGAATAACTTGTGAGTAAGGGAAGATGTGTAAGACTTTAGCTGGACTAAAAAGCCACATTCGCGTAGCTCATCGTTGAACTTTTTTTCTTTATCAAGCAATGGCAATACTCGAACACGAGTTTGCTGCCATCATGTATGTCCACAGCATAAGTTTTGGAAGAGGTATAAGGATTGCTTAAAAAGCAACCTTGTAAAATTTAAAAAAAAAAAAGATCCTGACAACTGGAAAAAGCTGGCATTGAAGAGAACTGACTGGAGAATTCATGTGGATGATGTCTGTACTAGTTTCGAGAGTGAAAGAATTGATCATGAAAACCTCAAGCGTCAACATCGAAAGGGATAAACCTCTCATATTGGTGAGAACACTGATGGTTGTAAATGTCAAATATGTAGTCGGGTTCTGCTTTCTAAGGCTGGATATGTCAATGATAGGAAATCTCACCAGGGAAAATTCATGCACACCCCAGGACCCCCCCCCCCCAAAAAAAAAACCCAGTGTGTCTTCTGCAATCTGTAACAAAGTTTCTAAGTCAGCTCCTGGTCATATGGTGGTGCATAAGTATCAAGATTTTATCATCTGATCCATATGATACAATGGGAAGGACGTCCTTCCTATGTCATATTTGCATCAAACTTTGTGGATCTGCAGCGTGATTGATGAGTCATTTGAGGGCTCATAAGAGGAAAAGTCCTGATGGTGGGGTTATAGGATTGTGAGGGACGGCAGTGATCTGTAAAGATTATGCTATTGCTATGTATGTATGTCCGGATGAAAATAGGAAAATAAAACTTTAATTGATTACTCTAAACCAGGGATCACCAAATTATTGTCCATGAGCCGGATCCAGCCTACTAAGGCATTTTATCAGGCCCACCGACGGCACTTGAATTTGTTTGTTAAAACATACGGAACGCAAGACATTCTTATACCATTTGAATTTAAATATGTTAAGCTTACTAAATCTTCATGGACTTGACTACAAAATCAACCCATCGAGTGAAATTGACCCCCCCCAAAAAAAAAACAAAACAAAAAAAAAACAAACCCAGTGTGTCTTCTGCAATCTGTAACAAAGTTTCTAAGTCAGCTCCTGGTCATATGGTGGTGCATAAGTATCAAATTTTATCATCTGATCCATCCGATACAATGGGAAGGACATCCTTCCTATGTCATATTTGCATCAAACTTTGTGGATCTGCAGCGTGATTGATGGGTCATTTGAGAGCTCATAATAGGAAAAGTCCTGGTGCTGGGGTTATAGGATTGTGAGGGACGGCAGTGATTGGTAAAGATTATGCTATTGCTATGTATGTATGTCCGGATGAAACTACGAAAATAAAACAATTAATGACAAAGTAAATATATATACACATTAAATATCACCGGTTCTTGCTTTTTGTGCAAAAATGATGAAGATTTTATTTATATTTGAAAATATTTAAAAATTAAAATATACATAGAAATAGCATTGAAATTCTACTTAAAAAGGTTCAGAATTTGTAAGTCTCAAAAGTAAACAAATCAATACACCAGGGTTTCCTACCCTCTACACAGGCGATGCAGAGTAGCCGCTTCTAGTTGTTTTATAAATCCTACCCAGTCGTCTCGGGGTGTCGGGTAACAAGTACCAAGGTAGACTAGCAGACCATTAACAACGAGTTCGGCTCTCACTGTGTGCCCTATTCTTCTTACGTTGAAACTAATCTAATCTTAGTAAATGACAGTAGGCGCCTTGCGTGGTGTAAAGATTAGCGACAATTACAAGGGAGTTCGATTCTCACTGAGTGAGTAAACTCTGAATTCAAATCTGAATTGACCTTGTGCAACATCCTGCCCATGATGAAGTGGTTGGTAAATGACTGCTCCTCTACATATTTACCAATCCAAATTTACTATGGGAAGGAGTTTTCCTTCGTCTGGGTTGGTTGCCTATCCAAGGTTAAACAGCCAAGTCTGCCCTACTATTTACGCATAGCTGAAGGGAGAAGTTAGAGGTACACCTTTCCCAAAGATATTAGAACTATGTGCAATGCATAATATATGGAATTATATCCATGTAGTATCACATGCATTAGTGAACAACTTCCCTCGTATTGCCCCATACATTAGTAAATGGCCCCTTCATACAATGCCCCACCCCCATCGTACTGTAATATGTAGTAAGCTAGTCTCGCAAATCCTGTTACTACTGAAAAGCGAGTTCGATCCTCGTTGAATGCCACATACTTGTGACCTTCTGTACAATCCTATGACATAGTATATGTCGGTTTTTATTTTATAATTTTTTGAAAATAATGTTTGAATTAAAAATTGTCGTCATTCTTATTACGGGTGGATCTAAGAGAAATAAAAACTCTGGGCTTTGGGGAAAACTTTTGTTGTTTTGTTTTCACTGATGTGTTCTGGGTACATAAGTTAATAGGTTCGAATCCGTGACGCTTGTATAATTATACTCTGTAAAACTCAAACAGTGTTTGAAGTAATTTATTATTTTATTTGGAAACAAATAATTCTCCCGTTTATATCCAGAAAGCAGATATTACCGTTCAGTTAAAATTCTATTATTAAAATTTTATCATAAATAATTTCTAACATTCTAATTTTGATTTTCCCAACCCTCTTTTTCAATAATATTAAGAGTTAAATCGTGAGGCATCAAGGAAATGCTAAATTAGTAATTTGTTTTGGCTTCAGAAAAGAAATTATTATACGTATAATCCTCCATACTAAGAAATAGTGCACACGTCGAGATCCGATAACTGTCAACAAATATTAAGAATTTACGGGAATTTACGGGAATTTACTTTTAAATGCAAAAATGTAGGTTTTATGTAAGAGAAATTTGTTTTTTTCTTTTTTATAACACATAAACTTGGAATTGTTCTTTATATTAAACGTAAAAGAAAACATTAAAAAGTTAATTTTCAATTTTTTATTGACGTTTTAAAATATCTTTAACAATTATGCGGACATTTTGAAAGCTCGCAGTTTGCCCGCGGTTTGCTCATGCCTATATATATGTACACACACACACACACACACACACACACACACATATATATATATATATATATATATATATATATATATATATATACAAACACGCACACACAGACACATATATACACACACATATATATGCATATATACACACATATATATAAAGACACACGAATATATATACACACATTTATATACACACATGCATATATATATATACATATATATATACATTTATATACACACACACGCACTCACGAAAGCACATACATCTATATATAAATATACACATAAACACACACAATCACGCATATATATATATATATATATATATATATATATATATATATATATGGATGTCATGTGAAATGTCGTCCTGAAGGTGATTCAGAGATCAGATAAAGTGGGACAGATATTAAGAATCGATCTTGATGCCTCTGTTTTCCCAATTGACCATGTTTATGGCGGCGTCTTCAAGAAATACCGCGAAAATGCCTGAGGGAGATGTTGTTGCCCTTGTCTCGCACCTCATTGGACTCTTTGAACTTTTACAGTTTCTTTATGGAAACCAATGACGGACATTTCGTGGGTGAGGTGGGGGTGAGGTTGTGGTTTATGATGTCGATTTATCCACGTTCGATTCTTTGTTTCTTAGACATTCCCAGAATTAGCTTCTTGTATTAGTAGGAGTACCTATGCCAAAGTTTTTGACACACACAGACACACACACACACACACACACACACACACACACACACACACACCCACACACATATATATATATATATATATATATGAAGTAGTCAAACAATGTGTTTGAAATGGCAAAGGCCGACAATTTGTGGGAGATTATGTGCTTAATTAAAGTCATACCTAATTTTGTTAATTAATTAATTATAACTAAATGAATTAGGCGTGCATATCGGTTCAAATGTAAAGCGTAAACAAATCGAAAACACATGCTTTGACTACTTCAAACTGTCGTGCCATAAATCACCCAAAAAGTGCGATATGCATATCAGTTTAAAATAAACGAGAGATTCTGGGGAAGCCAGCTAGTGTAGTGGTTAGAATGTCCGCCTGTCAACCTGACAAGTAAGGTTCGAATCACGCACAAAGCGCTACCCTGTCTATAGCTCTGCTGATGAGGCCTAATGGGCTGAAATGTACATACAGAGATCGACTTTTCTCGATTTGTTTACGCTTTACATTTGAACCGATATGCACGCCTAATTCATTTAGTTATAATTAATTAATTAACAAAATTAGGTATGACTTTAATTAAGCACATAATCTCCCACATATATATATATATATATATATATATATGTAGAGCTCTCTAGAGGGGACTTCCACTGAACCTTCACCACTTATCGTAAGGCATTACCCGTCTATTGTTTATAGACTTATCTATGGTGATCATAACATACATCTACTGATGTATGTATTTATCAGTTTTTTTTTCCGATCTCATTTAAAAGGCTTCGAACAGACACACCGTCATTGCGATGCGTCTCCTCCAAACTTTCTCAGTCAGACTCTCTCCTCTCCTCTTACTTTTTCACTCCTCGCACTGTTGACACATTTCGACCAATCAGAAGACAACAGGTCAGCAATTCACACGTCAATTTTAATCTAGTTAATTCCCACTATTACCGAACCGTACATCTTAAATTTTCGAGTTTTTTCCACCATTCCACATCTCATCATTATACAATGTTAACGAAGGAGTACCCTACACTCTGAATGTCTGCAAAACACGAACAACATCACCTGATATATTTTAGTGTCTTACTCTCTGCAGGTCCAGTGTGCTTCGGTCACGGGACCGGGTTAAGGTACAATTATTAGCGTCGATCCCAAGGTTCCGGGTTCGGTGGAAAAGTGGAACTTGTGACTGTTACGATTCTGGTCGGTAAAAAAGATTGTAGATTCAGCAGATACTCATTGTAGCAGAAAGTCGGTAGTATTCCTTATAATCCTCCTCCAAAGCTTTTGATTTCAGAAAATTCTATTTGCAATTGATTTCAGGAAAAATGCCAACGAACTTAAATGCGTTCTATATAATTTCTCACTGGCTAATTTTTACCGGAAATACATTCTGCTGATGTTGGGAGAGTTCATAAATAGGAGTGGAAATTTGGCGTTCATCTTATACCCATGCCCCCCCCCCATCTACAAACCATACGAATAAGACGGGATAGGCATGCAGGACACTGCTGGAGAAGCAGGGACGTGCTCGTAAGCGACGTACTACTGTGGAAGCCAGCACATGGGCACGCTAATGTGGGCTGCTCAGCCAGGACCTATATTGATCAACTATGTGAGGTTACTGGTTGCTGCGCGGAGGACCTCCCAGAGTCGATGAATGATAGGGAAGGCTGACGAAAGATCGTCATGGATATCCGTGCAAACTGCGCGTCATGATGATGATGATGATTATTATTATACCCATAACATAATCCAACAGTGATACGACAAGTGTACACATAGGTAAATAGCTTTAGGAAAAAACGTTTGGAAAATTATTGGAAACGTTTGGAAATTATTGGAAACATTTGGAAAATTATTGGAAACGATTATGTGTGTGTGTATGTGTAGCAAGACAGGTACGTATGTATATGTAAACTTAGAAAAAACTAGAAATTTATATTTTGTATGTGCGTGCGCATGTATATATGTATGTCGTGTGGAATTAAATAAATAAATCTTTCGGGTCTTCAAGTCATCACTCATTGTCATTTAGACTGACACGGAAAACCGCTTTTCAAAGCCAAAAAGTAACCCCCTTCCCACCCGGAGAGAAACCGCCTCGGCATTTATGCCTCCTCATTGGCCAAACCACTCTAACCAACAAAGGTCATAGGATGCTTACAACGAGTCACCACTCACAACCTGGAGGTTGAGAGTTCAATCAGGTAACTCACTTCACCTATCGCTTCCCTATACTTCCCTCTGATCTCATGATCACAAAAGTGACAGTGTTGTATATGGATGGACACCGTCGTTTTTTAGTCGGTTAGTGTAGGGACAGATTTGGGATCCAGGTGTTGTTGAAATTCAAATTTGAGCCGTTAGGTGATTGGTGTGCTGTAACCACGAGCTTTACTCGACTCCTATGTAAGTACGAACCGGCCACGCTCTTCGCATGCGGTTGAGAATCCTAGATAAAATCTGATTCTGAAGATAATAAAAATGCGACCACAACAAAATATATGCCTTGTGTTGTTTCTGTGAACTAATGACAACCTTGGCATAATCAGACCAGATCATCTTAAAGGACCAGAGCAAGAAACAGAAGTTAGAAGTAAGAAGTATACAAGATGATAGAAGAAATAAAAGAAGCCATGGAGATAGCTACAGACTATGGTTGACAACTTTCCGTCTATTTTAGACGATGGCGTAGGTTTTTTTTCCTCACTTACAGCTACATGAGTGGCTGAACAGACCGATCCTCGAATGGCAGTCTCTGGTGCAATGGCTGCAAACAAAAGGTGGTGCTTTCTGTAGGTGTTGGGGGTGTTGCTGTTTCTCCTTTCTTTTAGCTCTCTTTTCTGTGGCAGCTTTTTCCTCTCTTCTTCAATTCTTTTTGTTCCTTATTTTCTGCTACAGCCTACAAGAAACATAAAAGAATAAGAAAAAACAGCCAATTACAATTAGAACATATTTAGATATGTGAACATAAACCACGGGTGTCTTTCATAATACATAACAAAATAGAAACGAACTCTCTCTCTCCATATATATATATACCAAGACTCAAGTGGGCATATAACAGCAACTTTCGTGGGGTGAACTATATGTGCGCGTGTATATATCTATGCGTGAATATATATGTAGGAGGTGGTGTTAAAAGTTTATAAAAGTCTTAAAATCTGATATCTATTTGGAGACATGATGCCTGAGAATAATTTTATGTTAATATTCTCTTAAGAGAATTCAGATATAATAAATCTAAAAATTAAGGGTTACAATTTGTGGGTGGTCTCTGTCGAAAGTAAGGAACAGATATGGATATATGCGTTTTCTACTTTGAACGTGGGAAGTCAGTTAAGCGGTCTCGGAATGTTAGAAAATTAGGACAGAAGACAGAATGAATGCTGGTCAAAATACGGTTATGAGTCTTTTCTCTATATACATTTCCCAAATTCCGTGATTTAAAAAGAAGAACAAAAACAAAACAAAACAAAAAAAAAACAACAAAAAACAAAAAAAAACAAAAAAACAAGAAAAAACAAAACAAAGAAAACAAAACACCCATCATTAATCAGACGACAATTTTTTTTACATCCTGATGTCCCGATGAAGGTTTAATAAAAACCTAAATGTTTTAACATCGATTTCACCATCAATAATAAATTTATCTTTTTTGGAATACTTTGTTTGACTATGTTCTACACGCACGCACACACGCACACACTCACACACACACAATCACACAATCACACACACACACACACACACACACACACACACACATATATATATATATATATATATATATATATATATATATATATATAAATGAAAGGATATATACCAGGTTTAGAATATTGATTTATTCCGACATATTGTCTCTTTAGTTCTATTTTATTTTTGTTTTTTATATTTCCCCCTCGGTCTTACTGGTGTGATTTTCCTGTTTTTTTTTTAATTTATTTTTTTCCACTTACACCAATAAGACTAAGGGTAAAGTATTAAAGACAGAACTAAAGAGACAATATATCGAAAATAAATTTATATTCTAAACAAGGTATATGTCCTTTTATCTATTTATTCATAATACTCCGTTCGCAATAAGTTATTTGAGAGTTATCTCCCCAATTTTATGATTACCTCCCCTTTGGAGAACTCTCAAGTGAATACTAGACTATATAAACTTTCAATAAGTGTACCAATTATTCTAAGTAGAATAAAGCTTTCCAAAGTCTATCGGTGTTATTGTTTGTCATTACATCGTATTTGTAAAAATATATACGCAAATCTTTATATGTACGTTTGAGTTTTCAATTTTGGTCGAATCCTATCAAAGTAACACTTGATATCACACACACACACACACACACACATATATATATATATATATATATATATATATATATATATATATTTAAACATTTGTTTTGGATGAAACAAAGAAATCACAGTGCTCAACCACAAACTTGAAGGAGCTTTATTTATTTGTTGAATTTTTTAAATATAAAAGTTTTTTATAAGCAACTACCCAGGTTTCAGGTTATTTCACCATCGTCACGTCGTTCCTGGTGTTTACGTCGGTTGATTATTGCGGACGCTCTTTATGTATTCGATTTTATTTTTGAATTTTATATATATATATATATATATATATATATAATAAAATGAATATACAAAGGTATTACATATCTATTTATTTGATGACAATGGAACAGTCACAACCGTTCGGTTTCATTTAAGCGTAAGTGCAAACAATCTTCAGGTGACGTTGTTTCAAATGCAAGGGAAATCGAAAATTACAAAAAGTTTAATAGACAGAGGACGTGTATGATTGGATGAAATGTTATGCGTATGTATGTGGTGTTGTTTTGAATGTGTGTGTGTGTTTATGGACAGTGCAAAGGTTATGTATACGGGACAGCGGGTCTCGCACACATTCACATTATTCTATGAATATGCAACGTTTCATCAATGTAGACATGTGAGCGTTTATATTCGCGTGCATATGTGTGTGTGGGTGTGTGTGTAATTTTTAGGGTATGAACGGATGTTGGCTTGGGGTTTGAAGGAGGTATCGACTTTGTTCTTGTGAACGTTTGTTTTTTTTATTTTTTTTTTTTTTATATATATATATATATATATATATTTTGGAGGATATGTGCTTAATTGAAGTCATACCTAATTTTGAAAATTAATGAATTTAGGCGGGCATATATGTTCAAATGTAAGGCTAAACAAATCGAGAAAATGTCAATCACCCTTACATTTGAACATATATGCCCGCCTAAATTCATTAATTTGTGCTTAAATTAAGCATATATCCTCCAAAAATTGTCGGCTAAAAAGGCCATATAAAAAATAAACACATTGTTTGTTTACTTACTTTCATATATATATATATATATATATATATACACATATATATATATGTATATATATATATATATATATATATATGTGTGTGTGTGTGTGTGTGTGTGTGTGTGTGTATTATTTAGTAGTGCTTTCTCAAAATTGCAAAAGGTTATAAATATATTTTTAAAATATTTTTTTCAATATGAAAGATCTATTTGAAAACGTCAACATGAAGGATATTCTCTCTTTTTTGAGGGAAATAAAATTATACCATAGAATATAGACATGAAACAAATCAGTACCATACAACATAATCCCCAATAATGCTAACACATTGTTAAAACCAATTACTAAAAAGTATAAATATAAATACACGATATGTATTACTTCCTAACCGTTAGGCATGACATAACCCCAGACGGGTTGATATGCCGTTGAAATCAATAAACAAACATAGAATTTTTTTTTCATAAATTAGGACTATTTAAATTGTATCGTTTATGTTGTATCAATAATTTACCATTTATGAGCAAATAATACAAAGTACGTAATTCTATTACCTCTAAAACATTTCATAGAAAGCTTTGAACGTATTTACAGATGTTTTCTGTATTTTTGTGCGATGTGTTAAAAATAGATGCTAAAAAGGCTGCCTTTTATAAACACAAAGTATTTGTCGGAAACATTACAATTAACTGTTTTTGTTATTTTAATTTAAAGTGAAAAATAATGGATTTAAGTTTTCTTTTGTCTTAATTTTATATTTAGAATCTACTGATTCGGATGAAAAAAAATATTAAGAGAATATTATGTGTGAATACAAGTTAAAAAAAAAAAAGGAAAGAATTAAATTTAAAAGACTTAAAATGCACTAAACAAAAGTTGCTTTGTCAGGAATTATATAAACTGTGTATTGTCTGACTAAGATGAGAGTGTAGTATCTGTGCATCTAAGATTGAAGAGTATAGTATCTGCATACTTTGTCCAGGATTGAAGCGTCACTCTGCAGAATGACTAAGATGAGAGTGTAGTATCTGTGCACCTTGTCTAGTATTGAAGAGTCACTCGGTAGAATGACTGACTAAGATGAGAGTGTAGTATCTGTGCACTTGTAGTTGAAGAGTCACTCGGTAGAATGACTGACTAAGATGAGAGTGTAGTATCTGTGCACCTTGTCTAGTATTGAAAGTCACTCGGCAGAATGACTGACTAAAGAGGAGTGTAAGTAATCTGTTGCCCCTGTCTAGTGTATTTGACAGTAAGAACCGGCC